>SJYA01002726.1:2633837-2746076 GCA_006410615.1 Neotragus moschatus | reverse complement strand
TCTTGCCTGGAGAATCCCAGGGACGGGAGAGCCTGGTGGGCTGCCATCTATGGGGTCACACAGAGTCGGACATAACTGAAGTGACTTAGTAGCAGCAGTAACTAGAAAGAAGTTAAGCTTCTTTGGTAAATTGAATCACAATATCCGTGTGTAGGTAAAAATCAATCAATCAATCCAATGGATTCACAAATATATACTGTGTACACACTATATGATATGAATTTTTCCTGATATTGGGTATATTGCTGTGAGTAAAACAATCAAAATTTCTACTGGCATGGAATATCTCTTGTATTGGGTGGAGTATAGAGTCAGCAGTTTTCTGTGTCCTCACCTGCTAATACTGCTTAGTAGACAAAGAGCCTTTCCCAGTAGGGTGAGGCCAGAGGAGGCAGACTTCCCATCATCGAGGCTGTTACTATTAATTTAAGGTTGCTGTCCTTAGCGCTCACTAGCATGTCACCCCCAATCTGGCAACTCAAGAAACATTATTTTCACTCTTTTTGAAAATATTCTATCATAAAAACTTTCTGTATCTTGGTTATCCAAAGTTGTATTTTGTCAATAAAAGAAGTAACTCAAAAATGAAGTTGGAAGAGAGTCCTTCTAGTCCAGGTTTGGATTTTTTGTTGTTAAATTCTATCTTGATTTTTTTTGTAAGGAGAGTCATCCAGTAGTCAAAAAAATTGAGTTGATCCCAAAGCAGCATTGAACAGTTGTTTTGATGATTCAGAAGCATTCTTAAGGTTAGTACCTGAAGGGCACATCTTAACAATGGCCCTGGTAAAGCACTTGGAGCTTGTTAGTGGATAGTTCAACCATGAGAATTGCATAAAAAATAGCATATTAGGGCATCACTAGAGAAAATCAAGAGTTCCTCCATAAACTCATTCAGTTTCATTTACAGCCTCTGTGTGCCACTTTCTACAAACTTGTTTATTTTCTTGGCAAAAGAAAAAAAAAATGTTTATTTTATTGAAGCTCCCAAAGTCAGAACGAGCTTGCCTAGACCTGTGGAATTGGTTCTGTTCATAAACTTCTGGTAAAAGTTCACTTTATTTTCTCTAGCCATTCTCTTTTTCTGTTTGCCTGGAAAGACTCTCTTACGTCTGNGGCAAAAGAAAAAAAAAATGTTTATTTTATTGAAGCTCCCAAAGTCAGAACGAGCTTGCCTAGACCTGTGGAATTGGTTCTGTTCATAAACTTCTGGTAAAAGTTCACTTTATTTTCTCTAGCCATTCTCTTTTTCTGTTTGCCTGGAAAGACTCTCTTACGTCTGAAGAATTCATGTCCCCCATTGGAGCTCTAGCTGACTGCTGTGGCCTGCTCTGAAGCTGACCTCAGAGTACGCAATGCATTCTGAGGTGAGTGAGTCACTTCTTCGGCAGCAGTCACGCAGCTGTGAAACCTCTGTGGGGTTTCCCTGCCCATCTCTGCCAATTTGAAATACCGGATTCTGCGATGCTGACTTCAGTCTTCACACCCAATAAGGGGAGGCTGGACCCTTACAACTAGACAGGACTTCTGTGCATATTTATGCAAAGAGGTGGGAAGGTTCTAAAGGGACTCTTCCACATGCAAATTATCAAAAGAGTCTGGCCCTCTGTGTCTTCTGCCCCTTCCTCGTCTTCTCTATCTTATTTCTCCAACAGGGAGTGGACAGAATAGAGCAAGTCTTACCTCTCCATCTGAAGACTCACTAACATTCTCTGGGGATCTAAGATATAAACCTGACACATTGATTTCCATCACCACAAGTCTCCTTCTTTAAAAAACAAAAACAAAAACACCTTTAGGAATAAGATAAACCTCCATTAGTCAGAAAAAGTCCTGCCCCTAAGAATCATTGCCATAGATCCTAAGCTCCTTGAGAGTTGGTATTATGTTATTCATTGTTGTATTATAGTGCCTGGCACTTACTCAATGCTTAATAAATATTTACCAATCTAATGGATAAATGGGAAACATTTGGTAAGTTGCAGTTTTGAATGAGTACATGCAAGATCTGAGCAAAAAGAATGTTGTTGGTTTGCCATTCACACTGCTAGGCTTGGTTTGGGATTTTGTGTCATCTACAGGACAGACTCTGCTGAAGAAAAAACTTCCTAGCAGAAACTGGGCTGCTGTGATGGCTGAGATCATCCTTCTGAGTCTAGACATTTTATATGCCGAAGGAGAGTGCTTCCTTTGCATGTCTGAGCTATAAAGCTTACCATCCCGTCTCCAAACAGTTGTAAATGCTTTTAAGAGCATAGTGTGCAATGGTCCCAAAGAGAGCCATGGGTAGTTTGTGTTTGCTTGGAAATTGCAATACCAGTTTTCCAAGGTAAACAAGGGATTCACAAACTCTCTGTTCCTGAAAATGTTTCCATTTCTGCTTAAAAGAGATGGGTCCAGACTAATTCATAAGAAATAATGAGAGATGTGTAAATAATAGCTTGGAAATAAATGTGAGGATTGCTTTCCAGTGCAGAAGTGTATGAGACAGTCTTCACTTTTGAGCAGCAGAGTGCCTCATGCTGAAATTCAGTTGCATATGGAAATATAGCTGTTCCAAAGCAATCTAATACTTCTCCCAAATTGACTTTTGAAGTGACACAGACTTCTGTTATTTCTCTTTAAACTGCTGTTCAGTTTATATCCAACTTATAGCTCTGTTCCTTGAAATGAATATGTTTGTGCTATTAGAAATCTACTAACTACGGAGACAACTGGGAAGATACATGAATCCTAGTGGTGTTACTGCTCAACTGAAAGTGACCCTGGAAGTCAATGTGTGAGGTGGGCTCTGGACATGGTGACTATCAGACTGAGAGCCATTACTTCCCTACAGTTTCCATATGGAGAACTGTAAAGCACTTTGAATCTGTGTATCACTTATAAAATCAGGAACCATAGGGGCTATTTAAAAAAAAAATTTTTTTAAACTTTACAGTACTGTATTGGTTTTGCCATACACTGACACGAATCCACCATGGGTGTATGTTCAGCATAGGTGCTATTTAAAAATCCATGATCTCTTTTATTAATAGGTAAGTCAATAGATTGTTTAAAATTTGGTCAATCCAACATTTTTATTTGGTGTGAATTTTTCCTGATTTTTTTTAAAAATCACAGATAATAATGCATTTTGGTCAACTCTTAGCAAAAGCAGGAAATCACAGAATCACATTTTGCTTTCCGGTTCAGGATTTATTTCCTGACACATCTGTTTTTTGAGACCAAGATTTGCTGTCTTACAACCTAGGTTAAACTTCACTTGAAGGCAGATGTTTGATTCTCCTTTTCTTAATGTGATTTCTCAGCCACCAGGAAAAATGGTGGTCATAGCAAAGAATAGAATTTTTGACTATTTGTTTGCTTTAACTCTTATAAGACAAATGTTCTTCATGTATATAAATTTCATGTGCATCCAATGAGTCAGTACAATAAGTTTTCTTGCTTATATTTTGACAGAAACTAATTCTCAGGCCAATGTTTAAAAGTATGACTACCACCAGAGATGACTGTAATTCTAATCTTTCACATATCATACAGGTAAATAATTACACATTTGTTTTCTTTCTCATGATTTGTTCTCTCTCCAGTGGCTTGAATTGTAAAGAATCCTCCTACAGTGCAGGTGATCCTGGTTCAATCCCTGGGTCAGGAAGATCCCCTGGAGAAGAGAATGGCAACCCACTCCAGTATTCTTGCCTGGAGAATTCCATAGACAGTGGAGCCTGGTGGGCTATGGTCCATGGGTTTGCAGAGTCAGACAGGACTGAGCCACTGACATGGTGAAAGTGATCATGCTGTGCTGTGTGCTTAATCACTCGGTCATGTCCAACTCTCTGTGACCCTGTGGTCTGTAGCCCGCCAGGCTCCTCTGTCCATGGGGATTCTCCAGGCAAGAATACTGGAGTGGGTTGCCATGCCCTCCNTGTTCTCGTGGTTGTCTGTGCTGTGCTGTGCTAGGCCGTGTCAGTCGTGTCCAACTCTCTGTGACCCTGTGGTCTGTAGCCCGCCAGGCTCCTCTGTCCATGGGGATTCTCCAGGCAAGAATACTGGAGTGGGTTGCCATGCCCTCCTCCAGGGGATCCTCCCAACCCAGGTCTGCTGCATTGTAGGAGGATTCTTTACCATCTGAGCCACTAGGGAAGGTACTAGCCTATGAGCTCTACATTAATTAATGCATTGAATCCTCACTACGATCTTTGATGTAGGGATTCTAAATTTCCTGTTTTTACAGATAAAATAATTGAATCATTTAGAAATGATTTAAAACATGAAATAATTTAAAAACATGCAAAGAATTATACATGAACAGTCATAGGTAGCATAAGTCTAGATATATTCTTAACTGGACACTACAGAAGCTCTTGTAGATGTCATATCCACGATCAGATACGTGACTTGCAAATACTGCCTCCTGGTCTATGTGTTTCGGTCTCCAGTTAGAATCTTTCAGAGGAGCAGGTTTTAGCTTTGAAGATGTACAGATTATTTTTTTCTCTTATGGATTTTGTTTTTAGCCTTATATCTAACAATTTTTTGACTAATCAAAGGTGAGAAACATCACAAAGATTTTCTCCTTTTTTGTACTAGAAGTTGCATAGTTTTAGGTTTAAAAACAGGACTATGATCCATTTTGAATTATNATGAACAGTCATAGGTAGCATAAGTCTAGATATATTCTTAACTGGACACTACAGAAGCTCTTGTAGATGTTGTATCCACGATCAGATACGTGACTTGCAAATACTGCCTCCTGGTCTATGTGTTTCGGTCTCCTGTTAGAATCTTTCAGAGGAGCAGGTTTTAACTTTGAAGATGTACAGATTATTTTTTTCTCTTATGGATTTTGTTTTTAGCCTTATATCTAACCATTTTTTGACTAATTAAAGGTGAGAAACATCACAAAGATTTACTCCTTTTTTGTACTAGAAGTTGCATAGTTTTAGGTTTAAAAACAGGACTATGATCCATTTTGAATTATTTTTATATATGATAAAAGGTATTTATCAAGCTTTATTTTGTCTACTTTTTTGTGTATGGATATTCAATTGTTCGAGCTTCATTTGTTGAAAAGACTGTTCATTTTACATAGAATCACCTTAGCATCTTGGCCAAAAATCATTTGCCCATGTATATATGAACAAACATATTTCTAGGCTCTGTTATGTTTCGTTGATCTATTTGGTCATTTAGATGCTGATGCCACATTGCCTTTTTAATTATAGTTTTATTATAAATCTTGAAATCAGGCAGTTTTAGTCTTCCAACTTTGTTCTTTTTCAAAGTTGGTTTGGTTATCCTAGATCCTTTGACTTTTTCATGTGAATTTCCATATAGCACTTCCATATGAATTTTGGAATCAACTTGTATATTTCTACAGAGATGCCTAATAAGATTGCACTGAACCTATAGATATTTGTGAATTGGCATTTTAACAATATTGAGTACTTTAACCTATGAATAAAATATTATTTGTTTAGGCCTCGTAAAATTTCTCTCAGCAGTGTTTTCAGTGCACAGGTCTCATGCATCGTTAGTATAATTTATCTTTAAGTATTTAGTATTTTTGATACTACTGTACCTAGTATTGGTTTGTAAGTTTAAATACCTTATCATTTATTACCAGTATATAGAAATATGATTTATTTTCATATTGATCTTGTGTCATTCAACCTTCCTAAATTCATGTTTGAGTTCTAATAGCCTTCTCACAAATTCTACTGCATTTTTACAAAGAGATCAAATATACAAATAAAATGGAAAACTTGAAACCACCAAAAATAGAGTTGACCTACTTGACATTCATAGAAGACTATACTCCAAAAGAGCAGACTGCATTTTATTTTAGACAACATTTACCAAGAAAGACCTACTCTGGGTAAGCCATAATATGTCTCAATAAATATAGTCACACAAACTATGCTGTCTAACCACAATGGAATTAAATTAAAAGTCAATAACAGAAATATCTATATAAGATTTATATATTTTAAAAACTCATTATTTCTTTCATTTTTTTCCTGCCTCTTTTTCTCTTGCCTCTCACTGGGGACTCTAACTATATTATATTATGTTATTAAAAGTTGCCCTAAATTCACTGGCAATCTTTTCAGTTAACAAAAACACTTTTTTACCTGGTTTTCAGATTAGATAGTTTCCATTACTATGTCTTCAGATTTCTGATTTTTTTCTTCTGTAATGACTAATTGCTGTTAGTCCTCTCCAGAGTGTATTTTTTCTTATGCATTATGGAGTTCAACTGTCGAGATTTGGGACTCATATCTTCTGTGTCACTACTTAATGGTTTAAACATCAGCAATCAGCTATAATTACCCTTGTAATGTTTTTATCTTATAATTCTATCATCTGTGTCAGTTCTAGGTTGGTTTTGATTATTTTTCACCCTCGTTATTTGTCATATTTTCTTCTTTCATTCCTGGTAATCTTTAATGTCATATTTTACAAATTTTAGCTTGTTGGGTGTTATATACTTTCATATTTCTATAAACCTTGAACTTTGTTACTTGGAAAAATTTGATTTGGGGGAAGGTGAGTCTTGATCTTAAGAGGTGTTAGGTTGACTAAAGCAGTGTTGAGACTGGGGCTAATTATTCCTTGATGCAAATGCAAGACTCTTCTGAATGCTCTTTGCCTTGTGGAGAAGCTTCTCTTTTCAGCCCTGTGGGAGCGTGGAGTCCTGGTCTTTCTAATCCTTTTGGACATTTTTCTCTCCAGTCTTGGTACTTATCATTACTCTGCAGAATGAGTGAGGGTTTCAGATCTCTAGGCCTCTCTATTCATCTGTCTCCTCTCTGTCGCTCTGTGACTTTGGCCTGTTTGTCTCCCTGGGTTCTATGCTGTGTTTCTTCAACGTAAGTGCTCCCAGGCTCTGCCTGTATCACAAACAGCCTGGAAAATACTGAGTTGAGCTCATCATGCTTCTTCCTTATCTCTTAGGAATCATTGACCTGTGCTGCCTAGCAGCCAATATCTTGAAAATCATTTTTTCAAGTATTTTCATCTTGCTTTTCTGGATTTCAGGAAGGACAGTCAATCCAGAAGTCAATTAATTTTATTTTAAGAACTAAGAAGAGTGAGCATTTCTTATCTATATTCTCTTTTCAATTTAATTTCCTTGAGACTACAATTTTTTTTATCTACTTTTATCCCTCCAAATGTGTTGGTTCCTTGATGTCTTCTTTAAAATCTGTAACATTCATTATCTTTTAAAGGAACTAGAAGGACAACTGTTATTTGCCTATTTAGTAGTTGAATCAGTGTCTTTCAATTCCTTCAGATAGCTAAATAACCATCTTAGCTTCTTATGGAATGTAATCAAATACTAATACATTTCATTTCATTTTATACATGAGAGAATTTTTTTTTTTTTGCTTTCAAAAAATGCAATCATATGAACATCAGTGTCCACATCTCAAGTATTAATAAAAATACTAATTTAATCATTCACATATTCATTCAGAATGTGTCTATTGATCAGCTATGTGATACACGTTTGATGCTAGATATAAATAATTTTCATTATTGTCCATAACTGTACAGAGATTTTATGACTTATTTTATACTAGAGTTGTCTTTATGAAACACTCAATGGTACCTTCAGATATATAGGCAATCTAACCTGACTCCTACTTTCAGATGATTACAGTGGTGAAAGTTTAGGGACCTACAAAAGGGACTCTGAAATAATGAGACTGAAGTTCAATATTTCTAAGAATGTTTCCTGAACAAACAGATATAAATTCAAAAAAGAGATATTCATCATATTTTTAGCTGCTTGATATTTTATGATATAATGTTTAGTGCTTTTGCATTGTATCAACCATCATGGAAATTCAGGAAACTTTTCCAAAATTTCTCTAAAAGATGATTATCATTTCAGTTCCTTTCTTTAGTTCAACGCCCCCTCCCAACTGGAAATAGGAATTGATATAATCTTTTAGAGGGCAATTGACAATCTGTATCCAAAGCCTTAAACAGCTCATATCTTTTGATATGAACTTCTGGGATATTACCCAAAGGAATTGTCAATGGATGTACAAAGTTGATCTATAAGAACATTCAACACAGTGCTTCTTAAAAAGGTGAAAAATTAAAAAAAAAAAAAGTTCAAAAAAGGATGTTTAAAAATATAATGATATAATAATGTAAGGAAATACTATACAGTTACTTTAAAAGCTACATCTCAAGGTACAGAAACATTATCAAGCTAACGAGTAAAAAATTTCAGGTTCTGGATTGTATGTGTTATATGACCTTTTTATGTATGTGTGTATGTATGTTTGTGTGGAGAAGGCAATGGCACCCCATTCCAGTACTCTTGCCTGGAAAATCCCATGGACGGAGGAGCTTGGTAGGCTGCAGTCCGTGGGGTCGCTAAGAGTCGGACACTACTGAGCGACTTTCCTTTCACTTTTCATTTTCATGCATTGGAGAAGGAAATGGCAACCCACCCCAGTGTTCTTGCCTGGAAATCCCAGGGACGGTGGAGCCTGGTGGGCTGCTGTCTGTGGGGTCGCACAGAGTCAGACATGACTGAAGTGACTTAACAGCAGCATGTTATGTTTGTGAGTGTTTTCCTGTGAAGCAACACACATACACATATATAAAAACCAAAAGGACACATGCCAAATACTAACTTTTTTTTCTATCTAGGGTAGGGCTGTTAGGATTTTCTGAGGTTACTTTCTCCTTGTCTGTACTACGATACTGTTACAGTGTGTTAAGAAAAATATGATCTTTTCTACCAAAGAAAAAGGTGTAAGAAAAAAAAGAAATGATTCATATTCATTTTTTTAAGAATAGTTGAATAGGAGGGTAAGATTCCTAAGATGATGGTTCGTTGTCAGCCCTTTGTTCTCTTCCCTTCCTGGTTACTCTTCCTGCTAAGAACAATTTGGCTGGCTTTGCCAGCTTTACCCTGGACATGCGCAAAGAACTAAAGAGGTGGGGAAAATAGTTAATATAAATCATCCACTCAGGAGTTTGCACGTATTACTCATAGCCCTCATCGACCAATAAAAGGCGACATCAGGAAGATTGTGACTGTAGTCCTCAGCCTATGAGGAACCTGGCGCGGGTTGGGGGGAACCTGTGTCTTAGGGATAAAAACCTGGCAGCCTTCCCACTCCATGTGCTTGCTTCCAGACATTTGTCTGTAGGGCACCCTTCTGCGGAAGTAAAGACTACCTTACCAAGCTGTTTTCTATTGCCTTATTCCTGCGATACCGTTTGAGAGCATTTCCAACATAGTGTTAGGTTCCTCCAAGTTGAAAGGTTGTCCTGCAACATGCTCATGGTTGCATGGTTAGAAAGCTTTTTCCTGTATTAAAATCTGCCTCTAAATAACTTCTAGCCCAGCCATGTTCTGTTCTTTCATGCTGCTGCTGCTCAGTCGCTTCAGTCGTGTCCGACTCTGTGCGACCCCATAGAGGGCAGCCTACCAGGCTCCCCGTCCCTGGGATTCTCCAGGCAAGAATACTGGAGTGGGTTGTCATTTCCCTCGCCAACGCATGAAAGTGAAAAGTGAAAGTGAAGTCACTCAGTCGCGTCCGACTCTTCGCAACCCCATGGACTGCCGCCCACCAGGCTCCTCTGTCCATGGGAGTTTCCAGGCAAGAGTACTGGAATGGGTCGCCAGTGCTCTCTCCACTGTTCTTTCATACTTCAATTTTTTTCTCTTTAGATATTTGAAGAGTTGTTTATTTCTATCTCTTTCAACCATTCTTCATATGATAGTGTTTCCAACCTATTAACGTGGTCCCTCTCTTCTGTGAGGGGGCTGGGTTTCAGTTTGCTCATAGCTGTTAAAACGCGCTTCCAGAAATAAACACCACAGCCAGATGTGATCTGCCGACCTGTAATTGCAGATTACCTAAATTTTTCCAACAGCCCAGGCAGACTCCTAGTTTCTATTGAAATGTTCTCCAGCCAAATCTCCCTCATCTGACACTTATACAATGGATTTATTGTAACGTGGATGCAAGGATTTGCATTTGCATCTCTGAGGTTTCACCAACTCTGTCTTCAGAACAGTTGTTGGTGTGCTCTAGTTTATAAGCACTTTCACAGACATTATCTCATTTAATCCTCTCAGCGTGTTGATTTTGGCCCATTAACTGCAGCTTGATCTGTAAGGTCATTCTCGTTTGCCAGTCTTTCCTGTATTCACCGTCAACACTCATTCGTTTTCAAGGTAAATGAAGAACTGAACAAAAGTGGAGTAAATTTCCCCCTGAAGCATTAGAGAGCAAGCTTGTATGCAGAGTAAAGCGCCAGGCAAGGCAGGATGCACGATGCTGGGGACATAATTGCTGCATGCATTGAAATCCCTGAGATGAGGGGACACAGAATAGGTGCCAGTGACGAGTATTTCCAGGGCACCCTTGATAGAATATATGTCAATAGGAAAGTAATTTCTCCAAAATGTTCACAAGATGTTCTTTTCCCTGTATACATGCAATGGCAGTCAAATGCAGGAAGAGGACCTTCCTGAGAGGTTTATCAAATCACGGAGCAGATATAATACATGGCATTTTACTGGATTTGTTTACTTCTTGCTCCTTGGTACTATTATTGTAAAGATCTGCCCTCACATCTTGATTCTGGGTCACCATGGAAATATGGAAACTGTGCTTCAGGGGTTGCTCTCCAATCGTGGTTTGTCTGGTCTGCGTGACTAGTGTGAGAGTCACTGTCAGCAACATTGCTCACTGGATCGCGGTTGGCTCCACCTCATTCCATTGCCTCTATTCCCTATATAAGGAGAGCATTCTGTCTTCTTTGTTTCCCTGCCATATTTTCACTCTCTTGCATCATAAGTGAAATATTTTTTCCCCTTAAAATAGTCTGACTACTGCCCAACTATAGAATATAGATATAGATCTATTATTTTATTAAAATTAGTTGCCAAGTTGCTATATTTTGAACAGAATATTCTCATGCTGACAGTCCTGAAAGCTAGAAAAAAATTATTAAATCAAGTAAGTTGCAAGATATCTGATGTACATCTGTGTATAGAGCAGTGCAAACTAATGTCATATAGGAGCAAATGTGTAGCTAGATTCCAAAAACTTTTCATAAATCTGTTTTAGAATTTGATCTATAGATTGTAAAATCAAGTGTATCTCATATTCTTATGGAAATCATTTGAGAGTCCCTGTCAGTCAGTTAGGTTCAGTCGCTCACTGGTATCCAACTCTTTGTGACCCCACGGACTGCAGCATGCCAGGCTTCCGTGTCCATCACCAACTCCGGGAGCTTACTCAAACTCATGTCCATTGAGTCAGTGATGCCATCCAACCATCTCATTTTTTGTCCTCCCCTTCTTCTCCCGCCTTTAATATTTCCCAGGATCAGGATCTTTTCCAGTGAGTCAGCTCTTCACATCAGGTAGCCTAAGTTCTGGAGTTTCAGCTTCAGCTTCCAATGAATATTCAGGACTGATTTCCTTTAGGATAGACTTGTTGGATCTCCTTACAGTCCAAGGGACTCTCAAGAGTCTTCTCCATTATCAGAGAAATGCAAATCAAAACCANACATCACAGTTCAAAAGCATCAATTCTTCGGCACTCAGCTTTCCCTATAGTCCAACTCTCATATCCATACATAGCTACTGGAAAAACCATAGCTTTGAATAGATGGACCTTTGAGAGCCCCTGTAGCTCCTTATAACTTAAATGAGAGTATATATTGAGGAAGACAGTCTCATAGGTAGCTGCGTACGTGTGTCTGATGGTGTATATCTCTGAGGGGGTTATATGTCTGTGTGTATCTCTGCGGGGGTTATGTGTCTGTGTGTATCTCTGCACATAGAGAGGACAGAAGATGAGAAAAATCATACTTCTGTCAGATCTCCCCTTCCATTTGCTTATTAGTTTAACATTGATAAACATAAACACAGACAAAAAGAACATGAAGAACTTATTGTCACTGGCAACAAAATGCCTGAAAAGAGGAGAGCATAGATGCAGAAGCTCTTTCTTACCAACTGCTCACCCCTACAGTTGCCAGTTGGAAATGACTGCTAATAGTTTCAGCAAATTTCATGAGTACATAACAAAGCATAGTTCTTAGAAGTTGAAAACCAGTTGCTAGTGAGTCTGCTGAAATGGTTCATTTTACAATTCTTTCCACTCTCAGGAACTGACACAGACATTTAGCCCAATTTGTCTGATTCATCAACAGCATTCCTTTTCGCATGAGTAGATCCCTGCTTTGTATGCCGGACAGTAGGCACACTTTACCTTATTTATACCATCAAACTACTCTTTACAGTAGATTGTTTTACCTCCACCTGATAGACATAGAAAGGGAAAGTCAGACAGTTAAGCAATTAGCTGTTGGCCATTGAACTCAGAAGGGGTAGAACCATGACTCCAATTCTCTTTCACTACCTAGTCTACACTTTTAAGTTCCAGGACTGCTTCCCTTGTCTTTCCTTTCAATTTTGTTTATCCTGTGACTCATAAACTTGATGATCTCATCTGTATGTTGCTTCCAAATAACTACTTTAAAACAATATAGCACTTATTAGTCAATATTTCCAGTAAAATAAAAGAATTAGAAGCAATTAGAAGAATTAGTAAAGTGAAAGAACTAGAAGCAAAGCGTGTGTTCCAAATTTTCTTCCCCTGAACCCGGAGAACTAGTGAATTCTGCTTCTATTTCAGAAAAAGTACCTATAACCCTTAGCTTTCTTGTCACCTGGGCATATCTCTGCAAGAGAGCAACACTTGTGCATATCTTCGCAAAGGAGCAAATCCATGCCTATATCAAATTCATTAGTCCTATGTCAGAGACAACACTTCTGCTTGGGGCTGCAGACATAGGATATCTTCAGATATTATAAGCAGATACTACATCATCAAAAAGTTAGCATCAAGGAAACCACAAGGCCCTCCCCAGTGTCCAGTGTAAGGAGAACTGAGAAATGATGCTTCTATTTGGGTAGCTTGAGCTTTTATTTAGGCTTCTGTAACAATCTGAAGATCTTGCTTCATTCATTGCTGGATGGTACTGTTCATGGATGGGAATGCTCGCTGCGTTTGAATTTAATCCAAAGCCGTCGTACTGTGATGCTGGTAAAGCATTGGACAAGATTAGTATCCTGGACATCACTGGGTTACTATGCTTTCGTAAATGGGTATTAGTTGGGTTGTGTGTTGCTGTTTTTCTTCATCCAGGAAGAGCTGAATACCATTTTCAGCTCTATATCTATTTGCAGCTTTTATATTATCTAAGAGAGCATACATTACCTGGGAAAGTGTGTTATAGCTTGATCTCATCTTAAAACTCTTCAGGATATCCTGCACCCTTGAGATTAGTCATACTTTTTAAAATTCTCCAACCCAATAACTTCTTGTTTTTGTTAAAAAAACAGAAATGAGATGAACAGTATTTGAAATGAAAATATATTTCCTTAGAAGGTCTTATTAAATAGTATTGCTTGTTTGTCTACTAAAGGTTTTATCTTCTTAGAGGCTCTAATTCAAGAAAGTCTAACATTTGTACCTTGATTTACTCATTCTTTCAACAAATATTTATTGGGTCAGGCTCTCTGGTCGGGGGGCGGGAGGGGCTTATGCCAATTCTCAATAATAACCCACTAAGAGCAGCTATAACCACCCCCAGTTTTCACCCAGTGACTTTCTAGATAAAAGTCAGATTTTAGAACAGATATCATTGAAAATTTCTTTTTTCCCCTATATTTGCTATAACTTGGATATTTTTGCCTCATCTGATTTAATAAAAACTTTAAGTACCTTTACAGTTAAAATACCTATTTATAGACAAAGAGAAAACATGGTTAGAGTAACTTATTTTATCTGAAAAAATTTGTATTCCTGGAATTTATTGAAAAAACTTATAAGTCAATGAACTATGTTAATTGTAACAAAGTATGCATGAAATTATGGACAAAGCAATGGAATATGTTTTAAAACATGGATATTATTTAAAGACTCATTTAGCAAAAGCCAAGGAACCAGAGATCAAATTGCCAACATCTGCTGGATCATCAAAAAAGCAAGAGAGTTCCAGATAAACATCTATTTCTGCTTTATTGACTATGCTAAAGCCTTTGACTGTGTGCATCACAAGAAAATGTAGAAAATTCTGAAAGAGATGGGAATACCAGACCCCCTGACCTGCCTCTTGAGAAATCTGTATGCAGGTCAGGAAGCAACAGTTAGAACTGGACATGGAACGACAGACTGGTTCCAAATAGGAAAAGGAGTACGTCAAGGCTGTATATTGTCACTCTGCTTATTTAACTTTTATGCAGAGTACATCATGAGAAACGCTGGGCTGGAAGAAGCACAAGCTGGAATCAAGATTGCCAGGAGAAATATCAATAACCTCAGATATGCAGATGACACCACCCTTATGGCAGAAAGTGAAGAAGAACTAAAGAGCCTTTTGATGAAAGTGAAAGAGAGTGAAAAATTTGGCTTAAAACTCAACATTCAGCAAACTAAGATCATAGCATCCAGTCCCATCACTTCATGGCAAATAGATGGGAAAACAGTGGAAACAGTGAGAGACTTTATTTTGGGGGGGCTCCAAAATCACTGCAGATGGTGATTTCAGCCATGAAATAAAAAAACGCTTACTCCTTGGAAGGAAAGTTATGACCAACCTAGATAGCGTATTCAAAAGCAGAGACATTACTTTGCCAACAAAGTAGTCAAGGCTATGGTTTTTCCAGTGGTCACGTATGGATGTGAGAGTTGGACTAGAAAGAAAGTGGAGCACCGAAGAATAGATGCTTTTGAACTGTGGTATTGGAGAAGACTCTTGAGAGTCCCTTGGACTGCAAGGAGATCCAATCAGTCCATTCTGAAGGAGATCAGCCCTGGGTGTTCATTGGAAGGTCTGATGTTGAAGCTGAAACTCCAATACTTTGGCCACCTGATTCGAAGAGCTGACTCATTTGCAAAGACCCTGATGCTGGGAAAGATTGAGGGCAGGAGGAGAAGGGGACAACAGAAGATGAGATGGTTGGATGGCATCACCAACTCAATGGACATGAGTTTGGGTAGGTTCCAGGAGTTGGTGTTGGACAGGGAGGCCTGGCGAGCTACAGCTCATGGGGTTGCAAAGAGTCGGCCACGACTGAGAGACTGAACTGAACTGAACTTAGCAAAAGCAAATTCTAGCATGTTCCTTAAGTGATGCCTTTGAAAGAAACCCTGACTCATCACTAAAACATAACTTGTATGGAGATAAAAATGATTGGGGTAATTGCATTGTAAGGGTAGATACATGTGAAACTGACTTATTCATTGCAAGCTAACAGAACATAGATATACAGGTCTGTGCCTATGATTTTTGCATAGCAGTGATAAGAGCAGTAGAAGCATCTTTTGTTCTAGTGAGGGAATTCTGGGTGGACTCTTGGATGGCTCCTGGAGGGGGCGTAGTCATCAGAAAGACCAAGCCATAATTAGAAGCTTAGAATTTTTAGCCATTTCCTCTACCTTCACCCCCTTTTCTAGAGAGGAGGAAAGGACTTGATATGGAGTTAGTAACTGACCATGCCTGCCTGAGGAAGCCTCCATCAAATCCCCAAAGTATGAGTTCAGGAGCTCTCAGGTTGGTGAACATTGCTGATTTGGAGGGTGATGTATCCCCAGCTGCACAGAGGCAGAAGATCCTGCACTCAGGACCCTCCTGGGCTTCACCTTACTTATTTATTCATCTTGCTCTTCATCTGGATCCCTACAATGTCCTTTAATAAGCTGATAAAATGTTTCCTTGAGTTTGTCAGCTGCTTGAGCAAATTAACCAAGCTTGAGGAGCAACATGGGAACCTCTGATTTGCAGCCAAATCAGACAGAAGTTGTGATTAGCTGGGGGCATGTGATTGCGTTTGGCATGTGAAGTGGGGGGGCGCGGGACAGTCTCCTGGGCCTGAGCACTTAACCTGTGGGATCTGATGAGCTCTAAACGTATCAGAGCTGATTTACTCTTAGAATACTCAACTGGTGTCACAGAACTGCTGGGTGGTGTGGAGAAAACCCATATTTAGGGTGTCAGAACTGTTGTGAGTATAGTAGTAGTGAAAGATTAAGAAATGCAGAAAGAAAACTAGAGGTTCTTCAACTCGTGCATTGAATTACTGAGCATGCAATAGCATGTTGTCATAAATAACACAAATCAGCAAGTATCTATTAAACATACTGGAATCAACAGCTCTGGAGCATATCAAAGAATCAGACTACATTAGAAATATACTCTACTTGAGTTCTTTAAGGGAAAAATTGTTTATATCTTCTGTTTACAAGTTCAACTTCTAGCACTGATTTACTCAAACTGCACAGATTCTTAAAGACACTATTTTAGTTAAATTCAGCTCTATGGCACCTAAAAAGCAATGGAAGATGGATATCTAATGAACACAAGAAACAATGGAAGCAAACCTGAAATCCAAGCTAGTAGAATCTTCCCTGGTTGCTCAGCTGGTAAAGAATCTGCCTGCAGTGCAGGAGACCCCAGTTTGATCCCTCGGTTGGGAAGATCCCCTGGAGGAGTCATGGCAACCCACTCTAGTATTTTCCTGGAGAATCCCCATGGACAGAGGAGCCTGGCGGGCTACAGTCCATGGGGTCACAAAGAGTTGGATATGACTGAGCGACTAAGAAGCAACAGTAAACCTGTCTTAACTAAATTTTTGGCCATATTTTTCCTATAAATGTTCAAAATAGAATCAACTTTTGGCACTGAAACACAGGCCAAACATGGTCTTTTTGGGACAAAATCTGGATCTAACTAAGAAACAAATTTCACAGTGTATATACATACTGAATCATTATATTGTACTCTTGAAACTAATATGTCAGTTTTACCTCAGTTTTGAAAAAAGAGACTCAGAGGAAAATCCCATGGACAGAGGAGCCTGGTAGGCTGCAGTCCATGGAGTCACACTGTTCATGTCATGCACTGGAGAAGGGAATGGCAACCCACTCCAGTGTTCTTGCCTGGAGAATCCCAGGGACGGGAGAGTCTGGTGGGCTGCCATCTATGGGGTCGCACAGAGTCGGACATGACTGAGCGTCTTCCCTTTCACTTTTTCCTTTCATGCATTGGAGAAGGAAATGGCAACCCACTCCAGTGTTCTTGCCTGGAGAATCCCAGGGATGGGGGAGCCTGGTGGGCTGCCGTCTTTGGGGTCGCACAGAGTCGGACACGACTAAAGCGACTTAGCAGCAGCAGCAGCAGCAGTAAACATATATTCTTTGCCCTGACAGAGGAATTGTCTTTCTGATATTCTTTACAGGATAAAAGCAGCAGAAGAGTAGAGATGATAGCAACTAGTTACTGATTCAGAAATCTCTTACTGAACACTGATTTCCTATCATATCTCTACTGGACTTTGTGAATATGAAGATTCTGTTCTGCCCTCAAGTCATGTGCTCTGTGAAATAGTTTGTCCATTGATTTCTTCATTCAAAGGACAAGTCTTCATTAAGCACTTACCTACTCAGTATAAGGTACTATGCTCAAACCCAGCACGTATATATACTGTGTTGGTAAGTATAGTTATGAAGTTATGTCAGATATTAATACTGCTCCAAGCCAAAGATTATCTATGACTACCGGAAGGAAGATGCAAAATGAAGGATCTTGCTTTAGAGGTTCTAGAGAGAGCATAGCTCTGCCAACACCTTGACTTCATACTTGAACCTCCAGAATTGTGAAACAATAAATCTCTCTTGTTTTAAGCCACCTAGTTTATAGGCCTTTAATGAATACAACCAGCAACTGTAAAGGCCCTGTAGCAAGGTAAAGCATTTCCAAATCAAAGGATCAGAAGACATCCATAATTATTAGATTCTATTATGTAGAAGAGGAAGGATTGCTGAGTAAATACAGGTCACCTAATTTGAATTTCAGATAAATAAGAAATACTTTTTTTTAGTGTGTGTCCCATATTACATCTAAATATCTGCTAAAAACTATCTGAAATTCAAATTTAACTGGTCATCCTGTCATTTTATTTGCTAAAGTTTGCAATCTTATGGAGCGGGCACATGATGGAGGTATGGAGAGGTTATTTCACTCCAGAATGAAGTAGATTGAGTTTGTGGAAAATGAAGAAACAGTGACAGCAGGTACAGGCAACCCTGCAGCTATCTGGCTCTGAAAGGTCTAGGAGAGATGCTGANTGGTCATCCTGTCATTTTATTTGCTAAAGTTTGCAATCTTATGGAGCGGGCACATGATGGAGGTATGGAGAGGTTATTTCACTCCAGAATGAAGTAGATTGAGTTTGTGGAAAATGAAGAAACAGTGACAGCAGGTACAGGCAACCCTGCAGCTATTTGGCTCTGAAAGGTCTAGGAGAGATGCTGAGGAACTGGGGCTGGAATAGAGGAATGAAGGGTCAAGTGAGGATCAGCAATTTTGTTTTGAAATGTAAGAGACTTATGTATGTTTAAGAACTATCTTAGTCCATTCCATGCTCATGACCTGAGCACCTCCCAAAGGCCCCACCTCCTAAAACCATCACTCTGAGATTAGGATTTTGACATACGAATTTTTCAGGGGACACATTCAGATCATAGCAAGAGCCAAATGATGGACTCCTATTGAGAGTTTGATTATACAAGGGGGAAAAGAAGAAGACAAATATTTATAGCTCACAAGAAGATTAATAAAAATGATGGTATCTAAAGAGATTAACCTTAGAAGAAGAGGCACATCCTCCACTGTAATAAAATAAGAGGGAAGTAAGGGTTTGGGGTGTGTTGTTTTGTGTATTTATTATTAAAGAAGTTGTTGGTGCATGGGAATTATCATCTGGTGGTCTCTATCTTCTTGTTAGACTAAGAGGCAAGTTCATGCGCTAAATACCAGGAGGAACAAGAGTATTTTAGAGATTTGAAGGAAGAAGAAACAGTTTAATTTGTCACTGCAGATTGGATTGAACAGTTGAGGAAGATGTCAGGCAGCATTAGGGGCCCATCTGAGCTTAAATTTCAACAGTTTCACAGTCATTGCTATTTTTGCTCAGTGGAAAATTTTACATGGGGAGCATGGAGGAGGAGGCAGTAATTAACTGGAGTAGAAGGGAAGAGAACCCAGAGAAGTACATGAAAGGAGGAAGCAACTGTGTTGATCTGACCTTAGGAGTGAGTAGAATCTTCTTGGTATGTAGAAGGTAGGGGTGGGAATATCTTGCTTAGTGTTCAGGGAAATGGAGGCAGGAAGGGAAAAGCCCTATTATTTAGTATTCATTTTGGCTATAGAAAGCTTACATTCTTGCTTTGAAGGAGAAGAGAAAAGATAGTAACTCTTCCAGAAACTCATGGGAGGGGAAAAATAATTACTGAAACTTGAGATAGTCTAAAAGGCTTCTGAGTAGAGACTGGACTTCAAAGGAAGAAGGACTTGAATGGAGGGTGGTGGAAAGGGTGGTTTAGGAAAAGACAAGATACCTGTAAAACCTGGTTTTGGCTTCCAAATTTTTTTTTAGATGCCTTGATATTTTTTTTCCTTGTTATTTTCCTGTTCATGTAAGTATTTGAAAGGGCTAATCTTATTATAGAGGCTGCCATATTTATGTTTCAGCCTTATAATTTGCAAGGGACTTTCTTCCTCTTGTATAGAGAAGAATCTCAGACATTCTACTCATCTAGAAAATATGCATGGAATGTAAAAATGAGTGAGTAAGTGCTGTAAGCCTTCAGTATCAGAGGTGGTACAGGTGCTGTGTGTTCAGTGCCAAGGGGGATAGCTAATCATGGCCTCACAGGAGAGTTTGGAAGCACAAGTGACCACACAGTCCTCTTCCTTGTCCTGAAGGTATTCCAGCTGAATTCTCTTCCAGCCACTGTCACTCTGCAGGGGAAGGTGGGGGAGCCAGCATTGCACTGACCCTCCTCCCTGCAGGGTCCTGCCTATTCCAGGGCTAGAGGCATGAAGAATGACACAGGAGAGGCTTGGAGTCACCTGTAATCTCAGCTGAAGCAGACAAATCTATCTCCAGGGTTTCATTGTTATTTCCAGGATTTCATTAACACAAATTTACAATTTTATCAATTCCACAACAAAACTCCTGTGTGCACACCTTGCTGCTGCTGCTGCTGCTAAGTTGCTTCAGTCATGTCCGACTCGGTGCGACCTCATAGACGGCAGCCCACCAGGCTCTGCCGTCCCTGGGATTCTCCAGGCAAGAACACAGGAGTGGGTTTCCATTTCCTTCTCCAATGCATGAAAGTGAACAGTGAAAGTGAAGTCGATCAGTCGTGTCTGACTCTGTGAGTCCATGGACTGCAGCCTACGAGGCTCCTCCATCCATGGGATTTTCCAGGCAAGAGTACTGGAGTGGGGTGCCTTTGCCTTCTCCAGTGCACACCTTACATATGTGTAATGGGTGAGATATTCTCATCCAGGATCATTCACTGAGTAATACTTAATGGTTTCCAAGAATGTAAGAAATGCTACTCTGTGGGTTTTTTTTTTTTTTTAATCACTGCTTTGTAGTTTCATAAGGATAATCAGTATCATTTCAATTGCTCAGTCAGGTCCGACTCTTTGCGACCCCATGGACTACAGCATGCCAGGCTTCCCTGTCCATCACCAACTCCCAGAGCTTGCTCACACTCATGTCCATCGGACCATCTCATCCTCTGTCATTCTCTTCTTCTCCTGCCTTCAATCTTTCCCAGCATCAAGGTCTTTTCCAGTGAGTCAGTTCCTCACATCAGGTGGCCAAAGTATTTGAGTTTTAGCTTCAGCATCAGTCTTTCCAATGAATATTCAAGATTGATTTTCTTTAGGATGAACTGGTTTGATCTCCTTGCAGTCCAAGGGACTCTCAAGAGTCTTCTCCAACACCACAGTTCAACAGCATCAATTCTTCGGTGCTCAGCTTTCTTCACAGTCCAACTCTCACATCCATACATGACCAATGGAAAAACCAAAGCTTTGACTAGATGGACCTTTGTTGGCAAAGTGAAAGGTAGTGGTCAAATATCTCATTTCACACTAATACACACTTTTACTTTCTGTTTTTATAATATAAATTATAATTTTCTGTCAGATAAATCTTCAGCCTATACATTGCTAGGTTTACATAAACAATATTCACATTAAGCCAGGTAGACACCTGGGTATGTGGGGAGCAGAATGTATACAGGGTTTCACTCCTCCTTACAAAGACTTTCCATCAGTGTTCTATTTCCCCCCCACCAACACTCACTTCCAAGTTTCCTCCTGCCTCCAAGCCTGAGCCTTCTGAGATCCTGAAAGGCAAGCAGACCTTCTTACTGACTTTATCTGGTGAAGAGTTTCCATGCTTGCTGGTCTGGCTAATCAGTTACCACAAATCAGTCCATTGCTTTCTAAACATCTCTTCTTTTTTTCGTTTGTTTTCCTTTCTCTTATCTCTTTTCCTTGTTTTCTTTGCCCTTATCAATTCAAGAAGCTTTTATTTACTAAAATTTTAATGTGTTTCTGGAATAAAGCATGTATGTTTCAATCTGCTATGTTTAGCTAAAGTTTCAAGTATTCTTTTTAAAAGCCTACCTAATAATTCTCCATGCAATTATCAACCTTATTTTATAGATGAATAAAACAAAGGTGGGAGAAGTTGAATAATTTGCCCAAAGTTGTACAAATAGTGAATGGTGATTCTACTTACTAATAAAAATCTTATTCTTTTCTTTCTAGCACCCTGTCTTTTACTGTGAGACACAGTTCCTGTTTTAAGGATTTTACACTTTGGCAGAGAGATAAGAGAAGTGGACGGCCCTCAGAATACAATACATTAAATGTCAAGAAGAAGAAAAATGAACTGCTGTGCAATGGAAATTCAGAGGTGAGAGAATTGTTTTCCTGCCCATTTTTTTGTGTCCCAAATCCCATTTGGAATTGAAGTATGTATTTTGTAGTGCTATGCAGTCATTTCTTCATACAGAAATCTTAATTTGATGGGATTTAACCTCTATTTTTTGGTCATTTGGGATTTCATGGAGTCTGGAATGAAGGACACAGTTAATTTGTATCTTCATACAATAACTATTCTTAAAAAAAAAAAAAAAAACNTTCTTCATACAGAAATCTTAATTTGATGGGATTTAACCTCTATTTTTTGGTCATTTGGGATTTCATGGAGTCTGGAATGAAGGACACAGTTAATTTGTATCTTCATACAATAACTATTCTAAAAAAAAAAAAAAAAAAACTTGAACAAAATAAAGTTTATATGTCTCTCATGCAACAGCCCAGAGGTAGCACGGCTGTCTAGAGGAGGCAGGTTTACTAGACAGGGTTACCCCAGGTGTCTTTTCTCCCGTACCTCATCATTTCTAAGAGTTTCTGGATAATAACTCTTCTTAAGATGATATTTTAGGGAAAAAAGACAGATTTCTGACTCACTAAATATCTATGAGTGTACTTGATATTAAAGGCACTCGAAAGAGAAGTTTTGCATCTATTTATTTTTGCCACTTTATTTTCTTGGGCTCCAAAACCACTGTGGATGGTGACTGCAGCCCTGATATTAAAAGACGCTTGCTCCTTGTAAGAAAAGCTATGACAAACCTAGAGAGCATATTAAAAAGCAGAGACATCTCTTTGTTGACAAAGGCCTATATAGTCAAAGCTATGGTTTTTCCAGTAGTCATGTACAGATGTGAGATGGACCATAAAGACTGAGCATTGAAGAACTGGATGCTTTTGAACTATGGTGTTGGAGAAGACTCTTGGAAGTCCCCTAGACAGCAAGGAGATGCAACCAGTCCATCCTAAAGGAAATCAGTCCTGAACATTCATTGGAAGGACTGATGCTGAAGCTCCAATACTTTGGCCACCTGCTGCAAAGAACCAACTCATTGGAAAAGACCCTGATGCTAGGAAAGACTGAAGGCAGGAGGAGAAGGGGATGATAGAGTATGAGATGGTTGGATGGCATCATTGACTCAATGTATGTGAGTCTGAGCAAACTGTGGGAGATACTGAAGGGCAGGGAGGCTTGGCATGCTGCAGTCTATGGGCTCCCAAGAAGTTGGACATGACTGAGCAACTGAACAGCAACAAATTTTTGCCATGGATAGTGCATGATCATTTTTTAAAAAGATTTTCTTAGTTTTATTTTTTGAGTTTTATGGAGTTAGATTTTATGTGTATAATCCATTTTAAGTATTTTTTATTGTGATAAAATATATATAACACAATCTCTCACTTTGTTAAATTTGAAATGTGTGTTTATATTATAAAATATATGGGCAGTCCTAAATTTATAAATGTATCTACATCTGTCCAGAAATGAATTTATTTATTTATTTTTTGCCAGTTAAAACTGTTATCATTTTATGCCACTTGTACTCTGTGACTTAAAGTAGAATCTGCAGAGCATTCCAGTTTCTAAAGCCAGTTGGACAGTGTTCTCATCAAGGCTCTACTCGAGCTGCTTTTTGACACTGGGAAATTTCACTGGACCTACATTTTCTCTGTCTTATATTTATCATTTGTAAAATGGGGATAATGACTGAATCTAGCTCATAATATTGTTATCAGGATTATTTGAGTTACTGTATACAATAAATGTGACACACTTAAATAAGTGTCTGGTCCATGGAAAAGACTATAGCGTCAACCGTTTTCCTTCTAGCAACCTCGTGAGGAAGCAGTCTCTGAGAGCCACCTATCCTTTAAGGACTGTTCCGTTTGCTAGAGTGAAGACTCCTTCAGTAACATCTTTATTATTTTATTTTTAAACTATTTGTTGAGGGTCTAATATATGCCAGACATACTGCTTGGTGCTCCGGTTATCAGTTCAGTTCAGTTCAGTCATTCAGTCGTGTCCAGCTCTTTGTGACCCCATGGACTGCAGCACGCCAGGCTTCCCTGTCCATCACCAACTCCTGGAGCTTGCTCAAACTCATATCCCTTGAGTTGATGATGCCATTCAACCATCTCTTCCTCTGTCATCCCCTTCTCCTCCTGCCCTCAATCTTTCCCAGCATCAGGGTCTTGTCCAGTGAGTTAGTTCTTTACATCAGGTGGCCAAAGTATTGGAGCTTCAGCTTCAGCATCAGTGCTTCCAAAGAATATTCAGGACTGATTTCCTTCAGGATGGGCTGGTTGGATCTCTTTGCTGTTCAAGAGACTCTCAAGAGTCTCTTCCAATAGCACAGTTCAAAAGTATCAGTTCTGCACACAGCTTTCTTTATGATCCAACTCTCACATCCATACATGACTACTGGAAAAACCATAGCTTTGACTAGACAGACCTTTGTTGCCAAAGCTTTTTAATATGCTGTCAACGTTGGTCATAGCTTTTCTTTTCTTTCAAGGACCAAATGTCTTTTAATTTCATGGCTGCAGTCACCATCTGCAGTGATTTTGCAGCCTGAGAAAACAATGTCTGTCACTGTTTTCATTGTTTCCCCATCTATTTGCCATGAAGTGATGAGACCAGATGTCATCATCTTAGCTTTTTGAATGTTGAGTTTTAAGCCAGCTTTTTCACTCTCCTCTTTCACTTTCATCAAGAGGCTCTTTAGTTCCTCTTCACTTTCTGCCATAAGGGTGGTGTCATCTGCATATCTGAAGTAGCTTATTGATATTTCTCCCGGCAATCTTGATTCCAGCTTGTGCTTCACCCAGTCTGGCATTTCGCATGATGTACTCTGCATATAAGTTAAATAAGCGGAGTGACAGTATACAGCCTTGATGTATTCCTTTCCCAATTTGGAATGTTCAAACTACTGCTCAGGATATAATGGAGATGAAAATCAGACATGTCCCTGCCTTCATGGAATCCTCAGCATAGTGGTAGATATGGTCACAAATCAACTAATTATACAAATAAGTATAAGATTACAACTTGATAAGTCCTAGGAAAGACAGGCTACATGGAGCTCCTTATTGCATTTGAATATGTAGAGTTTAACTCCTGAGAGAGCAAAATTGTGTCTTTCTTTTTAAATTTATTGAAGTATAGTTGCTTTACAATATTGTGCTAATTTCTACTGTTGAGCAAAATGATTCAGTGATACATACATACATTCTTTTTCATTATGGTTTATCACAGGATATTGAATATGGCTCCCTGTGCTGTATAGTAGGACACTGTTTTTCACCCATTCTCTAGATAATAGTTTATGTCGGCTAATCTCAGTCTCCTACTCCCTCCCTCCCTCTTGGAAACCAGAAATCTGCTATTTCTGTGAGTCTGTGTGTATTTCTTGAATAATCCAAGGAGAACTCTGATGCCAAAGAAGGGAGGGGCTGTTTTGTGCAGAAACTGAGAACATCCAGAGAAACTAATTAAAACCTTCCTTTTTGATTACACCCTGGAGGATGGGAATCGCTTCCTCTCTCGCCTTTCCTTGACACAACTTGCTCCGGAGGAATGCAGAGGATGGGTGGGATCTTCCCCAACATGAGAGTGAAAGGAAGCAACATACCACAGAGATGACGGCAGTGTAAGAAACACTGCAGCTGCTGGTTCCAGCTCCACCCTATGGGACAACAGCTCTGCAATATTTCAAAGGCAAAGGCAACTTACAGGAAAGTTGAAAAAAAATGCATTCAACAACTTCCTTGTCTGGAGGTCTGGATAGGAGTGGAGCATGTTTTAAAGCTGCATTTATGGCAGAATATACACAGCATTACAGACATCTGTGCCTGGGCTTCCCAGAGCCCAAGTGTGCATTTAAACATGAAGCACACAGTTTTGTTTTTTCAGGGCATTTGGCAAGAAATGTGATCATTGAAGCCATTTGAATATAAAAGTGGTTCATTTCATGTGTATTCCTAATGCTAGTTTCACTAGAAAGCAATAGCTGGGAATTACATCCAGAATTCCCTCTGTCACTCTTTATTAGCAATGCTTGAAAGGATGGTGTCCTGATGTACTTAATTGTTAATCCCAGAAAACCACATTCTCTTTTAGTATGTTGCAACACACAAGAAAAAATTAAGTTTAAATATGAGCAAGAACAGGGTGTCACAGGCCAATGGCTGAGAGACAAAATCTAAGTATTTCCCTCCCATTTGATCTTATGTGTATGGGTATCTCTACTATCTAACTGCATCTTGTTCACTTTCTCTTCCTTCAGGCTGTTACATTTCATGTGATTGGTGGATGGCTCTGCATTCACCATGTAAAACAATTAAGTGATTATTCGCTGAGCATCTACTCTGTTTAGACAGGAATGTCTTTAAACTCATGAATATCATAGTCTAGAAGTAGAGACAGATATGAAATACATAATTAAAAGTATGATGAGTATTGGGAAGATAGATACACAGAATCCTTTAGATTCATATAGCAATAGTAATACTAATAACAACTAAGATCAAATCAGTGCTTACTATGTACCCAGGCTCTGTTGTAAATGTCGTTTAGTCACTAAGTCATGTCTGACTCTGCAGCTCCAGTACAGCAGTTCCTCTGTACTCCAAAGTCTCTCAGAGTTTGCTCAAACTTGTTTCCATTGAGTCAGTGATGCCATCCAACCATCTCATCCTCTGTTGCCCCCTTCTCTTGCCCTCAATCTTTCCCAGCATCAAGGTCTTTTCCAGTGAGTTGACCCTTTGCATTAAGTGTCCAAAGTATCAGAGATTTAGCTTCAGCATTAGTCCTTCCAGTGAATATTCGGGGTTGATTTCTTTTAGGATTTGGGCCACCTTGGAAAAGTATGTAAGTAATTAATTACTATAAAGAAAAGTGAAAGTGAAGTCGCTCCGTCGTGTCCGACTCTTTGCGACCCGCGGACTGTAGTCCACCAAGCTCCTCCATCCATGGGATTCTCCAGGCAAGAATACTAGAGTAGGTTGCCATTTCCTTCTCCAGGGGATCTTCCCAACCTAGGGATCGAACCCAGGTCTCCTGTGCTGCAGGCAAACGCTTTAACCTCTGAGCCACCAGGGAAGCCACTATAAAGAACTGAGTGCCAAAGAAAGTGAAAGTGAAGTAGCTCAGTGGCGTCCGACTCTTTGTGACCCCATAAACTTTAGCCCACCAGGCTCCTCCATCCATGGAATTTTCTAGGCAAGAGTACTGGAGTGTGTTGCCATTTCCTTCTCCAGGGGATCTTCGTGACCTGGGGATTGAACCCGGGTCTCCTGCATTGCAGGCAGACACTTTACTATCTGAGCCACCAGGGAATCCCTAAGGAGTGCCACAGAATTGATGCTTTTGAACTGTGGTGTTGGAGAAGACTCTTGAGAGTCCCTTGGACTGCAAGGAGATCCAACCAGTTCATCTTAAAAGAGATTAGTCCTGAATATTCATTGGAAGGACTGATAGTGAAGCTGAAACTCCAATACTTTGGCCACCTGATATGAAGAACTAACTCAATGGACATGGGTTTGAGCAAGTTCTGGGCATTAGTGATGGACAGGCAGGCCTAGCGTGCTGCAGTCCATGGGATCACAAAGAGCTGGACATGACTGAACAACTGAACTTGAATTTGACTCCTGTGCTCTATACCCAAGTGCACTTTCCCCAAAAAGAGAATTTACTCTAATCTTTCTTGAGGCAATGTACTGAAGTTTGGAAAGATTTTAATGATTTTGTTGTTGTTTGTTTATTTGAGTACTCCTTTAATATAATAGATGAGGGCAAATATTTTTCTCTTTAAGAGTTAAGATATACTGGAAATAAAAATAAAATGCTCTTAGATGTAATAGAGTAAGATCTTTGAGGGAGTATGTTAAGAAAAAAATAGTAAAATTCAAATGAATTGTGGCATTTAGTAGTGGTGGTATACCAATGTCAGTTTCAATGTTCCTGACAAATGTACCATAATTTAATGAGAGTAGAGGACAATAGGTGAAGGATATACGGAGACTCTGTACTATTTTGGTGTTGGAGAAGACTCTTNTAAAGAACCCACTTGCCAATGCAAGAGATGAAAGAGATGCAGATTTGAACCCTGTGTTGAAAAGATCCCCTGGAGAAAGACATGGCAACCCACTTCAGTATTCTTGCCTGGAGAATCCCACAGAGAGATGGGCCTGGCTGGCTACAGTCCATAGTGTTGCAAAGAGTCTGATCGACTGAAGGGACTTAGCGTAATATATCAGAGTGATGTTGCTAAAATACAGACATATGCATTAAGCTCCTATTTAAATGCTCATCTGACTCCCTGCCAACTGCAGGCTCAGCCCCAGCTTTTTAGCAGGGTGGACAGGGCCCTACTCCTGCCTGCCTCTCTAGCCTCGTCTACAACTCCCTGCACAGCACAGCTTCCATGTACTGAAGACCACAGGGCACACCGAATGGTGTCAGCTACTTGAGGCTTGCTTTGAACCTCAGGAGAGGCTCCCTGGCCCAAGTATCCAGATCGTCATGGTGGGAACCGCAGCCTGAGATGGCACTCTCAAGTGGCTTCGGGGGCCACTGTGAGGGCGCCTAGAGAATGAGAGGACTTGCAGTGAGTACATGTGAGAGCATGTGACACTTTGTAGAGCCCCCTGGGAAATGGATGAGAGGAGAAATGCAAGAGCCTTGATGGGATATTGGGCATGAGTCAGTGAGATCTGAGTGCTTATCAATGAAATCCACCAGACTGGTTAAATTTGAGGAAACCGAGATTATGTGTGAATGAGAACAGAGGTCAATGTCTAAATATGTTGCTTAGCTTATTGTTACTAAAATTATTCCATCAATTAAAAGATCTCTGGCAGAATGAATAAATATGAGGACTCACTTCTGATAGGCCCTAGAAACTATTTACCTGTCATGAGGCCTTAATTAAAATGAAGAAAGAAATGAACATACATGGGCCTCTAAGGAGCAATCAAGTTTTAGAAGATATGGTGAGGGAAATTAAAAGGTAGAAAGCATGAGTTTGAGATATCTGACAAGGTTTCAATGAAGTTTCTTATGGTCTAGACTTTTAAAAATATCTTGTCACACCATACATATACATATATCAATCTTCTCTGAGTTCCCTGATTGTCTTACTGTAATGTGACTCTCCCTTATGGTGAAGTTAAAAAGTAACATTACTCTTCAACATCAAAGGAAAGCAAACATTTATTTAGCTAACGTTATGTGCCAAGCATTGAGCTGGACAGATTACGTAATGCATTTCATTTTGCTATGGTAATTTTTTCCGTGACAGATGAGGGAAATGAGACTTAGAGAGATTAAATGACTTGTCCAAGGCTGCATAGCAAGTGGAGGTATTGGTACTTAAGCCTAAGTCTCCTTTTACAACTCCACATTTTTTGTCTCTTAGCAAGCAACCCTTATGATGGAGCGCAAGTAAAAATAACTTAGTATTGAATTCAGTTTTCTTACCAAGAACATGCAAATAACATTTGGGTATATTTCCAAACAAGATTACCCTAAAATGCTATATAGGCAGATTTCTGAAAAATACAGAATTCATTTTGAAGGTTTATTTTTCTATTGAACATGAAGATTTTTGCATCTCTCAAAATCTAGGCATTATTGTGGCATCCTTGATCTGTTCAGCCTTTGAACTAAAATATTTGTTATCTTCTCAGAGAAGGCAATGGCACCACACTCCAGTACTCTTGCCTGGAAAATCCCAGGGACAGAGGAGCCTGGTAGGCTGCAGCCGTANTTTGAAGGTTTATTTTTCTATTGAACATGAAGATTTTTGCATCTCTCAAAATCTAGGCATTATTGTGGCATCCTTGATCTGTTCAGCCTTTGAACTAAAATATTTGTTATCTTCTCAGAGAAGGCAATGGCACCACACTCCAGTACTCTTGCCTGGAAAATCCCAGGGACAGAGGAGCCTGGTAGGCTGCAGCCGTAGGGTTGCTAAGAGTCGGACATGACTGAGCGACTTCCCTTTCACTTGTCACTTTCATGCATTGGAGAAGGAAATGGCAACCCACTCCAGTGTTCGTGCCTGGAGAATCCCAGGGACAGAGGAGCCTGGTGGGCTGCTGTCTGTGGGGTCGCATAGAGTTGGACACGACTGAAGCGACTTAGCAGCAGCAGCAGCAGGTGGTGCTAGTGGTAAAGAATCCACCTCCAATGCAGGAGATGCAGCTTCGATCCCTGGGTTGGGAAGATCCCCTGGAGAAGGAAATGACAACCCAGGCCAGTATTCTTGCCTAGAAATTTCCACGGACAGAGGAGTCTGGCGGGCTTCAGTCCATGGGCTGCAAAGAGTTGGACATGACTGAGCACTCATGTGTATATTTATTATCTTATCATTTTGAGTTTTCAGTATCAAACACTGGTTAATATCAGTGTTTGCATGTTGGGAGGAATCCTTGGAAAGTGGATTCTAAGATGGAGACAGGTGTTTAGGGGCATTTGTTAAGTCGTGCTCTTAGGAAACAGCCCCTTGAAGAGAAAGAAGAAAGGAGAACTCACTATAGCCTTCACCACAGTGACAAATACAATTCTTAACAAATCAGTGTGTATACAATAAATATATATATGTGCTGATATGCAATATGTGGTAAAACATCTAAATACATGCAATAGAGGACTAAGTGTTTGCTTTGTATAATTGTAAAATATACATTTATTGTATAGACAAATGGTAAAGGCAGTAACTACCTGGATCAGGATGAAGGCTGAACTTCAAAGAATTGTAAGTTGGACAATGTAAGTGCCTACAGATTGAAAATGTCCCCATCTCGGGTCCAAGAGGGAGCAGAAACTCAGGACTTCTTGAGGCTCTCACACTTCTTACCACCGTGGCATTTGTTGCTATGCCAGTAATAAGAATGTGTCAGTGTGCTGAGTGACAGTGTCCTGTGTACACAGAATGGTGCTAGGCTTATTGACTTGGTTTTTACGTGTTTGCTGACTCTAAAGACTAATACATAATGAGTGGAAACAGAAAAAAAAAATATATAAAATCAACATGTGGTAAAAACTTTAAAAAAAGTAAACATTCATTCCTCAGAAACTGTACTGGCCCTCCCTCTACTTACTCAGTCAACTTCTTCCTGTTTCAGGAATTCCCATCAACTGACAGTTATATTCCAGGAGTCTAAGAAGGCAGATATCTGACCATAGACAGTGAATGTGGAGAATGCCCAGACATCCAAGGGGAGAGGACGCAGAGGCTCACATCGCCATCCCTTTTAGGTTTGGTGCTTGGATGCCTACAGGACTCTGCGAGGCTGCCTCTGCCTTCCAGCCATCCCTGCCTCTAACTCAGCAGTCTCCATCCAGAGAACTCAGGATCTTCATGGCTCCTGGAAGCACAGGCCCTACATAATAGCTGGTGCCCCAAGGGTACATGTAACGTGCTCACAGTGATTGGAAGGACAAGTGCCTTCAATTTGTTCAGGTGGAGCTGCAGTATACAGAATGCATACCTAGCATGAGCTGAGCTGTGCTTTGAGTTAAGAAATACAGCTGCCTGGGGCAGTCTAGAAGATGTTGGCCCTCCTAAAATGACAGACTCCTTCACTGTTGACATTTTTCTTCCTTTAGTCCTTCCCTGTCCTTTTAGACAGTGAGTTAAGTCTGCTTTAGCTATTATTAATATTGTGAAGTCTTAAGCAAACCCCAAAGATGTGGCTGGACCTTATATGTTCTTTTTTTTAAAAGCATTTTGTCTATCCACACATTTATTCGTCTGCTCTCTCATTGATAGTTCAATCACTGTTGTGTTTCATGGCCACTTAGTCCAAGTACTTGCTCTAAGGCTGAAGTACAAAACAAGTATTGTATACAGTGGCCATTGTTTGAAAATTTAGAGCTGGATATTTAGAGTGAAAGAATTCCAGTTAGTCTGATTATCATTGTGATGAAATACCAGGCAGTCTTTCTCATGTTTATTTTCTTCTTAACGTCCTCAAAATAATGTCACATAATTCAGAAGCCTTACTCTTTGTTGCTTCTTCTTGTTCTCTGTAAAGCCATCACTCAGAAAGGTGCCCTAATTAACTTTCTCTTGATATGTTTTAGCTTTTGTTAAACCTCATATCATCTTGTTCTAATTCTTTTACATAGTATTGTGATTTTATCACATTTTTCTTGTTTATATCATTGCTATATACCAGAAGCAAAGTTTATCTGGACCCCTGATATTTCATCAGGGCATCTGGTTTTCTAGCAGCTTCCTTATGAGTGTCAGTAGATTAGATTCCCTCTCTGGTTTGTTTTGTGGCTATGGGCAAGTCAAACTCCATGAACCTCAACTTCTCCATTTGCAAAATGGGATAATAATACTTACCTCCCACACATGCTGGGTGTTGTGAGAATTAAAAAGATAATGTTTGCAAAGTGCTTTGTGAAAACATGGAGCCTTTCATCTAAGGAAGGAGCTCAGATGTTATTATTTTTGTTGTTACTGTCGGTCATGTTCCCACATGGCTTTATGTTGATCGTGTTTTTAACTGCAGTAGAGGTGAATCACAGAGATGAGAGATGGTGAAGACGCAGCAGGTCATCTAGTTCAAACATATTAGAGAATTCTTCCCCGGCAACACTCTCTTGGTACTTTAGTCTTGCTATTTTTAAGTCCCAAAGTACCAAACATTACATGGTCCATTTCTTCCTGCTTGACAGCAGAACTCTTCTAAAGAACAGTTTCAATGGCAACTTTTGACCTAAGTATTTTCTTAATGACCCAACTGGAACAACTTTTTGAGTCTCTTCCAGGAGAATATTTTTGCTTGGTATATGGGTTATAGTTATTTTTAGGACCCTTTACTACTTTCCTGGGTAGATAGAGTTACAGTTCATTAGCTTCCTTCTGATGATATTCTGTACAATGTTCACCCCAAATGTTCAATTTAGGAATTTCCTAACCATTGGTCCACAGAGCAAACCAAACCAAATCTTATTCAGAGATATCACACTTCAAACACAATTAACCTGCTTTAAATTCAGTCTCAGAAGACTAAAAGAATGTGCTAACTTCAACCTTGTGACCTGCAAGTATTTTGCTTTTGGTAGATGTATAACCTATCACTGAGGATAAGTTTGAAATCTGATAGTCTGTAAATATTTGTTGAATAAATAAATGGACGATTCATATTTACATGTATAATTCATTGTTACTTGATTCAGTAGGATAATAATAGTCCTTTTATATTTATATATACTGACATTTTATAAATATAGGTTAATGTATTATATCAGTTCAGTTCAGTTCAGTTGCTCAGTCGTGTCTGACTCTTTGAGACCCCATGAATTGCAGCACACCAGGCCTCCCTGTCCATCACCAACTCCCGGAGTTCACTCAGACTCACATTCATTGAGTCAGTGATGCCATCCAGCCATCTCATCCTCTGTCATCCCCTTCTCCTCCTGCCCCCAATCCCTCCCAGCATCAGAGTCTTTTCCAATGAGTCAACTCTTTGCATGAGGTAGCCAAAGTACTGGAGTTTCAGCTTCAGCATCATTCCTTCCAAAGAAATCCCAGGACTGATCTCCTTTAGAATGAACTGGTTGGATCTCCTTGCAGTCCAAGGGACTCTCAAGAGTCTTCTCCAACACCACAGTTCAAAAGCAGCAATTCATTGGCACTCAGCCTTCTACATAGTCCAACTCTCACATCCATACATGACCACAGGAAAAACCATAGCCTTGACTAGATGGACCTTAGGTGGCAAAGTAATGTCTTTGCTTTTGAATATGCTATCTAGGTTGGTCATAACTTTATGTGTATTATATATGTTATATGTGTATATTGTGTATTTATATATGTATTGTGTACATATATGTTTATTTGAAATTTATATATATATAGTATATATATTTTGAAGTATTAGTACTTACAACATAAATATAGCTAGTATCCTGACAAAGAGATGGTCTAGAATGATAAACAGACTTTCAAAAGATGTGAAGCATTTACTATTTAAGAGCTGAAATATTAATACATTGACCAAACATATTTCTCTTGTAATGCCAGTTGCTTCAGCCAGTGAGAATTGGCTTTGAAGATACAATGATTCTGTTTTCCCTTTGGCTATTTGTTTTCCACCCTTTTGTTATAGAGTAAGGTCTACAATGAAATCAATACCCCAAGTAATCCTTTCCCTTTCTTCTACTTATGATAGTTTAATTAATTACTCTCCTTTAAACTGATCCATCAATTAAAACTAAGTTTTATGTGATAGTGATTATTGTTTTCAGTGCAATTATGGTTTCCAATCTGAATCAGGCTTTAGATTTAAGTGGAAGGATTTTTCTTCTTATTGTTGTTGTTTAGTTTCTAAGTTGTGTCCAACTCTTGCAGTTTATGAACTGTAGCCTGTTGGGCTCCTCTGTCCGTGAGATTTTCAAGGAAAGAATACTGGAGTGAATTGCCATTTCCTCCTCCAGGGGATCTTCCTGACCCAGGAATTCAATCTGCAACTCCTGCACTGGCAGGCAGATTCCTTACCACTGAGCCACCTGCGAGGCCCTTCAGTTCGGTTCAGCTCAGTTGTATCTGATTCTTTGCAACCCCATGGACTACAGCACACCCAGCTTCCCTGTCCATCTTGTCATTAATTGCTGGTGAAACCTCAGTCCAAAGACTTGAGCAATAATTTGGCTTTCTTAGTAAAGAATAGAAGGATATGACTGAAGAGAGAATGTCATTCTGTTTTCAAGGAGTCAAAAAACTGAAATACATCTTTGACAAATCTATGAAACTAATGAGTCACTCATGAGATATTTTGGAAAACTAAAGAGTATCATTAAAAAAAAAACTGTTGAAGTTATTATCTGCGGTACTTGGATCAGAAAGCTTGTGACACTTGACAGATTTCTATGTGGCATATTTCCAGAGAGTGAATTCATTGGTGGTCAACTTTTGGGATACTTTGCTCTTTAATCCCTTTGCCTTCAACATGGTAGTAGCTGGGGAGTGAGCTGGGACGTGGTAATTAGCTTGCTGAGTCAGTGGGATGGAGTCCTGAAATACTGAATAATTATTTCTTTGATGTGTGGTGTGGTTAACATGCTTAAGATTCTTAACACAGGGCCAGCTGGATGCCAGAACTGGAAAGAGGAAGTAAAATCACTTTTATATACCGTGCAGAACATTAAATAGCAAATCTCAGAGTTCAGACTTTGTCATTCTTTGTCTTCACCTTTTTGTTTTCTTAAACTTTATAACAATCAGTTTAAGCACGTAATTGCTAAACTCCTGGCCCAGGAATAGCAAACAAAATATCATTATAAGTCTGTGAAACACCTTGCTTTCTATAATCCGTATACCAGGTAACAGCGGACCAAAGATCTGGACAAAAATAGAAAGGCACAGTGACGCTACTGTTTTGGAAAGAAAACATATCTTTCTTAGTGGCCTTGAACCTGTAACACTAACGTATCATGAATGAGTTTAGTTTAGTGGACACTAAATACTTTCTGACATGTCTCAGCATGCTTTCACTTCCGTGAGAAAGATTCCTTTTAGGTCAAGCCCAGCAGTTGACTAAGGAGAATGTAGAACCTGGAATTGAAAGTCATTAATTTTGTCCTCTATAATAACCAATTTATTACCATGAACTTGGTGCAATGGAAAATTATTACTTCTTTCTAGATCTCAGCAATTTTAAATGGGAAGAATTTTGTTTGAGTCTTTGAGGTTCAAACACTGCATCTCTTCCCTGTCCTTAGCTGCCTTCTTCTGGGTCAGTTACCTCTGATGCCCAAGAAAAGAGCAATGAGATAGGATTTGAAGAAAAGTATGAGAGTCTCTTTTTTCTGAGCCTTTGCAATTGTGGCAGCAAGATTGATAAGAGGAAGTATGAATTGTAGCAAGACTAAGTGGGAAAGAAAGAATTCATCTCATCAGGTGAAAACTATGGAAAAATTAAATGATGACATCTTACAGGAAATGTCACCATCGCATGTTTTTTTTTTTTTTTTGCCTCTCATATCATTGGCTATGAGTCAAATTCAAGTTGAGGCATATTTTTTTTTCCATCTTTACATCTTCACACCATACATTTTGATTTTTATAAAAATAACCATTCTTTTTCACATCAAAAGCTGAAAGATATTTCTTTGCCCCTCATTAGGACTTAGCATTGTTTGTAGTGGGTGGGGGCAGCTGACTTGCATGAAGACAGGTTTCCATATTATATCCTCTTTGGGGTGAACTCAGCCCATGGGTAGATGAACAGCAGACCTTATTCCAGGCAGAGCTCATTCTCCTGACTTGACTAATATTTACCTAAGCTTCTCTCTGCCTCTTCCTCCTCTCTGAGATTTGTTTTTCTTGTTTTCCCAACCTGCATGCTTTCACCTACAGCTCAGCTTCCTCAGAACTGCTCTTGGCTCACCTTGTGCAGTTTTTTTCCACGATTATTATATTTCTCAACTTGAGTGCTTCCCTTTGTTCTGTAACATGACATTCAAACTGCCTTCTGCTCTCTACCAGCATACCCCTTGATACTGGTGCGCTTCCCACCCACACAGGTTTGCAGCAAGCTTCTCTAGCTAATCTCTTGGCTTTTGATATTTCCCTAACATGTGTAGGTCAGCCTTATTTGATTTATTGCCAATATATAAACTCCCTCATGATTTCACCTTTCCATTTGCTTTTATGGATGCGAACGCCCTTCTAGAAAAACTGACTTTTATTCTAGTAGAGAAACAATATCTGAAGACTTTTTAAAAAGACCTTAGAACATCTCACAAACATTCCCATAGTGATTTTTTAATATTACTTCTACTGAAAAGCAGGTGGAAAATAAGGATTCAATTTTGAGATGGAAAATTAAAGGCCAGTTGCCAACATCAAGTAATTATGTAGAAATCCTGAGAGCTGGCTTAAGTTTTTTTCAAAAAACAAGGTGGGCTATGGCCTCCGGTTCTGCACTCTTCTCTGTTTTGGAAGAACCATTCCTATAGCACAATCCTATCATTTGGATTTATTTCAAAAGTACATAAGCAAAACTTAATATATGCTAGGCACTCTAATCAAGCCTCAGATATAGAATACATGGTCCTTGTCCTTGAGGAAGTGGGTTGACAGCCATGAACAGGAAGTCTATAGTAAATGCTGTGATAAAAGATGAATAAGAATCCTGAGTTACAGACACATAGGAGGTTTAATCAGGTCAGGATGATGAAGAATACATATGGAGGAGACAGCACTGGACGGAACCCTACAGAAAGGAGATACACAGCAATAGAATCACTGCGTGCAGGGAAAAAACACTTGGGGCCATATTCTCTCAGTCCTTTGCCCACCGTTTCAGTGTTCCTTTTCAGTATAAATATAGCTTTCAAAGATCCCATCCACAAATCAAGGTTATGCCTTTTCTAGGAGCCACCTGAGTATGGATGTGTATATGTGTTAGTCACTCCGTTGTGTCTGACTCTTTGTGACCCCATGGACTGTAGCCCACCAGGATCCTCTGTCCATGGAATTCTCCAGGCAGGAATACTGGAGTGGGTTGTCATTCCTTTCTCCAGGAGATCTTCCTGACCCAGGGATCAAACCTGGGTCTCTTGCATTGCAGGTAGATTCTTTACCATCTGAGCCATGAAGTACTGAGTATGGATAGCTTTGTGCATTTGTAATAGAAAGCAAACATGATTTCAGGCCTCAAGGAAATGAGTTTACAGATGATAATAGAAAAATGATAGAAACTCTGGTCTCCTAGAAATAAATGAAAATCAGAGAATTTAGGAAAACATTTTCTGGGTTTTGAAGTTGTGTCTGCTTCACTGAGAAGTATATTGTGAAAATTTCTCAGGATGCTTGTTTCCCAATCTTGTGATTAGCCTCCTGAGATAGTCACGTGGGCTGACTTCCTCTAAATCAGGATTCGAGAAGCATTTCAGGCAGACCACCTTGAGGTGATGATTGCCTTTCTCAGGAGACAGTCACGTGTGCTAGATCCTCTGGGAGGAAATGAATAAATTGCCCATTGTACATTAAATCTCAGACAAGAAAATTTAAAGGTGAACTTCCAAAACATTAAGGCTCAGAGTAATCACCGGAGCTGGATAGCTAGCCCAGGAGGGCCCACCCTTCCTAGAATCAGCAAACTCTTCCCCTGTAGAAAATTACATAAACATTTGAAGGTTTCCGTCTGTCCTCAGAATTCTACTTGTCTGCCAAGATTATAGTCATTTGAGCTGGAAAGTTGGCCAGTTACAATCTCTATTAAACCATTCATGGCTACACTCATTCTTGTGCTTCCTTGTTCATGATCCTGTAAGTCTCTGAGGTCTTTGGGGTCAAGTGCTGCCTATGAGAGCTGTCAGCATAGAGGAAAGGACATGCTTATGTCTTTTCTATCTAAATGGCAGGGCTTGCTCTGGAGTTGACCCAGGGTAGTCTCCATGGGTCTCTTTTCCATCTTAAGTAAAAGCCTTATACAAAGTGTTGGTGAGCAGAAATGCGGAAACCATTATCAGGCATCTTTCTTCATGACAACCAACCATCTGCACAATGTACAGGGTTGGTCACATGGCCAATTCTTTCCCACTACCCACATGCTATTTCCCATCCCTTATATCTTGACAGTGCTTCTAGTGGAGAGGAAGACAAAGCTGCTCAAGCTTTCATTAAGAAGCTACTCTGGGGTCCTTAACACCCTACTGCCATATTGCTTTCAGAAATAAAAAGTGTTTGCTTTCTCCAATAGGCAAATGACTCAGAATTTTTTTTATTTCTCTCTACAGTAATTCTCATCTGTTCCAGATTAGGGTACACTGAGAAACTCTGAGATGGAGTTTAGAGTATAGAATGTTTATTATGGAGCATCATAAGGACCAAGATTCCAGGAAGGCTGGGAAGGGGAATAGGATTGGGAAGAAGAAGATATTGAGATGAGACACAGACACAAAAATAGCCTTGATCAACTCCATGGGGATCTGTGCCCCTCAAATTTGTCTTGAATTAGACCGAGATTGCCAGGTTTTTGTATTCCAGTGTCAGTCAGTCATCACATGTGGGCAACCTAGAATGGGAATAACCTTGAATGAGAGCTCTCTTTGCAGCTCAGGAAAGGCTGAAGGGGTTGAAAGCTGATGACTGTCTGCTGGCAGCATTCCTAATAGCTGGGACAAGAATCTCTTATTGAAGGAAGATGTGTATGGATCTGGGTGGTGCCTACTCTTTGCTCCATTCAGATTACTTCCCCATCTGCACTTAAGAAGCAGCTTTTTAGGATGCTTCTAAACTTAGGGTAAACTAAATTCAGGAAGTTAGTGGTACAAACTACAGACCCAATGCTTGGTCTCAAGGTCACAACTTATACTCAGTTGCCTCCCTTCCCCCACTATTGATTCTAGATTTTTCCTCTCCCTCATCTTCCATCTCTGTCTGTCTCATTTGCTTACCTGATGGCGTAACCAATATCCTCAACCCTGAGTATTCTCTCTCAGTCACCATGCCCTTCTCAAACCAGCATTGCTGTGCGTGTCCATTTGTCATTATAATTGGGAAGAAAGGACCAAGAGATTCCCAAATAGATCACCTAGGTGCCAGACTTATTCCTTTATGCCCCATTGTGAAATGGCAGCCCTACTACCTGATGACTGGTCAGTTGCCCTGCCAAAACAATGACTCCTTCTCTTGCCAGCTGGTTCCTTGCCACAAGAAGCCTGAATTCCCAGGCTGCAGTCATAGCTCATAATACAAAGGGATCGTTACTGTATCCATTAGTAAAAAAAAAAAAAAAGTTCTCTTTTTAAGAATCAGGATCTATAGACCCACAGAATGCAGAGCTGCAAAGAAGAGATGCACACACAGTATTCAAACAGGTCACTGGGGAAGAAGAGAGGCTGAACTACTTTTTTTTCCCCCTTTTCCTCAATCCTTATAACCATGTATTTTTCTTTTGGGGTTATAGCACCATATGAAAGCCTTTGATTCAAAGTGTATACTAGTCTTAGAGGATGACACTCCATCCTGGTAAATCATTGAGCTGAAACTTCAGCTGTGCCTTCAGAGAGATATTCCAGTGCTCTATCAGGCTACTAGCTTCTGTGTAGTGAGATGTATGATACGGCCCAGAAGTGAAGTGAAGTGAAGTTGCTCAGTTGTGTCTGACTCTTTGCAACCCCGTGGACTGTAGCCTACCAGGCTTCTCTGTCGATGGGATTCTCCAGGCAAGAATACTGGAGTGGGTTACCATTTTATTTTCCAAGGGATCTTCCCAACCCAGGAATCAAACCTGAGTCTCCCGCATTGGAGGCAGACGCTTTACCCTCTGAGCCACCAGGAAAGCCATGATTATGGGTCAACTTTCACATCTGTTTTCTCTATTATGAGTTTCTCTGATGCAATGATATATGAAATCCCATACCAGTGGATCAAACTCCATAAACCCTTGGGTAGTCGTATTGGCTAAGTCCCTGCCAGCAAGAAAGGCAAACAGGTAACAAGTTGGTTTTTTCAAGGGATGATGCAACAACAGGGAGTCAGGCATGTGTAGAGCCTTCATTTTTACCACCTCAGCTTACTCTGTTTATACACCCATTTTTTTTAGCTTTGGGACTGACAGTGATAAAAGCTGGCTGATATCAACAGGCTGAGTCATTTTTGCTACATAGTTGTTTAGTATTTTCTCTGTGTTGGAAGTTATTGGTGGGTATGTTCATATGAGAAAAGATTTTTATAATTTATGCACACTCTCTTATTCATTCACATACTTCTACCCTAGATTTCCTTGTCTCTGATCTTCATCTGTTTTCTTTTCCAAACCTTAATAGCCAAGCCATTGGCTACTGCCCAAGAGTTCATATATGTAGTCCAACCTTGGGCCACTTCTCTCTCTACACAAAGTATATGGCCAGGTACAGAGAGTTGCATCTGCTCTGTCCCTTGCACTCCTATATACTGAGAAAGTATCCTCTCTTTCCCTTATCAGGCTTGTTATGTCCCTTTATTGGTTATGGTGCAACTAACCTATTTTGGCCACCTGATGGTAAGAGCCAACTCATTGGAAAATACCCTGATACTGGGAAAGATGAAGGGCAGGATAAGAAGGGGTGACAGAGGATGAGATGGTTGGATGGCATCACCAACTCAATGGGTACAAATCTGAGCGAATTTCAGGAGATAGTGAAGGGCAGAGAAGCCTGTCATGCTGGAGTCCATGGGGCTGTGAAGAATCGGATAAGACTTAGTGACTGAATAGCAATCTTAAAGATGATATGTTATAGCCATAGAGTGGAATGTTACCCACAAAAAGCAATGAAGTTATACTATTTATTGTAACATGGATAAACCTAGAGATGATTATGTTTCATGAAATAGATCAGAGAAAGATAATGTATAATATTATTTGTATATGGGACCTAAAAATAATATGAATGAATATATACATAGCAAAACAGAAACAGACTCACAGACATAGAAAACAAATCAGTGGTTACCAGTGGGGAGAGGGAAAAGAAGAGGGGGAAGTTAAAGGTGTGGGATTAACAGACACAAACTACTATGTAGAAAATCGATAGGTATCAGAGACATATTTTACATCACAAAAAATTATAGCCATTATCTTTTAACAGCCTTTCATGAAGTAGAATCTGAGAAAATACTGAATTATTCTTCTGTATAGCTAAAACTAGCGAGATATTGCAAATCAAATATGTGTGTGCGTGCATGCTCAGTTGTGTCCTACTCTGTGACTCGTGGACTGTTACCACCAGGCCCCTCTGTCATGGAATTTTTTCAGCCTAGGATACTAGAGTGTGCTGCCATTTCCTCCTCCAGGGGATCTTCCTGACTCAGGGATCGAACCCATGTCTCTTGTGTCTCCTGCCTTGCAGGAGAATTATTTACCACTAGACTTCACTTTGGAGAAGGCAATGGCACCCCACTCCAGTACTCTTGCCTGGAAAATCCCATGGACGGAGGAGCCTGGAAGGCTGCAGTCCATGGGGTCGTGAGGGTCGGACATGACTGAGTGACTTCACTTTCACTTTTCACTTTCATGCATTGGAGAAGGAAATGGCAACCCACTCCAGTGTTCTTGCCTGGAGAATCCCAGGGACGGGGGAGCCTGGTGGGCTGCCGTCTATGGGGTAGCACAGAGTTGGACACGGCTGAAGCGACTTAGCAGCAGCAGCAGCAGCAGCAGTGCCATCTGGGAACCCTGCAAATCAAAAATACTTCAATTGAAAAACAAATAAAAGTGGTAATTTAAAAAAATCTTAGCTATCAGTCCACTGGCTATCATGGGAGGAGGTAGGAATATACCCTGAGGGAGTGTATACATTGTCCTGCAGAGAGAAGGCCTCTACATTTCCTCTTCCAAGAGGAGAGGGATGTGAGCTTTCGATGGTAGGTGGGCAACAGGCACTTCTGTTGCCATATAGGATTTGGGGGATCTAAGGATTTTGGACTTTTGTGGGCCTCTACATAGATATCTACTCAGTGTGCCAGAGTCCTATTTTTCCTAGTGAGGGTCCTAATCTTAACATAGAAAATCTATCTTGATTAGGAGGTTAGCCTTGATTCAGAGTTTGGCTCCTTTGATGATTATATTCTAGTCCTGGTCCTTGGATTTCTACGCCTTCCTGCAGCAGAGAAAGAGATCCTTTTTATATGCTACCAAAGAAGGCTTTCTACTTTCACAATTGCTTTTTATCACCTGTTAATTTCTTCTGTTTTCTCTCTTCCAGACAAGGAGTTTAGAAAGTAACAGTACAATTCCATTGTTTTTATAGTTTCTATTACCTCTTTTTGTCAAATGCAACATATAGTACTGGCTGATACATCTCATGCACCTTTATACCACCTCAGTTCACCAATGATAATGTGAATACTTGGCCCTTCACCTAGTGCCGGGGGTGTCTGTTCTTCCCCTGCTATCAGGGAGGAAGTTCTCATAGCCAGCTAAAGGTCTAGCACCGGGACCCGATCTTCCTTCCTACATCTTTGGAGCAAGCCTGGTACCAACTGTCACAGGGTGAGGTTTCCCAGAAAGTAGACTCTGAGCTGTAGATTAGAACTTGCTTTATTTCTTAAAGAGAGTTCATAGACACCTAGAGAAGGGAGGGGAATGAAGTAGGACTGGGCAAAAGGAAAAGTTGAGCTGAAATGCAAGTGTCATTACAGCCTCAGTCAGCATCATAAGGATCCTTGGAGCTAAAATGGTCATTCACAAGTATCTTGAGTTGGGCCATAATGGTCAGGACTTTGTATTCTTGAACTGATCTGGTATTGGATGTGGATATTCATGGAAAAGGGCATGACCACGGATGAGAGGGCTCAGCAGCTGAGACAAACTTGAAGAAGCTCACAGTTAAAAGCTGACTGCTGACAACTCTCCAAACAGCAGGAAGAATTGAATCTTCCAGTGAAGAAGGATATGGACATGAGAGCTAATCTTTGGGGGAAGTAGCAGTTTTAGGAGCAATGGCAGTCACTTGCAGAAAGATTGTGCCATCCACCTGTACCACCCTGTGCCTTTGTGTAAAGGCAAAGCAGAACATGTTCTTCAAGCTTTGCTTTCCCAAGGGAGCCTTTGCTGACCAAATTCCCTCTTTCATCACCCCTAATCCTGTCTTGCTTAACTCACTCCCTGGCTCCAGTGAGTCCCTTTGCCACTTTCAATATGCCTTTATGTAGCTATCTTAGTCCATTCTGGCTGATATAATATTAATACCATAGACTGTGTGACTTAGAAATATATTCCTCATCGTCCAAGATTGAGGTGCCAGCTGATCTGATGTCTGGTGAGAGCCCTCTTGCTGTGGTTAGTTGGTTATCTTCTTGCTGTATTTTCACATGGCTGAGGAAGAAAGGGAGTTCTCTAGTTCTTTTTTATAAGGACACTAATCCGATTCTTGATAGTTTCACCTTTATGACCTAGTTCTCTCCCAAAGGTCCCACCTCCAAATATCACCACGTTGGGAATTATGTTTCAATATGTGAATTTTTGCGGGGGAAGGGCAGTACAAACATTCAGTCTGTGACTTTAACACTTATCACACTGAGATACAATTGTGTAGTTACCTATTATATTTCTACTTTCTTGAGGGTTGTAACTTTCATTCATTTGTTCTTAAGGACCAGAATCAGTATTGTACCTTTCATATACCATGACTATTAAATGAACGATGTGTCAGAAATGCACAAATGCATCAGACCGTCATTCATGTCATACTATAAGGCCATAGATATAGCATTAAGAGATCCAGTTTGAGTCCTTATTTAGTCATAAACAAATAATAGATAAGTCAGTTAGTCTTCCTATGTCTGAGTTTCTCCTCCCCTAAACTGTAAGGAAGTGTCCTCCATACTTTATATCATTATTATTAAGATAAAAGAAGGTTCAATTCAGTTGCTCACTCATGTCCACCTCTCTGCGACCCCATGGACTGTAGCACACCAGGCTTTCCTGTCCAACTTCACCAATTCTTGGAGTACAGTCATGTCCATAGCTTCAGTGATGCCATCCAATCATCTCATCCTCTGTCATCCCCTTCTCCTGTCTTCAATCTTTCCCAGCATCAGGGTCTTTGCCAACAAGTCAGTTCTTCCCATCGGGTGACCAAAATATTGGAATTTCAGCTTCAACATTAGTCCTTCCAATGAATATTTAGGACTGATTTCCTTTAGGATGGACTGGTTGGATCTCCTTGCAGTCCAAGGGACTCTCAAGAGTCTTCTCCAACACCACAGTTCAAAAGCATCAATTCTTTGGCGCTCAACTTTCTTTATAGTCCAACTCACACATCCATACATGACTACTGGAAAAAACATAGCTTTGACTAGATGGACCTTTGTTGGCAAAGTAATGTCTCTGCTTTTGAATATGTTGTCTAGGTTGGTCATAGCTTTTCTTCCAAGGAGCAAGTGTCTTTTAATTTCATGGCTGCTGTCACCATCTGCAGTGATTTTGGAGCCCCCTAAAATAAAGTCTGTCACTGTTTCCATTGTTTCCTCATCTAGTTCCCATGAAGTGATGGGACCAGATGCCATGATCTTAGTTTGCATAATGTTGAGTTTTAAGCCAGCTTTTTCACTCTCTTCTTTCACTTTCATCAAGAGGCTCTTTAGTTCTTCTTTGCTTTCTGCCATAAGGGTGGTGTCATCCGAATATCTGAGGTTATTGATATTTCTCCCGGCAATCTTGATTCCAGCTTGTGCTTCATCCAGCCCAGCGTTTCTCATGATGTACTCTGCATATAAGTTAAATAAGCGGAGTGACAGTATACAGCCTTGACATACTCCTTTCTCCATTTGGAACCAGTCCAGTTGTTCCATATCCAATTCTAACTGTTAATTCTTGACCAGCATACAGATTTCTCAGGAGGCAGGTCAGGTGGTCTGGTATTCACAGTTTGTTGTGATCCACACAGTCAAAGGCTCCGGCATAGTCAATAATGCAAAAGTAGAAGTTTTTCTGGAACTCTCTTGCTTTTTCAATGATCCAACAGATGTTGGCAATTTAATCTCTGGTTCTTCAACCTTTTCCAAATCCTGTTTGAACATCTGGAAGTTCATGGTTCACATACTGTTGAAGCCTGGCTTGGAGAATTTTGAGCGTTACTTTGCTAGCATATGAGATGAGTGCAATTGTGTGGTGGTTTGAGTATTCTTTCGCANCACATCTCATAGTCAATAATGCAAAAGTAGAAGTTTTTCTGGAACTCTCTTGCTTTTTCAATGATCCAACAGATGTTGGCAATTTAATCTCTGGTTCTTCAACCTTTTCCAAATCCTGTTTGAACATCTGGAAGTTCATGGTTCACATACTGTTGAAGCCTGGCTTGGAGAATTTTGAGCGTTACTTTGCTAGCATATGAGATGAGTGCAATTGTGTGGTGGTTTGAGTATTCTTTCGCATTGCCTTTCTTTAGGATTGGCATGAAAACTGACCTTTTCCAGTCCCATGGCCACTGCTGAGTTTTCCAAATTTGCTGGCATATTGAGTGCAGCACTTTCACAGCATCATCTTTCAGGATTTGAAATAGCTCAACTGGAATTCCATCACCTTCACTAGCTTTGTTCACAGTGGTGCTTCTCAAGGTGCACTTGACTTCACATTCCAGGATGTCTGGCTCTGGGTGAATGATCACACCATTGTGGTTACCTGGGTCATGAAGATCTTTTGTGTACAGCTTTTCTGTGTATTCTTGCCACCTCTTCTTAATATCTTCCACTTCTGTTAGGTCCATACCATTTCTGTCCTTTATTGTGCTCATGTTTACATGAAATATTCCTTTGACATCTGTAATTTTCTTGAAGAGATCTCTAGTCTTTCCCATTCTATTTTTTTCCTCTATTTCTTTGCATTGATCCCTGAGGAATGCTTTCTTATCTCTCCTTGCTGTTCTTTGGAACTCCGCATTCAAATGAGTATATCTTTCCTTTTCCTCTTTGCCTTTAGCTTCTCTTCTTTTCTCAGCTATTTGTAAGGCCTTGTCAGACAACTATTTTGCCTTTTTGCATTTCTTTTTCTTGAAGATGGTCTTGATCTCTGTCTCTTATACAATATCACAAACCTCCGTCCATAGTTCTTCAGGCACTCTGTTTATCAGATCTACTCCCTTGAATCTATTTGTCACTTCCATTGTGTAATCGTAAGGGATTTGATTTAGGTCATACCTGAATGGTCTAGTGGTTTTCCCTACTTTCTTCAACTGAAGTCTGAATTTGGCAGTAAGGAGTTCATGATCTGAGCCACAGTCAGCTCTGTCTTGTTTTTGCTAACTGTATAGAGCTTCTCCATCTTTGACTGCAAAGAATATGATCAATCTGATTTTGGTATTGACCATCTGGTAATGTCCATGTGTAGAGTCCTCTCTTGAGTTGTTGGAAGTGGATGTTTGCTATGATCAGTACATTCTCTTGGCAGAACTTTTAGCCTTTGATCTGCTTCACTTTGTACTTCAAGGCCAAATTTGCCGCGTTACTCCAGGTAGCTCTTGACTTCCTAATTTTGCATTCCAGTGCCCTATAATGAAGAGGGCATCTTTTTTGGGGTGTTAGTTCTAGAAGGTCTTGTAGGTTTTCATAGAACCAATCAACTTCAGCTTCTTCAACATTACTGGTAAGATATGTGTACATATCTTACAAAGGGGTGTACAAATGCCAGGAATTATTAGTTTATTAATAATGTATATTAATAATTATTAATACTCTGTCACTCTGTGTTCACTTCTGTTCTTGCTGCCTATAAATGTTTTGTTTGCTCTTGCAACTCTGGGGTTAACACAGACACAGGTCTTCACCATTGTTATGGTGCTCTTCAGTTAAGTACAATTGATCCACACATGTATTTGGAAACTGGTGAACAAATGAACCACTGAACATGATCACCTCGAAAAGCACACTCTGGGATCATCAAAGTCTATACACAGAGGCTAACAGATGATAAAGATGTGGTCTCTGAAGATATGGTTTCTAGTCTGCTAGAGTGAGACCAAACGTAACAATTCAGGAGAAATGACATAAGTCTTTTATGGATATAAGTCTGAGATGGGATATAGTTCAGGTATAAAGGAAGGAGTGCTGGTGACTGGGTGGTGGTCAGAAGAGCCTTCACTGAAAGATGAGGCTTGCACAGCCAGTACTAGAGGAGTTGATCTGATTCAGGAAGAAAAGGAACTGCAGGGCATCCAGGATGAGCAGAGGCACTAAATAGGGAGAAAACAGGAGGACTCGAAACTGTATGAGCAGAAGACAGGTTAGAGGGGGCAGCAAAAAAGAAGGCAGCCCCATGAGGCTCCCAACATATTGTCATGAAGACATCATTGAACATGCTCTGTATGGGATCTTCTGAAAAATCTTCCCAGATCCTTCAAGAAGAATTCTTGCTTTTGTTGCATGGATCTCAGATACAGCTGATGGGACTACCATCTCATTTGTTGTTATTGTTGTTTGTTTTTTATTTCTGTCCTTCAGCCTAGGCCTTGGGCTTTTCAGGGCTAGGGATTTTCTGTGTCCTCAGAACTCATAATGATAACAGGCACAGAATAAATATATACTGAAAGATAAATGAAAAGATGTAATATCTTTGCTTACTTAGTTTAATTAAGTCAAAATCATTAGGAATTAAAGAGAAGAAAGCTTTATAACTTAAAAAGGTAAATGTAGAGTAAAAAATTACCAGAAGTAGAATCTGAGCACTTGAATTCAAGTTCTCAAAGTGAGGCACTGGTTTTGTGATCTGGACCCCTGGAGAACCTTGCTAAGCTTCAGGGGATCCATCACACTTAGCACTTAACATCATTGAAAGAATGAAACAATTTATGTGTGCACAAGGACACTGGTTTTTCTATCATAGACCTAGGTCTCCACGCTCAAGTTCTCGTTTCATCTTTTAAACTAATTTTAGCCACACCTAGTAGAAGTAAGAACTAGACTTGACATGGCAAATATCAGTTCAGTTCAGTTCAGTTGCTCAGTCGTGTCCAACTCTTTGCGACCCCATGAATCGCAGCACGCNGATGGTCATTGTTTTGTGGTGTGATAAATGTAATGTTAAAGAAAAAGACTGCTTTGGAAAGTAGTTAGATGGTCATGAATTGTGATTGAGGCTGAGATAGGGTAGGTAAAGAGATTTTTTCTTCTTTTCCTTTAGTATAGAAGCACTTCTTCCTTTCCTGAGCCTTGAATACAAGAAGGAACATCAAGGCAATTCTGGATAAATAAGTATTAAGAATTACCATCCTAACTCTCTTTATACCAAAAAAAATCATGTCAAAACACATTATTATTTCTCTAGGGCCATGACATCTTAAAAAGATGCAAAGAGCTGGAAAGGAGGGAATGAGAGTGTTATCCAGTCATTTATTGGTAGTGGCAAATACATTTCTACACATTTCTGATATTACAGATACTCCGTGCTAATTTTAAAAGCGATAAAAGAACTCAGTAATGTGGAAAGACTAGAAAAAAGATACATTTCTCCTTCTGAAAAAGGCATAGGGAAGCATGAGCACCATCTTTTCTTCACCACTGGATTTGTAAATAAGAGGATAAAGTGAGAGAATTTGATTCCCCAGTTCTTCCAGGAAAGTACAATAGCAAAGTCGTTGTCCAAATGGCAGTCCAAAGGTTGTGATAAAGAATTCAGGTGTATGAGGGTACCTCAAAATAAGGAAATTGAATCCTGGTGAAGAAATTGAAGCTTCAAAAGGTCAAGTGGTTTGCCCAAGGCCAGTGATGGCCTGAAGTGGTCCCCAATACTCTAACTATTAATGCATTGCCAGGTTTATTGTTTCATAGAACTGAGTTTCTTCTAATCAAGATGCCTTGTGAGAAGCAAAACATCCTCTTCATTTACCACAGGGGAGCTATTTCCTTCAGAGAACTACTGCTTGCTCTTGATTTTTCAGGAGATCAGTTATCCTGTGGCTCCTCCCATTCATTGCTGGTTTATTTCCCTATTCATAGTCAGTTCTTGGGAGGAGAGGAAAATAGAGAGGATAAAACACATAGTCATCTTCCACCTGTTAGTGGTTTGGTAGGGGGCTTGTAAGGAGAGACAGTAGGCAGAAAGATTGAAATGATTGTTGATAATTGCCTGGGGATTTTATTTGTTCTAAAATATTAATGACATAACAGAAAATTTGAGAGCTTAACTAAAAATGCATTAGTATTCAGGTTTCAAAGCCTCCGCTGTTCCATGACTCAAAATTTAAACACTGAATCTTATTCAATCATATAAATCAGTAATCTTTATTCTATGAGTTTAGTTCATGATTTATTCTCCTGTTGGAAACTGTTTTATAATAGAAACCAAATTTTATATTTGTAAACGTGTATAAGAGTGTGAGTGACTGGAAGAAGGTAAGTTCCCAGGCTTTTCTAAGCTGAGAATGTCAACCTATGTGTGAACAAGTGCCTTTCAGCCGATACTGGGTGTAAGCCACTTGAAATTTTGGAGGGAGGCCAGCATCTCATCATCTTGGCTGATCTCTTCACACACAGTGCAATGCTCTTGTGTGCCAAGCCAGAGCAGTAAAATGCCAAAGGCTTGCCCAAAATGCCAATGATAATACACCTATTTTCATCCAGCATAGCCACTGTAGTTCATGTAGTTACTTTCCCAACTGAAAAATGCTGGTGAACCAGCATGGTGAGGTGCAGATAAGTACCTGCTTCTAGTTACTGGCAAACGACAAAGACAATTAAACTTTAGTATTGAGTCACTTGTCAACTGGGCAGGCTGATTTCAACTCCCACCGCTGAGTTTTCAAGCTGCGTAGGATTTTACCATATTGAGCTTGCTTTACATTAATAGCTGTGCTGTTAAATTCTAGAAAAACCAAATGCTTTTAATAGAGACTGTATGCCTATATTCTGGAGCACGTGCAATACTAATCATTCTAGTTACTGAACTGAAATTGGGTTGTTGATGCCAGGAGGGGAGTTTATTATTTGCGTTGATGCCTCATGAGCAGACAAAATGCAACTCCTCCTTTTTGGTTAAAAACCTTTGCAAATACCAAGTCAGTCTCCCACACACATGAATCTTCTCCATCTCTTCAGTGGGAGTTTTATGTGGGAATTAAGAAGAGAAAAATGTCACTCAGGGCGTGTATCTGATCATGATTTAATATCTAAGCCAAGAAGTCCTCAGAGAGTGAAAGCACCTACCCACGCAACAGTAAGTCATGAACACAGGCAGCAACGGGCCTTAGAAGAAGCCTCTGCAGTGTTTGGATGCAAATGAGTTATGAGCTTTATATTTTATATTTGATAAACCCAGATAGACCTTCACAAGAAAACTTCATATTAGGAAACTTAATCCAGTACAAATGATAAAATTGTCAGTGTTTACTTTTGTTATCCCTTTATAGGAGGATCATAAAAAGTCCCTGTTGATACTTGCTGTGAGAAAAAAAAAAATGCTAAAATAATTTAAATACCTGCATGGGCAAAAAGAGCAAAGTGAGAGGACTTGAGGGAGCAAGGGGGCAGAGTGTTTGAGAACTGAAAGCTTCCTCAGTTAGACCAATTAATTATATCCCTCTGTATGATTAACATGCATTCACTGAAAATCAGAGTCTATATAGTTTTGACTACTGTTAAAACAAATACAAACACTAAACAAGCACAGCCATGTTTTATTAAAATAAATAATGGAGCTTAAGGATTCATCCATGGCATTTAAAGGCAGTCCCATCTTCATGGGGCTGATTCCCATGGGGTAATTACATGAGTCAGTCCACCGGACACCCAGCTGAGCCGGAAGCAGGTTTGCAGCGAGTGAGGAGTCTGGCCTGCGATTCTTTCTGCTTGGTCTTTGAGTTGCTGAGTTAGTGTAGACCAGGGTGTGATCTCCAGCTTGCATTATTATGCAGCTTCCTCAACCAAGAGGGGGGGGTTTGTAACTAAAGAAGCGGTCATGGTGTTCCTTTAGCCCTATTCATATTTGAAAACTAAAGAAATTTGAGAAGCATTAAGAAGGAAGTTTTATGTAACCTCTTACAAGAGAGCTGGGGAGGTCAGATTGACTCTCCAAGGGCTGGAACCAAGGATGCTCCTCTGTAAGACAAGCTGAGGTCCCAGCAGGGTGGAATCCATCATTGTTCTCTAATGGAGACACCTTCCAACTGTACTCCTAACTTCTCACGCTATGGTATGGCTGGTTTCATCACCTCCAAGGAGAGATACCTTGACTCATAACTTTTAAATATCTTAGCTGTAACTCTCAGAAGTAGTCCATGCAACATTTTGCAGGTGGAGCAGATTGTGTTTGACTTTACATGAGTGCCCTTAAAACTGTTTGGGGGCAACTTCTTAAGGCAGACAAATAAAACAGAATATCATGCTTTACATAGGATTTTACCGACATAGTGGCATACTCGTGCTGATTTTATCTAGTATGGCTTTCTTACCATCATAAATGTGGACTGAGTTCTGGCTTTTATATATTCCACTCTCAACCACTGGAGTCTCTAAAATGGATAAGTGTGCATGCACATGAATGTGTGCATATGTGTATGTATTTCAATATTTTTTTTTCCAGAATGATTTTAGGTTCACCACAAAATTGAGAGGAAGTTATGGAGATTGTCCTTGTACTCTACAACCCGGCACCTCCATCAACATACATAACCCCCACCCTCATTATCAATATCTCAATATCCCTCACAAGACTGGTACATTTGTTGCAACCGATGGACCTATAGAGACACATTCTAATCGCCTGAAGTCTGTAGTTTCCCTTAGGGTTCAATATTGGTATTGTACATTTTGAGGGTTTAGACAAGTGTATATCGACATGCATTCATCATTATAATAGCATTGTGTGCATTTTTGCTGCCCTAAAAATCCTCTGTGCTCTGCCTAGTCATTGTTCCCTTCACCCCCAAACCTGGGAAGCCACTGATCTTTTCACTGTCTTCATAGTTTGCCTTTTCCAGGATGTCATATAGTTAGAATCATAAAATATGTAGCCTTTTAAAATTGGCTTCTTTTATTTCAGTTCAGGTGCTCAGTCATGTCTGACTCTTTGTGACCCCATGAATTGTAGCACACCAGGCCTCCCTGTCCATCACCAACTCCCAGAGTTTACCCAAACTCATGTCCATTGAGTTGGTGATGCCATCCAGCCATTTCATCCTTGGTCGTCCCCTTCTCCTCCTGCCCTCAATCCCTCCCAGCATCAGGGTCTTTTCCAACGAGTCAACTCTTTGCATGAGGTGGCCGAAGTATTGGAGTTTCAGCTTCAGCATCAGTCCTTCCAATGAACACCCAGGACTGACCTCCTTTAGGATGGACTGGCTGGATCCTTGCAGTCCAAGGGACTCTCAAGAGCCTTCTCCAGCACCGCAGTTCAAAAGCATCAATTCTTCGGCGTTCAGCTTTCTTTATAGTCCAACTCTCACATCCATACGTGACTACTGGAAAAACCATAGCCTTGACTACACGGAACTTTGTTGGCAGAGTAATGTCTTTGCTTTTGAATATGCTATCTAGGTTGGTCATAACTTTTCTTCCAAGGAGTAAGCATCTTTTAACTTCTCTTGTTTAATAATATTCATTTCAGTTTCTCCTTTTTCATGGCTGTATAGCTTAATTCTTAGCATGGAATAAGATTCCTTTGTCTAGAATAAAATGTATTTCAGTTAATTTATCCATTTATCTATTGAAGGACGTATTAATTGCTTCTAACTTTTGGCAATTATAAATAAAACTGCTATAGACATCTGCGTATAAGATTTTGTGTAGATATAAGTTTTCAACTCTTTTGGGTAAATACCAGGGAGCCATAATTGCTGACTTATATGGTAAGAAATGCTAGTTTTACAAGAAACTGCAAAACTGTCTTCCAAAGTGGCTGTACCATATTTATTCCCATGAACAGTGAGTGAGCATGCCTGTTGCTCCACACCCTCACTAGCATTTGCCATTGCCAGTGTTCAGATTTTGGCCTTTCTAATAAGGATGAGTGGAACCACATTGTTTGAGTTTGCATTTCCCTGATTACATATGATGTGGAGCATCTTTTCCTATCCTTATTTGCCATCTGTACATTTTCTTTGGTGAGATGTCTGTTGAGATACTTGAGCCATTTTCAACTGGGTTGTTTGTTTTCTTATTGTTGAGTTTTAAGAGTTCTTTGTACATTTTGAATAAGAGTTCTCAGATGTGTCTGTTGCAAATATTTTCTTTCAGTGTGTAGCTTATTTCCCCACTGTTTTTGCAGAGTAGGAGTTTTTAATTTGAATCAATCCAGCTTATTATTTTTTTCATGAATCATGACTATGATGTTATATCTAAAAAGTCAGCAGCATACCCAAGGTCATCTAAGTTTTCTTCTATAAGTTATGTTTTTAAACTGAGTCTCTTCATGAGTATAATGTCTTCATCTGCAGATATAGACATTGCCATTCTCTCTTCCCTTACCCCAAGATGGGATTATGATCAGGAAGGAAATCTAGTTGATGTGCATTGTTACAGAAAAATCCAAAGCAATGCCAACTGGCAGAAGGAAGGAAGATTCTTAGTGTTTGGCAATTAACACAACTTATCCTGTTGGCCAAGAAAATTTACCCACAGAATCATTTTTTTTTAGAAACCTACGATGCAATACCTTTTCTAGGTTCCTAAATATTTCTGGGAAAATCCAAGCCGTACAAAGATACTTTTTACTTATCTCTAGAGAAATCAAGCTATTGGATTATTAACACTAGGTTATATCATAACTGCACTGTTTGATGATGTGTCTGGGAATCAGAGGACGAACTGTTGCAGACTGGTGTGGGTGCTGGTTATTTTGAAGCTGAGTTTACTTGAAAAGAACTCTTTACAAGTTTCTGTATGTTATATTGTTTGGCCCAGAGAGTTGATACAAGTCTTGAAGCTGGAGATTGTGAGATAAATAATGCAGGGTAAAAACTTGTCCCACTAATTAATCAGAATCTTGTGAACCTGAGTGAAGTGAGTCACAGGCAAAATAGAACTATAATACTATTCTAGATGAAAGACAATCACAATTTTGGATCCAGATGCTAAACAAAGAAAGGAAAAGAAAGGAAAAAAGAAAAGACGATTCAAAAGTTTGGAACTGATACTTGGTGAAAGACATTGCAACTCAACACAATTTTATTCACAAGTTTATTCAATAATAACTGCCAATTAAATCATAATGAATTAAACAGAGGGAATTATGAGTTATTATTTGTATTAACTTGCAAGTGCATAAACACATCCTTAATGTGACAGTTTTTTAGACCTAATCAAATCCCTCATCAATTCATTTCTTTTCTCAATGTGTTTGATAGCACTGGAGAAATTTTCATATATTGTTTTTCTGGTGGGTTTTCAGTAAGCTGGCACTTTGTGCTTTCCATTCCTTAATTTTTATCTGTTGTCTTTATAATTTTTTGAGTCTCTATAGGAAATAACTTGAAACAATACACCTTGAAAGAAAGAGTAAAAGGGAGGAATGCCTTTAACTTAAAAATAGCACATCAGTAAGAAATACTTGCCCAATATGCAGAAATGTCATTAATGTGTTGTCTCATGATGGACCTTAATTACATAGGTGAAGGTGAAGTCACTCAGTTGTGTCCGACTCTTTGTGATCCCGTGGACTGTAACCTACTAGGCTTCTCCATCCATAGGATTCTCCAGGCAAGAATACTGGAGTGGATTGCCATTTCCTTCTCCAGGGGATCTTCCCGACCCAGGGATCGAACCGGGGGCATTGGAGGCAGACGCTTTAACCTCTGAGCCACCAAGGAAGCCTCTTAATTACATAAGACTTCTGCAAACAACCTCATTGAAGTTAACACAGAATAAAAACTGATAATGGCATTTTTGGTGATTTTTGAAAGTTGAGTGACCTCAGATATTGTAAGACACCCAAATCTAATATCAATGAGATTTCTCCCACATTTTATAATGTATCTTGTAAGTTTGTGTGAAAATTGTATTTAGGATGTTTAGGAAGTCAAAACATAGGCGTATGTGGCAAGAGAGTTTTCAGGTCTGACTTATTTGAGGTGAATGCATGCTGGTGCTTCCTGATTCTTGAGCTGGAAGCAAGCACTTAGAAAATTTCCTTGTATGAAATAAATGATTTACTGGACATATTCTAAAGTTTCAGTCACCCTTGGAGGAGACTAGTTTTTCCCCAGTGCCCTGAAATGCACCTTAAAAGATAAAACTCCTTTGAAATATGCACCATCACCAATGGAAATAGAAATTGCAACAATGAAACAGTGTAGTAAGAAATATACTTGAGCAGATACTGTAAAGGAGAGACCCATTCAACCTTGTTAAGAATGTCTAAGCACTCATAGAGTTTTTATTTCGGTATGGCAAAGGATTCTTTTGTAAAATTCCTTTATGCTCAGACTGAACCCATTTATTTGAGGAGAGGTAACATCAGACCATTATTAGACACAAAACATCTGCGTTCCAGTTTCAGCCCCACCTCTAGCAAACGCATTGACCTGGTCCGGAAGGACAGCCTAAATCCTCCTGCTAGCAATGGACTCGGTGACCTTGGGCAAGCCACTTATTTACTAAGTCTTCATCTAGTCATCTTTAAATTGGACTCCTCTTCGCTCTCTTCCTTATGGGAGTTAAGGAGATAATATTGTTAAATTGCTTTGGGTTCCTAAGAAGAAATGTACTCCTCAGTTGGAAGCACCATTATATTGTTTCGCAATCAAGCTATATCTTTGTTTCCTTCAATTATCCCTTCTGCTGTTGTGTTTACTTCAACTGTTAGGTGTGTCTACTCTAACTGGTCAAACCAATACTTATATGTTATGCCTTTCCCTATCCCTGTCAGTTATCTTATTTTCCATATTATTCCCAATTCAATTTCTTTGGGAATAATCTATAAATGAGCAAGTCCTACTGACTGTAAGGGCACAGTTTTCAGAAAGCGGCTTGTGCTGTAATATGTTAGGTCATGGTAAAATAACATCCAATAGTTTCTTGTATTTTGAAATGGTTATATACAATAAAAATAATAATTAATGTTGTAAATTTCAAGTACACCTTTCATCTGATCATCTCAAAGTATTTTAGAAGCACTAATTAAACTCCACAACAACTCTATACCATACATATTATTATTCCCGTTTTGCAAGTGAAGAAACTGAGGTTCAACAAGATTATGTGACTAGCACAGGACACAAAATGAGTCAGTGTCAGGAAGGGGATTTAGCGTTTCAAGGCCCAGTCAATGAGCTAATTAGTGCTCCGATTTCAAAGACAGAAGGTATCACTGACTCCCAATATTCAAGAGGGGCATTTCAGTGCTTAGGCTATCCAGCGCCTTCATTCTCCCACTGAGTTCTGTTCTCAACTTTTGAAAGGATTTTCCGCTCATTAAACTCATCTATCAGTGAATAAACAGAGCTTGTTCTTGTTCAGTCACTCAGTCGTGTCCAACTCTGCAGCTGCGTGGACTGCAGCATGCCAGGTTTCTCTGTCCTTCACCATCTCCCAGAGCTTGCTCAAACTCATGTCCATTGAGTAGGTGATGCCATCCAACCATCTCATCCTCTGTCGTCCCCTTCTCCTCCTGCCTTCAATCTTTCCCAGCTACAGGGTCTTTTCCAATGAGTCGACTCTTCACATCAGGTGGCCAAAATATTGGAGTTTCAGCTTTAGCATTAGTCCTTCCAATGAAATTCAGGGTTGATTTCCTTTAGGATTGACTGGTTTGATCTCCTTGCAGTCCAAGGGACTCCCAAGAGTTTTCTCCAACACCACAGTTTGAAGGCATCAGTTCTTCAGTGCTCAGCCTTCTTTATGGTCCAACTCTCACATCCATACATGACTACTGGAAAAACCATAGCTTTGACTATATGAACATTTGTCGGCAAAGTAATGTCTCTGCTTTTTAATATGCTCTCTAGGTTTGTCATAGTTTTTCTTCCAAGGAGCAAACATCTTTAATTTCATTGCTGTGGTTACCATCCACAGTGATTTTGGAGCCCAAGAAAATAAAGTCTTTCATGCTTGGCATAGGCTATAAGGCTCAAATCAGTTAAAATTATGCCTTTAGCTTAACAAAGATACTTTGTGGGAACAAATGTTGAAAGTTAGTACTAACCTCTTGGAGTTGAGTTACCTACTGATTTTCTTTTCCTACTGTGTCCCGTGCAATGCTGTAGCAGGAAGGTTTAGTACACCACATGGTATTTTAGCACTAGAGAAAGTATTGTCGGTAGTGTTGATTTAATATGCTTTAAATAATAAGAATTAGAAACTGACTACCCAACATTGTTAATATTAACAACCTATATCCTATGAACTGGCTCAGAGGATTAGAATAGAGTACAGTCCATAACCTTAGTTAGGTCACACCTGTTTCTCAGTTTGAGTGGGCCAGTCTCACCTCAGAACCCCCTCTCTAGGTTATGTTGGGTTGATTCTAACTCAAATGATTTTTCCTTCAAAGTGTAGCAATGTTTCTTCTTATGAATAAGCTTCCAACACTTTTCTTCTCTAATTTATGGAATAATTGAATAAAATCCTTATTCAGTTCAGTCGCTCAGTCATGTCCGACTCTTTGTAACCCCATGAATCACAGCACGCCAGGCCTCTCTGTCCATCACCAACTCCCAGAGTTCACTCAAACTCATGTCCATCGAGTCGGTGATGCCATCCAGCCATCCCATCCACTGTCATCCCCTTCTCCTCCTGCCCACAATCCCTCCCAGCATCAGAGTCTTTTCCAATGAGTCAGCTCTTTGCATGAGGTGGCCAAAGTACTGGAGTTTCAGCTTTAGGATCATTCCTTCCAAAGAACACCCAGGACTGATCTCCTTTAGAATGGACTGGTTGGATCTCCTTGTAGTACAAGGGACTCTCAAGAGTCTTCTCCAACACCACAGTTCAAAATTATCAATTCTTCTGTGCTCAGCTTTCTTCACAGTCCAACTCTCACATCCATACATGACCACTGGAAAAACCATAGCCTTGACTAGACGGACCTTTGTTGGCAAAGTAATGTCTCTGCTTTTCAATATGCTATCTAGCTTGGTCATAACTTTTCTTCCAAGGAGTAAGAGTCTTTTAATTTCATGGCTGCAGTCACCATCTGCATTAATAGTAAACAATTTCAGCCTTGAGACTCGAGTTTATCTCTGTGGTCAGATCTGTGCCATAAATACAGAAAATCCTAGTGATTTTCCTACATAAGTGGGGCAAAACAGCTCAGCACTTGAGAGTTCTAGTCTGGCTATAATCCTAGCTAGGTTTCTTACTAGGTGTAGGAACATGGAAAATCACTAACTCTCTTTGAGCTTATTTTATCATTTGTAAAATGGGAATAGTATTTCTATATCCTGAGTTTGTTGTGCAGATAAGTTGAGAGAGGGTAGGAAAATCCTGAAGATGATATTTGGCATATGGTAGGCATTCAACAAATGGTATAAATGTTAGTATTAATCTTTGAATAATTCCCTGAATTCATACGGAAATGACCCTAACAAAGACTGATGACAAATATGGAGATTTGGAAGTAATAAAAAGACAGAGCATGTCCAAAATAAAATAAAGGCAAGGCCAAATCCCGTGGCATTTGTGTCTGGAGAGACAGGAGAGACAAGGTGAAAAGGTGTTGAGTATGTGACCAGAAGGTTCTTAGGGACTGAGGCAGGAATGGGTGGCACATTAATTACAGGAGACACAGGGTATATAAACTGGCACAGAATATCATCTTGCTCTTTCTCTAACAAAAATGTTATTGTTACTTTGGGGTATTACAATGGAAAATTTTTCTCAGTAAGTCCAGCTTTTCCTTTGATGTTTCCTAGGGAATTGCACTTGGCTAATGTCCTCAAGAGTTTAATGTTATTTTCAAAGAAGTTCTGAAAATGTTTATGAAAATAATAAGGCCAAAGTTAAAGGTATGTAAAATAAAGAATCATTCCAGGTGGGGTTGGGAGTCAAATACAAGTAGTTTTTTGCTTAATAATAATAAAAAAAAGACTGATTCATTAAAAATGTATTTTCCATTTAAATGTAAAAATACTTGGGAGGGAGAGGGGAAAATAGTTTCCTTTTAGCCTAAGGACAGCAAATATTTAGGAGACCTGAATCTATTTTCTCTTTTCCTAAATTTGTGAGAAGATCCATATAGTCTGAACTAAGTCCATGAGACAGAAAGTCTCATTGAAATTTATAATCTAGGATTCCAGAATAATGCATGAAAATAAAATTTGTGATAGTTACAAGCTTTGAAATGGTAATTTATCAATCAATGCAAGGTCTGAAGCTCACACCAAAATCTTTATTTTCAGATGATTATCCAGCTTGATTTATTAGCCCATCCCTTCACTATTTACATGCTTACTGCACTTCAGTATCTAACTTTAGGTGGGTCGTTAGAGAATTTCGGTTCTTCTTCCACTAATTTTATAGGTTAGTTATCTCAGGGTTGCCTCTTAATTGGTTTTCTTTTGTCTAGCTTCTTCCTTACTCAATCTACTTGTCATATTTGCTGCCTAAAATGATCAAAGATGAAAACCCCAAAATATGATGGAGTCACTGTTCACATGAAAATCCTTCCAAATCTCCTCAGATCTACAAAGGAAAAAAGAAAAGTTTGAGCCTATTATCCTGGCACACATATCCCTTCAAAAACAAGCATGCAGCCTAGTTTTCAGATTTCATCGCAGATTACTTCCTCACCTAAAAACGCTTTCTACTTCATGCCATTCAGCCAGTGATAGTGCTGATGCGGCAAAACTGAACCAGTTTGAGAGGTGATGAGAGAAGTCTACATGGCACACCAGCTTGCAGAGTTAACACAAAAAGTGACTGAGGAAAAAAATTAAACCCAGAGCCCACATGGGCTGATGAAGAGACCAGGCCAAAAGGTGGCGAAGAACACGTGGCAGGTTAAGAATGTGCATGGACCTATGACTATTGTTATTATTGTTACTGTTGCAATTCTGATTTCTTTTTTATTCTGTTAGCTGGTTTCCATAGAATACAAGCCTGAAAGCCACTTTATGTTTCTCACCTGCCCCTTCATGTAAACGGCATGAAGCCCTTGTTCCCTGTGCCTGGGTGAAATAGCTTTTCCAGTCACTCTTAATTAAAAAAGACTCCAGCTACTTTTAAGGATTAGAGCTTGGTCCAGTTGTAGAGGTGATCTTGGCCATGGAGGGTGTCAGAAAGTGTAGTTAGCAAGTAGAGAGAATGAGAATGAGGCTAGTCTAGTCTGTGTTTCTATTCTCCAGATGATGGATACATGACTGTTGGGTTTTCCTTGGGGGATACATTAGTGGGGTCCTTGGAGTTCTTTCTAAAGGAGATCAGCCCTGGGTGTTCTTTGGAAGGAATGATGCTAAAGCTGAAACTCCAGTACTTTGGCCACCTCATGCAAAGAGTTGACTCATCGGAAAAGACTCTGACGCTGGGAGGGATTGGGGGCAGGAGGAAAAGGGGATGACAGAGGATGAGATGGCTGGATGGCATCACCTGCTCGATGGACTTAAGTTTGAGTGAACTCCAGGAGATGGTGATGGACAGGGAGGCCTGGCGTGCTGCGATTCATGGGGTTGCAGAGTCAGACACGACTGAGCAACTGAACTGAACCGAACTGGAGTTCTTTTGCTCAAGAACTCAGGCTGCAGTAAATTTTATGAGTAATAATTCTCACTTGCTGGTTACTTTTGACTGTCTTCCCTGTCCCTTGGGCTTTTCAATGGCAACTTTGTGACAGGGAACACAATGTCCTCTTAGAGAGGGTCTGTTGTGCATTGAATCAGAGTGATTTCTTCCCACAGAATTCACATCTAGAAATAGAGAGGTAAAGCTCAGGCAAAGGTGAAGGAACACCTCCATCCCACACAACTCTCCATTTCTTTGTTATGAAAGAGCAAAGTCTTTCCCTTTTTCACTGTCCAGTCTTTCACCTTTTAACGTTTTCTAAACGTCAGACACCAGTGCTGTGTCCCCCGTAATCCTGGAGATGCGTGTCCTAGCTCTCATTCACTGCTTTTCAACCTGTTACACTAAGTCTGGAGTGAGGTTTCAGCTCTTCTCTACCTTCTCCAAGGAGAAGTAAAAGACAGAAATTTTTTCCAAAGAAATTTTCCCTTTTGATTTTTTTCAACCTCAACCTTTTGTATAGTTTTATATAGTTGAAGTGATTACCTAGTCCTGGTAGCACTGGCTTATAGCCAGTTCTCTTCTAATCTTTTTGAGATAGTTTAACACCCTCCTTTAGACTTTGTAGATATGTGTTATCTGCTATTTTGTTCCTGGCCGTTGCATCTCTGCCAAAATTCCAGGGCAACAGAGAGAGTTACATTGAACATCCCATGACTCTCTGGTGGTAGCTGTGGCATTTTTTTTTTCTTATTGAAATATAATTAATTTGCAATGTTTCAGGTATAAAGCAAAATTATTGTTATATAATTTTTCAGATTCTTTTCCATTGTAGGTTATTAAAAGATATTGAATATAGTTCCTTGTGTTATACAGTAGGTCTTTGTTATTTATCTATTTTATGTATAGTATTGCATATCTGTTAATCTTAACCTCCTAATCTATCCCTCCTTTTGCCTCCTTTCCCTTTTGGTGACCTTACATTTGTCTTCTATTTCTGTGAATCTTTTATTTTTACTAACACAACACAACAACAAAAAACTCTTTTATCATGCTCAAATTTTAATGCCAATAATTATTATCTAATTAGAGTCTGAAAGAAATTAGATTTGCATATAGCATATTTGAAATAAATGAATTGTATTTTATTATAAACAGTATATTAGGATTCGGAGAAGATGGCGGAGGAATAGGACGGGGAGACCACTTTCTCCCCAGCAAATTCATCCAANAAAGAAATCCATTGATATGAAAATGACTGATAAAAATAACAAAAGTCTGTCTTGTTGGGTTCCTGTTATCCACTAGAAGCCCTCAAAAGAGGTGAGCTGGTAAAGCATTGGGTTGGCCCCAAAAGTTTGTTTGGGTCTTACCATAAGATATTACAGAAAACCCCATATGAACTTTTTGGCCAGTCTCATAGATGGTAAAATTGTTTTTGTTGTTAGTTGCTAAGTCATGTCTGACTCTTTGTGACCACACGGACTATAGCCTGCCGGGCTCCTCTGTCCGTAGAATTTCCCAGGTAGGAATACTAGAATGGGATGCTACTTCCTTTTCCAAGGGATATCTTCCCAACCCAGAGATTGAACCCACATCTCCTGCACTGGCAGGCAAATTCTTTACCAGTGAGCCACCTGGGAAGCCCAGATGATGAAATGTGTGCTTTCAAAGATGAATGTCACGTTATGTTCTTGAGACTTGTCTGAAAGAAGAGACCTTCTGAGAACATGAACACACACTTAGAATTGTCTCATGATGGCCTTGCTCTGTCCTTGCCAGGAGAGGCACCCTCCTGACTGCAGAAGCCTGACTGCATCTCTTCCCTCCTCCAAGAGGGATCTGAGGTGTCACAGACATCCTGCCTCCCTACCTGGGACTCACAACGGCTGTTCTGAGAGGCAGGTGTGGACTGCAGAGACGTCAGAGGGCTTTTTCTGGCCACATGGGGNTCTCTCAACATCCCTATGATGCAAGTGTAATCATCTCTTTTTTACAGATGAGGACACTGAGGTTCATAGAGATGAAGTAACTTACCCAAATTCCCATAGCTGGCAAGCGATAGAGCAGAAAAGGAAAATCTAGGTCTGTCTCACATCAAACTTGTGTGAATAACAACCATGTTGCACCATAGAGTCTGAAGGCTTTTATTGTGTATTTGCTCCGTGTCCAGATTATGCAAAGCAGCATGGCCTACTTTAGTGTTTTCTGGGGCTGTTAATTCCAGTGCAGCTTTATGTCCAATGTGATATCAATTCTGCAAAAATTTCCAGGTACAAAATAACACCCCAAATCCCCATAAATGTCTCTTAAGTGTATGGTGGGCGAATCTTTGTAAGCCTTCCTCATTTCAGGCTGAGATTTCCTTAAAAGAGCATCTTTCTCCATCTCCCTTCTTCTCAAAAGACTTCACAGTGGCTACTTGGGTCTCCCTATAAAATGGACTCCTCCTCAAAGTACTTGGAACTTTAAATGAACAGCTTGAGCCCACCCAGGCTATGCTGTTAAACTGTGCCATGCTTGCTTAATATGTATGGCACCTCCTCCCAGGAAACTGGAAGTGCCAAGTGTTATTAATTTCCCCTCAGTGTCCCAGTTTTTTCACTGGCATAGCTTCTCTTTCCGACTGTGAAAGATACTGCATTTTCAAGTGCAAAGGCTGGTGAAAATGCATGAGGTGGGGGCACCAAGTGTCTCATTTCCCCACCCTTGGCCAGTAGAGTCTTGCTGCCTGATTCCTCTGGAGCCGCCCCAAACTCCTTGGTGCTGTGTATGATGTGGCAAGTGGGAGCTCCTGCTCTTAATCTGAGCCCCCTGTTCTCCGCAGATGTGTGAGCTGCATTTTCTTGTTCCTTCCCTTAACCAGGATGCTGCTTGCCGACAGCTTGAAGTGTCCCGCAAATCCCCAAAGACCGCAGCTCAGTTTCAGGCAGATCAAAATATTTGTAAGGACATGCTCCCTCTCCATATGTAGATCAGCCGAGGGACTCAAAGAATGACAAGTAGTTCAGCTGAATTCTCAACAAAAAGTTTGTTAAGATTTACTTATGGGTTTCAAATAAATGCAGGGACTGGCTTCCTAGTGAGTAACTCTGAGATGTACCAACTTAAAAGCTACAAAACTTTACACTTCCTGCCAAATATTCTGGTATATGATACTCCTATTACTAGGGGTCCTATTAATACTTTATTTTCCTCCTCAGCATGAGGTAGGGATAGATATGGAAAATAATTAAGAAACTTGAGAAGACTCAACATAGAAATATCTCTAATTAAAGAGAAGGTCGTATTATAAAGAATAATTGGACATATATATAAATATATATATATGTATGTGTGTATGCCAGTTGTATTATCTATTTTATAAATTTATATCCTATTGATTACTCTCTGTATGATATATACTACCATTTACTATATAATATCAAGCTATTTTCCCTTTTTTCTGTCTCTATAGTATCAATTCCAATTATATATATATGAATAATTGAATATATTCAATGCCAACAAAGATCTGTCTAATCAAAGCTATGGTTTTTCCAGTAGTCATGTCTGGATGTGAGAGTTGGACCATGAAGAAGGCTGAGTGCTGAAGAATTGATGCTATTGAACTGTGATGCTGGAGAAGACTCTTGAGAATTCTCTGGACTGCAAGGAGATCCAACCAGTCCATTCTAAAGGAAATCAGTTCTGAATATTCATTGGAAGACTGATGCTCAAGCTGAAACTCCAGTATTTGGCCACCTGATGTGAAGAACTGACTCATTAGAAAAGACCCTGATGCTGGGAAAGACTGAAGGCAGGAGGAGAAGGGGATGACAGAGGATAAGATGGTTGGATGGCATCACCGACTCTATGGACATGAGTTTGAGCAAGCTCCGGGAATTGGTAATGGTCAGGGAAGCCTGGTTTGTGTAGTCCATGGGATCGCAAAAAGAGTCAGACATGACTGAGAGATTGAACTGACTGACTTGAATATATATTTGATCCTATGTGTAGAAGACTCCACTCCTTTTCCCTACAAAGTTTCTTGTTCGCCCTACAGCTTCTCCATGCTCCCAAGGAGTCCTCCTCACTTCCTGTTTTCTGTTCCCCTGGCACTCGCATAGGCAGATGGCTTCTTCAGCTTGTGGCACCATAATTCTCTATTTACTGCTCTGCTGTTCACCTGACCTGCGTCTCTTTAAGGGCAGGGACTGTGCTTCACATCTGGGCTTTCCAACACATGGTAGGTGATCAATAGCTATTATCATATTAACATATCCTTTCATGGAGTAATTTGATTTTAATAGTAATATCATTATAAACATTAAGTTTCCAGTTATTTATAGTCTCATTATAGTTTGGTGTATCTCAGTTCCAAAAACATTTGGCTTCAAAGTGGAGTAGAATTTGAACATGAAATGTGTTTGGCCAATCCATTATTTACTATTGATATTGAAGACTGAATATAATCATAAATCATGTCGTACATGACGGAGTGATTTTTGCTTTCACTTTTCAGATTCCTATCTTCGGCTTCCCTGCCACCCATACATACATATACACACATACACAGATTACATAAATGCAAACACACATAGGCACACACATAAGCACACATGTATATACTCAAATACACATACAACCACTTATACATCCATATATACACACAAAGTACATGTAGCCATATGCAAATATATAATTACTCAAATACATGATACATACAAAAGGACACAGAGAGACATGTGTACACAAGAACACATGGACACACACACTTTCATGAGCACAGGTACACATGCCTACATACTCATGCAAATCGCCTTAGATGCTTTGCTTGATTACCTAACATTTTTCCTGCTCTTCTGTTAACATGCCATATAATTTCTGGGATATATGGAAGGAAACAGGGTGATGTTATTTATTCTCTTCTTTATGAATCTAGGAAAGGTTTGCTGGCATTTCCACACCTACTTGGGGTGAGCTGCCCACGTCTTCAGACTAGTGGCTGTCAGGAAAGGCCTTCCTCCCCCAGCACTGTGTGGTCAGTCCTAACGTGTCTCCTCCTGGCTTTGTTAGGCTGGCATTAAGTCCAGCTAAAACACATGCATATTCGTTTGAAGCTCTTAAAATGAAACCTCTGGGGACCAGGAGTCTCTGAACACTAGGCAACCCTAAAGCTCAAACTCCTCACTGGTAGGATGTGGACTTTTATTTGTCACTAATCTTCCTGCCTGAATAGATGGAATGGACTGAAATTTTAGTGACATATATCACTTAATATAAACACCACATTCCTTCACTTCAAAGGCTGTTAACTGTTAGAATTGTTTCCCAAGAGAGATTGTTGAATCTGTATTAAAGTATTTGAAAGTAGGGCATCTTCTATTTATCTTGGAGAGAGTCTAAGTGGGAGAATGACTCAGATAGCTATCTAGTGTCCTAAGCACCAACATTATCAGAATCTTCATGGGAAATCCTTCTTCAGGACTTGGCAAAATATTTTATGATTTCAAACACCAATGGACATAAAAATCTAGACTTCAGGTGATTTCATCTCACACTCTTCAGTCAGACGTTTTATCTCAGTGGCCGAACTGCTTATTCCCCTGATGAGCCTCAGTAGTATTTTAAGAGAGGCATGCAATGAGTTAACAACAGGGAACCATGTGAAACCTACATTCTAATGACAGTTGTAGTATTGATTTCTTTGGCAAGTCTCTCTCTCTTTATTCTCTTTGCTTCTGTTTCTCAAAAGGTAGGCCGAATGTCTTAAAGGCATTCTTTGAAAAATTCATTAAGCCCTGTTGATATAGAGCTCCAAAGATTGTTCTCCTTTGTGTAAATGAGGTTACAGAATTCTTTTGAAACAACTAGTTGTAACTCTATCACTGAAAAATGATTCACTGTTTATTGTTCTGTGCTTAGTATTGTGGTCACTCAGTATGACTTTAAAAATATACCTATGATTTAGGAATTCCCAAGGATTTCTAGGGACAAATCCCTAGAAATTTCTCATTGCTGAATCTTAAAGACTAGTATGTGTCAGTAATTTGGGAACACCTGATCTTGTCATATTTTTTTCCTCTACTAAAATACTCTTCCCCATCCCTCTTTCTGGCTAACTCTGATTCATCCTTTCATCATTTGTATAAATGTCACTTCATCTGGGGAGACTTGCCAGATCCTTAGACTATACCTGTCCCTTCACTGTTCTTCTGAAGTGTGTATCTTAACTCACTTCACCCTTTGGCAATCGCTTAAATAATTGTTTAATTGCTCCCCTCTATACCCAGCTCCTCCACAGTGAGCTGGGGTGGGGGATGGGGGGCTGGGGGGGCAGCTAGGATTGGCCAGAAGTTTTGTCCATCACTATATCCTTCAAGTCTGGAGAGCGACTAACCTGTACCTGGCCCTTAAGTGGTGAATGAGTGAATGAATGAATGAATTTACTGAGCTCTCATTGTGTGCCAGGAACCAAGGAAGATGCCAGGGGAAGACATGAGAAGTGAGACTGAGGAGCGTGCATTCTAGTGTAGGAGTTGAACGTTAAGATGTTACATTTGCTACATGCAGGTATGGACAAGAGCTGAGGGGCAGGTTTGCACATCCTCCCTAGATATTAGGACACTTTTCAGGAAGCTGGGTGAATAACTTTCCAATATTCAAATGTTGAAAGGCTTTCTAATGTTGCGATAAGATTAAGCATTTTAAAATGTGTGCATTAAGCAAATGTTTATCACGCACTTGATGCACAGGAAGTAATTTCTAGGTGCTAGGAAATTCACTTTTATGTCCCTTGCCATTTAGAGAATGACTTAAATGGGAAAAACACATTCTAGAATTAGTGTCTAGGCCAGGCCTAGGTATGACTTAATAGATTTAAGAAAAAGTGTTCTGAGAAATAATTGTGTTTCTCTTTAACTTCTCCTGAGAAACCTTTGGCTTTTTTTTCCCCCTTGCTATAAAGAAATCCATTGATATGAAAATGACTGATAAAAATAACAAAAGTCTGTCTTGTTGGGTTCCTGTTATCCACTAGAAGCCCTCAAAAGAGGTGAGCTGGTAAAGCATTGGGTTGGCCCCAAAAGTTTGTTTGGGTCTTACCATAAGATATTACAGAAAACCCCATATGAACTTTTTGGCCAGTCTCATAGATGGTAAAATTGTTTTTGTTGTTAGTTGCTAAGTCATGTCTGACTCTTTGTGACCACACGGACTATAGCCTGCCGGGCTCCTCTGTCCGTAGAATTTCCCAGGTAGGAATACTAGAATGGGATGCTACTTCCTTTTCCAAGGGATATCTTCCCAACCCAGAGATTGAACCCACATCTCCTGCACTGGCAGGCAAATTCTTTACCAGTGAGCCACCTGGGAAGCCCAGATGATGAAATGTGTGCTTTCAAAGATGAATGTCACGTTATGTTCTTGAGACTTGTCTGAAAGAAGAGACCTTCCGAGAACATGAACACACACTTAGAATTGTCTCATGATGGCCTTGCTCTGTCCTTGCCAGGAGAGGCACCCTCCTGACTGCAGAAGCCTGACTGCATCTCTTCCCTCCTCCAAGAGGGATCTGAGGTGTCACAGACATCCTGCCTCCCTACCTGGGACTCACAACGGCTGTTCTGAGAGGCAGGTGTGGACTGCAGAGACGTCAGAGGGCTTTTTCTGGCCACATGGGGGCATCTGTGAGAATGAATCCAGCCAGACAGAGTAACTGAGCTCCCTGAGAGAGCCCGAATCTGCCTTGAATTGCACAAATGAAGTTTCAGCAAAGAAACACCTCTCAAGTGCCTTCTCATTTGTCCTAGAAGTGTCAGCCTCTGTCTTAAATCCTCTAGGCTCAGAACCTGGGAAGATTGCTGCTTGTAGCTTCTAGGGCAACAAAGACATAATTCAGCCTCTGTGCCTGCTTCTCTGGACATTGAGAGAAAAAAGATGGCAAGATAAAAAGGTGGCAAGTCCCTCTGCATTCCATCCACCCACTCAACCAGCATCTCTGAGCACCTGTTAGGTGCTGGGCACCATGTGAGGCATACGCCTAATAAAACCAATACAAGTGCCTGCCCTGATAAGCTTATATTCCAGTGAGGGAGAGACACAAGATAACCAGCCAACTTCTCAGGTTGGATAGATAGCAAAAAATCAGGTAAGAGATTATGAAATATTGGGGTCAGGGAAGCCACGTGATGTGTGAGTGTGTGCAGTTTTAGATAGCTCTCCCCAGGAAGGGACATCAGGGAAGAGAGGGGTTAGCCAAGTGCATATTTGGATAACCATGTGATTTTTGGGGAAAGTTCTAAGAACAGCGAGGAAGCCAGTGAGGCTGTAGCTGATTGAGTATGAAGAAGAGTAGAAGGAAACCAGATAGAGGGGCCCTCTTTGGGGCCCTAGAGGATCTGGCCAGGCCAAGCCAGCTGTTCTGAGAGCTGTTGAGCCAGTGCCTGGTCCCAGAACATGAGCTCTGACCCGGACTTGTCTACGGAAGCATCTTCCTTAGAAGGATAGGTCTGCCTTCAAATTCAGCAACATGATAAACATTTGTAATTATTTTCATGTTTTAACAGGTCTAACAATTTTATTTTGAAATTGGATTTGCTGATTACTAGGATTCAGTGGGACCATCAACAGGTGGTCTCCTAAATACTGAGGTGGTTTCCCACGGCTTTTCAGGTTGTGGCCAGGGAGACCTTGAAGCCAGAATCTAGGACAGTGGCTTTCTCTTACACACTCCACCCCACATTTCTCTTTGCTTGGAACTATATCTTCTGTTCCCTCTTTATTCCATATGTCCATCCCCAACTATTCTTCCCTGTTAAGAATACATTTTGTCGGTTTTAGACTGCAAGTTCCCACTCCTTAAATAAAGCCAGAAGATGACATTTGTTGTTTGGATTACATGGACTGGGTGAAGCCCTTGCTTCTTAAAAATCCCTTCACCTTTCCTCTTCTGTGAAGTGTGTTTAACAATAATTTCCCCCTGAGGGGCGCTGGGAAGAACATTTGAGATATGGCCTTTAAAAGAGTGAGGGCATTTCCTTGAGCTTTTCAGTTTCTTTCCCTTTTCCTGAAATGTTTTGACTCTAACTCAGTCTCCTTTTGTTTCTAGCCTTATGGTCTACCACTGTAGAAACAACATCAATCTAATATAAACCACTGGTCAAATTTCTCTGGGGCCCATCTATCTCCTGCAATACAGGAGACAGCAGTTCAATTCCCCGGTTGGGATGCTCCACTGGAGAACAGACAGGCTACCAGCTCCAGTATTCTTGGGCTTACCTTGTGGCTCAGCTGGTAAAGAATCTGCCTACAGTGCAGGAGACCTGGGTTCGATCCCTGCTTTGGGAAGATCTCCTGGAGAAGGAAAAGGCTACCCACTCCAATACTCTGGCCTGGAGAATCCCATGAACTGTGGGGTCACAAAGAGTCTGACACGACTGAACAACGTTCACTTTCATCTGTTATAATGAACGGTATCCTTTTTGAAAACAAATCATTGTGTTACATTCATGTGTTAATTATGAATGCAGTTCACAAATATTTGATGAGTGTTATACTATACCAGGAATCCTGGACAAAGGGCTGCCATTCCCACACATAACAGAGGATACAGTCCAGCAGGAAGTACAGACATTCGATAATCAACATCAGGCTTCTTTGTAGCAGGAGAGCTCCGCAGTATTGTAGAAGAGCCTAAGAGGGTGGCTTAAAAGAATCTGAACCTTCAGAGGCCTAGAAACAAGGCTTAGAGGTATTTGTCATTGCAACTATAAAAATCCTCCCATTTCACTACTATTTCCCTTTAGCTATTTTAGGATATTGTTTGATTTCCTATTTAAGGCTTTAAAATATGCTGACATTGAATTCGTCATTATGATATATCTCAACCTTGTTGTTAGTGTTAGTCCCTCAGTCGTGCCTGACTCTTTGCACCCCACGGACTGTAGCCCATTAGACTCTTCTGTCCATGGAATTCTCCAGGCAAGAAAACTAGAGTGGGTAGCCATACCCTTCTTCAGGGGATCTTCCCGATCCAGGGACTGACCCCAGGTCTCCTGCATTGCAGGCAGATTTTTTTTTTTTTTTTTTTTTTTACCATTTGAGCCACCAAGGAAGCCCAACCTTGCCAATGGAGGGGATAAAAACCCACATCCATATTTTCAGAGGCTGGAGCAAGGTTTGAATTTGCTGAGCACAATGGAAACTGACAAGCTCAAACCACCCATTTTCCAAATTACCCTCGCTTTCTTTACCGTGACTTTTACCAGCAACCTGTGGGGCAAAAGTTTCCAGCTTACTTTTTGTACNAAACCCACATCCATATTTTCAGAGGCTGGAGCAAGGTTTGAATTTGCTGAGCACAATGGAAACTGACAAGCTCAAACCACCCATTTTCCAAATTACCCTCGCTTTCTTTACCGTGACTTTTACCAGCAACCTGTGGGGCAAAAGTTTCCAGCTTACTTTTTGTACTACAGTAAATCACATTCTTTTCCCAAGGATGCCAAATAGAAAGATTCCTAAATTATTCAATAGCACAGAATGTCTTTCTAAACAGCCAGACTAGGTTTAAAAGCTACCATTGTCTATTTATTAGGAGCACTTTTCTCACTGAAATTAAATTGTCGGCCATACAGACATATGAAGTAAAGCCCAATAATGGTTTTCTCTGTTCTTGATTATCTTTTCACTGTGCAAAGACTCATGTGGCTCTCTTCTACATGAAAAAAGAAAAAGGGAAAAGACGTGAAAATTCTGTGATGTCTGAGAAGGGGACTGCAACACTTAGGCATCTTGTGCGTTTGAGGAAAGATTCCCAGCCTTATGCCCCTGTCATGGAGCTTGGATATCTACAAACCTCCAGATCGTGACAAGTTCCTGCTAATTTGCATAGTCTCACACCACTCCCAATTTATGGCAGAATACATCTCACATTTGTAACAGACTCGGGGCTTCTCAGAATTCTAACCTTGCTAGCGAGAAACACAGTATCCAGGCAGGCAAGAAAGAGAAAAAAGCAGGGGCTGCCTGAGTCTTTTGTTCCCTTTACAAAGTCTGATCCCAATCAACTCTTGAGATTCTCAAGACTCCTTGAAGTCAGCGACATGTGGCTAATGGGAGTAGACCACCACCTGTATTGGTGCATTTGGAAAGTGGCTGCTTACGATCAGTTCTCCTTGGCCCTATGCTGATGGGGCCCTCCCAGTCTGCCCTACCTGATGTAAGCTGTGCTTGCTCTCGGCTTCCACTAGAGACCTCTAGCTGCTCACAGGAAGGCTGGGGAAAATTCTCAGTAACTGGCGTTCCTCCAGGAGCAGCGGAGGTTAAGAGTTTGCCAATGGCCCCTGGGAGGAGGGGAGGTTCACCATCAAAGGAAAACAATTCCCTATTACTTTTTTCTTTCCTTCTCATTTTTTCTTTCCTCAAACAAATTGAGGCTTATTCAAGCAGGTGTGTTGTGGAAAAAAAAAGAAAAGAAAAAAACTGAAGAGGAAAGAATTTCTGTGCCTTAAAGCAATGCCTTAAAAAAGACAAAGGAGGGATTTTTCCCCCTAGGTTGAAAAAGCCCTTCCTCCAAAGAGTTATCCACACTGACAGTTGGAAGCCAGTTTCAATGCTCAGCGATTTTAAGAGCTTCTCCTGTCAGAGCCGGAGAGAATGTTCACAGGCAGTGAACTCCTGGATGTTATTATGAAGCTGAACTAAACGTCCTCCATATCTACCCTCCACTCCACGCCCAGTCTTTTACTGCATCCCCTGGGCAGCCTTCTCCTGGGTTCTTGCCACCTTCAGTGGGAGTCTATAGCTGTAATCCCATGTAACAGCAACAGATGGGATACATCTGTAAGGAGAGACTCGCAGATGAAGTTTCACCATTTTTCCAAAAAGGCAAAACACATTAATCTCCATTTGCCTTTGAATGGTCTGTAACAGAAACAGAGGACCAAAAGGGGACCTAATCTCCCCTCATTTAACCTGTGCCCCTGTGAAAAATTGCTGTAGCTTATGTTTCAGAAACTGAGTGTGAATAATTTTGCTCTCTACCCATGATCTTTACCATGTAGCCGCATTAGAAAGAAAATCAAAGTAGGATTAGGTCAGTGGGTCTAGAAAGCCTCACATGAGCTGATCACAACGTCTTCACAGATGCTCGAACCTCTGGTTTTCTCTAAAGATAATTGCAGATTCTCTGCATCTATCTTTTTAGGAAAAATCTTGCCATTCTCATAAATAGACTCATCTGTTCACTCACTTATTCATTTATTTCTCAAGTGCCTTCAATGTGCCAGTCACTGTGGTTTGCAAGGAAAATGTGAAAAAATGCACAAGGACTTGAGCGGGAGTTCCAAACACAGGTACCACAGATTCCAAAGGGCGAATAATTTTTGAACATACCTGCAATCCTCCTAGGGGTTGTGTGTGCACGTGAACTTCAACTAGTGAGAAAAATCCAAGATTTCAAACGACCTTTAATATAAAAACAAATAGTTAATAGCCGTCACAGAAGCTGATAGTTATGTAAGCAGGTAATTAGAAGACTGCACTAAAATGGCCATATAATAGAGCTATGAACAGTGCCATATGAATCTGTGGGTGGAGTCGTCATGACTGTCTCTGATACAGAGGTCAGGGAAGGCTGCGGGGAGAAGGCTGCATTTGTGTTACCTGCGGAGGATGAGGAGGCACTGCCAGGTGGCTGGAAGGGAGGATAGATGGAAGTCAGTGTGCTCTGAGGGCCAGTTCACCTCCAGAGTCGGAGGCCACCCTACAAGTTGGAGCATGATTGGTACTTTTTTCACTGCAGCTTGACAAATGGAGCCTGCTTTTCCATTAGTCAGCTCTTAGAGCACAGGAAAAGGAATTCCATAGGCATGCCCTGGCTGACCACAGATGGCTGAGAGTGCGTGCTGTCCAGAAACACCCTGAGGTTGGTGTGGCATGCTCATAAGGATCTCAAACGTGTGGTGATGGGCCAGGCTGCAGGGGTGCCTCAGCTTAGCCCAGTGTTGCTCCGCTGGGGCCCTGACCTGGGCTGGAGAGGAATGCTGGCTGCAGTGGACAGAGCCCTGCGTGGCGCTCAGGGGAGCTGGCCTTTTCTGCACCTAAGCAGCTGCCTGCTCACTTATTCCTTCTAGCCCCTCCTTCCTCTTCTTTATGTAAGAGGCACCAGTTATTGGGAACCTCTAAATCCTAGTGTCTGTGCCTTGCTTCACTTCACCCTCCCAACATCATACAAAGTACGAGTTACTCTCTTCATTTTCCAAACAGGGCAACTATGGTCAGAAAATTTAATCAACTCCATTGACGTCTCACAGCTAAAAGGATGGTGATGCCAGCATGACAACCGTGGGCTTTCTGACTCCAAAGTCTGTAAGAATTGTCCATCTCATTTGTTCCGGATAAGTCTCCATCTTGATAATGTAAGTGTTTTAAATATCACAGTCTTGAGGCCATTGACTTATTAGTGAAATAACAGCTGCAAGGGTAATTTAACACTTGGTTCTGCAGAACCAGAATAATGTATTAGGTATATACTGCTTACCTGAGAAGTTACAAAGCTGAATTTTTCTGCCAGCCAGTGTGCCAAGTTTTGGCAGTAATGACAGAGTTTGATATGAAATTTATAGGATTTATAAGTGGCTAAAGATTAATTTGTGGGCTTCCCTGGTGGCTCAATGGTAAAGAATCTGCCTACCAATGCAGGAGACATAGATTTGATCCTTTGGTCAGGAAGATCTCCTGGAGAAGAAATGGAAACCCACTTCAGTATTCTTGGTTTGGAAATCCCATGGACACAGGAGCCTGGAGGGCTACAGTCCATGGAGTTGCAAAGAGTCAGACCCAACTTAGTGTCTGAACAATGAGAAGATTAAATTGTCTTCTCTTTAATCTGGATGGTATCATTGAGATCTGATTAAACCTTTAAAGGTAAATGAGTTTCAAATTGCACAAATAAATCCATATTTTAATCTGAGAATTATTATTCTATCAGGATCTATCCATAACATATACCATTTGACTATAATATGGAAAAACTTGAATGAATGTTTCGGCCAACCCAATACAATAAATTGTAAGTCAAAGGTCTTTTTTAAGAAAAGGAAGTTGATTAACTTGATAAATATTTTAAAATATATCTATCATATTGTTTAATACAATACTTAATATTTTATCTATATTTAAAGTAGCTTATTTAATGTATTTTAATTATGCCTGCTACATGTTATAATCTAATAAATGAACAGTCCACAAATGCAATCCTTTGATAATAACTTACTTCAAATTAAAAAAAAAAAGGCTTATTCTGTATCAATATTTTGCCCAAATCTTTAAACTCAGCACTCGTTTATGGGAATTCCACACGTACTAAAGAATTCTGGTTATTGTATTTTTTCATATTAAAAATTAGACTACAGCCATATTTTAAAGCACTTCCTTCTGCTGTATTCCCTAACCTTAAACTTGAACAGTTTGTACATCCATTATAACATGTAACAGAAATACCTTTCTAGCAAGAATGCCAGTTATAGAATCCAGATCTATGGATTTGTGGATATCGCAATAGAGTAGTGATGAGTCGTGGTCCGTGTGGTTAGATTGGCTGGAGAAGACTCTTGAGAGTCCCTTGGGCTGCAAGGAGATCCAGTTAGTCCATCCTACAGGAGATTTGTCCTGGGTGTTCATCAGAGGGACTGATGTTGAAGCTGAAACTCCAATCCTTTGGCCACCTGATGCAAAGAGCTGACTCATTTGAAAAGACCCTGATGCTGGGAAAGATTGAGGGCAGGAGGAGAAGGGGACGACAGAGGATGAGATGGCTGGATGGCATCACGGACTCAGTGAACATGGGTTTGGGTGGACTCTGGCAGTTGGTGATGGACAGGGAGGCCTGGCGTGCTGCGGTTCATGGGGTCACAAAGAGTTGGACACGACTGAGCAACTGAACTGAACTGAAAAGAACTGAGTGATGAGCCAACCTGTTATACAGAGTAAGACTGACAGTCATTCAATTAACTTTATAAAGGGAAACTCCAAAATTGTGTATTGTCAGGCATTATGCTTTTTAAAAACAAAGCAGTTGACAAGGTAGTTTTCTTTTCTGAGACTCACAAGTCTCTCTAACTTTCAAAAACAAAACAAATAGGTGGTATAACTGTTTCACTCTAAACTTTTAGTTAAAAAGTGGAAAAACTAATCAGTTACTCAGTTGAAGAGCCAGACGCTTGGTTTTCAATAGGATACATAACTGATTCTGTTTCTCGGGCGGACCCTGACTCTCTAGATTCTGTTTCATTTTACAAACATAAAGTAAGGTGGACTTGGCCACAGGTCCTAAGAACAGTATAATTGGTGTATGTTTGTTTACATTTGAATTTTTGTTTTTCTCAGAAGGGTGTAAGCTGTCCCACCCTTTAGGACAGTGTGCAGACATGACGGCAAACAAAGGCTAGATGCTGACCCATGGAATGAAGTCTCAGAGAGTGTACTGACCCAACAGGGTATATAGAACAGTACTTGGGGAGCTGTTATTATATCATCATCAAGGGATTAAATCCTCCCTAGACAAGCAGTGACAAAGCACAGAAGAATTGAACCGCACCTTACAGGATGAATTTGGGCTCCTGGAAACATTCTCAAGATTTTTAGACAGTTCTCCTTGCTTTGCTTTAATCAGTGCTGTTAAAAAGATGTTGGGGAAAAGCCCTTAACCCTGGTGATTCCTTCTTGGGGGAGTATATCAGCAAGACTGGATAAAGTTAGGAAAGAAATCAAGGGGCTTAGTTAAAATTGGGGAGAATCAAATTAAATTAATTTATATGATATCAATTGCTGTTTTTTTAATGTATGATGAAGTTAACTTTAAATTTTGCATGCACTTATTTATTTTTATAAAAACTATATGTAAGGGTACTAAATCTATTACCGAATAAAACCAAATAATCTCTCTTAAAGCTACTTACATAACTAGAAGGGAAATTCTCTCTGGTGTCCTTGAGTTTACACTATGCCTACACTGCTATCTTTGAAGCTGTAATGAAATCTGGCGTATAGATTCAAGCTGTGTTTATGCAGAATAACTCGAATAGGATTTAATGTCTAAGAAGAGAGTGGGTGTGAAATACTTAAAACCCAGAATCAAAGGCCTGTCTGTTTACAATGACTTTCAACTCTATTAGGATAATAAGATAGATTATTTAAATCCATCTTTTATTTCATAGAATCTTTTGCCACTGATCTGAAATAAAAATAACCTTGCCATTGGGAATGACATCAAAATAAAGTCAAAGATGGAATGTGTTTTCATGATTAATGGGGATTTTAAAAATAACTGCTACTTAGAATAAATGAGTAGGCAATGGCACCCAACTCCAATACTCTTGCCTGGAAAATCCCATGGAAGGAGGAGCCTGGAGGGCTGCAGTCCATGGAGTTGCTAAGAGTCGGACATGACTGAATGACTTCACTTTCACTTTTCACTTTCATGCATTGGAGAAGGAAATGGCAACCCTCTCCAGTGTTCTTGTCTGGAAAATCCCAGGGACAGGGGAATCTGGTGGGCTGCCGTCTATGGGGTCACACAGAGTCAGACACGACTGAAGCGACTTGGCAGCAGCAGCAGCAGCAGCAGAATAAATGATAAAGTAACTTTTTTTTAAGGATGAGACAAAACTTTTGGAGGTGATGGATATATTTATGGCATACATTGTGGTAATGGTTTCGCAAATGTGTGCTTATTTTAAAAACTCATGAAATTATATACATTTAATATGTGCAGCTTTTTGTATGTCAAGCATACATCAATAAGGTACATTTTTTAAAAAAGAACTTTCCTTTTAAGTTAAAATTAACTTTCCTTTTTTCTGATTATAAAAGCAGTAAATGTTCATTTCAAGGAAAACTGCAGCAATTTACATAAATGTTTTATCTTACAGAATTGTGTTTGTATATTACATCAAAATAAAAAGGTTATTGTGTAAATAATTCTATCTCCATATAACTGAGTGTTATTTATCATAAGTACATTTATGATACCTATGTATAAGTGAGTGAGTGAGTGAAGTTGCTCAGTCGTATCCGACTCTTTGCAACTNTCTTACAGAATTGTGTTTGTATATTACATCAAAATAAAAAGGTTATTGTGTAAATAATTCTATCTCCATATAACTGAGTGTTATTTATCATAAGTACATTTATGATACCTATGTATAAGTGAGTGAGTGAGTGAAGTTGCTCAGTCGTATCCGACTCTTTGCAACTCTGTGAACTTAGCCTACTGGGCTCCTCCATCCATGGGATTCTCCAAGCGAGAATACTGGAGTAGGTTGCCATTTCCTTCTCCAGGGGATCTTCCCGACCCAGGGATGGAACTCAGGTCTCCCGCATTGCAGGCAAATGCTTACTCTCTGAGCTACCAGGGAAGCCCTACTTATGTATACTTATATATATTTATACTTATTATAAGTATAAATAACACTTAATCATATTAAAAGATTAAAAGTAAAAGTCTCTATCCCTCTCCAAGCTGTATTTTCTTGAGGTAACTGCTCTTGAACATTTCTTATATATTTGTTTCAAACTGACCAAGAGATATTACAATTATATCCCCCCCACTCCAAAGCCATTTTCATCATACGCTTGCAGTCATGCTGTCTCATGGAAAATCTTAAAAATCAAAGACTTTAGTGGGCNTAACACTTAATCATATTAAAAGATTAAAAGTAAAAGTCTCTATCCCTCTCCAAGCTGTATTTTCTTGAGGTACCTGCTCTTGAGCATTTCTTATATATTTGTTTCAAACTGACCAAGAGATATTACAATTATATCCCCCCACTCCAAAGCCATTTTCATCATATGCTTGCAGTCATGCTGCCTCATGGAGAATCTTAAAAATCAAAGACTTTAGTGGGTTTTATAACATATAGTCAAGTTCAATGAAGGTCCCCCTTTTTGTAAGACTGTCCTAATATATAATTTTTACTTTAAGGTATAAATCAATGATAAAAATCTAACACATTTCCAAGACCATGCACCAAGTCTGTTTGTATATCCCAGGCAACTCTCCACCTACTAAGCTGAATTAGTCACCTCAAAAGCCAGCCTCTTCTATACAGCCTTGCTCCATCATAGTCTTAGCTTCCTGACCACTCCCACCACTGAAGAACTAAGGCATCTTCTTACAGAGGCCACAGACACTTTGCCTTGGGCTCCCACAGGCTCTAGACTCTTCTTTTCTCTGTATCTGTGCAATGAGATGCAATATCCTTATCAACTCACTTCAGTTCAGTTCAGTTCAGTCGCTTAGTCANTAATGATTACTCAAAAGAGCAGGTTTGTTTAACCACAAAACCAAGCAGGCTTGCTTAGCAACAAAACCATACTGCAGAAGCCCAAGACATGCCCCCAAATAATTAAACAATGGTGGGATGAGACTCACATCCTGCCCAACAAACCCAGTGTAAGTTAATGATCCCTAGGCCATGCTCTCTGCACCTATCAAAAATAGTCATTTGTGTACCCAGCTTGATTATGTAGGAATAAGAAAATACCTCTGCTCAACCTGGAGGAAGGGCTGAGGACAGAAGCATGACATTGACTGAAGATAGACAAAGAAGTTCTTCTTCTCCTCCCCACTTGCCCTTTGATTTTAAAACTGTAGCCCAGTAAGTTCTTGGGGCACAGCATCCTCACCCTCTAGCTTGTAAACCTCAAAAGCCTCCTATTCTAATTAATCACTTCTTATCTATCACTCTGCCTCTCGTTGAATTCTTTTCTGCACTGAGACATAAAGGACTATGGTACTGGAACACTCCAGAGCCCCTCTAAACAACACCAGTGGTTTCAGATGCAAGATTTGAACCCAAATAATCAGACTCCACTGGAAAGTTTGTTAGTTCACTTATAGATAACCAATGATGTGGAACATAGCAACTTACCCATAGAAAATAGCATCCTCAAGAATTAATTTATTACTGTAAAAGATCCTAGTATCCAGTCTGAACCAGGAAATATTTCTTTAATCTGTGTCACTTTAACATGTTGCATTTTAATTATGTTTTATACTAAGTTGCCCCAAACATGATTTAGATAGCTGAAGATTTTATGTTGAGTCCATAAACCAAGGCAAAGCCTAGCAGTAGCCTCAGTGATAATCATAGGGACAGGAACATTTGCAGTGGAAAATCTAGAATTATCATGTGGGCCTTGAGTGGAGGAGAGCTTGACTTGCTTACCTGAGGTTGGTTCTCACACTAGAAAAGGAAGTCTTACCTGCTCAGGCATTTGGCAGAAAGCCCAATGAAACTGCTTTTGTTTTGGTGAGAGCAACTGATCTGTGAGGAATGTCTGAATACAGAAGAGATAAATAGGACATTTTCCAAGGTCCAGGGAGCTGTAGGAACCCATAAGGACAGCATTTTTGGAATAAGTATGCAGAGCCTATGTGGTTGGATACTTTGGTGTGGATGACTGAAATTTAATTTATAGGCTCTTTCAGGTTCTAAATGGAATTACTGAATACAATTTTTTTCAAGATTGGGATAAGGATAAAAAAATACACTGAACTAAACAGTTTACCATTCTTTCTTTGTGGTATCTCTAATGCTACAATGCTAAAATAAAATAGTAAGAAAAAGTAATAATAGTTTCTAGGTAATGAATATCTCTAATAGATCAGGCATAGTTTTAGACTTTATATATCTAATAGACTTTTTTTATATCTAATGCACTCCTTACAGAAACCCAGATTTCTGTGCTCATTTTATTTATTCAAGAAGTAGTGCAAGCTCGGAGAGGACAATTTCTGAAGATCACAGAATTATAGATTATAGAGTTGAGATTTGGACTTGCTTGCTCTTAAGCCAATCCAAGGACAGAAACATTTAGTGGTAACTAATATATTACATTCCCTATTTCTGCATAGAGTTCAACCCCTGTAGACATAATGGTTTTCTCAATGGACCATTGAGTCAATTTTATTGGAGTCAATTTTCTGATTTGTTTTAGTCCTAGGAGTAATCTATGGGTTATTTTTATCACCTATTGTAATCATAGTACATTTATTCACCACCATTTTGCCATAAGTCTAGGAGATCATATGGTCCTATCTGCTAAGTCACTTCAGTTGTGTCTGACTCTTAGTGACCCCATAGACTGTAGCCTACCAGGTTTCCCTGTCCATGGGATTCTCCAGGCAAGAATACTGAACTGGGTCGCTATACACTTCTCCAGGGGATTTTCCTGACCCAGGGATTGAACCTGTGTCTTTTATGTCTCCTGCATTGGTGGGTGGGTTCTTTATCACCACCTGGGAAGCCCCTGGAAGATAATACACCTCCTTTATTCAAACTTTAACTGGGTATAATGTTTTCATTTGCAAGACAGAATTTATGTTTGTTATCAATCAAAATGTCTGATTGCAAGTATGCAGATGAACAGTTTTAGAAATGTGTTTCTGTTCCATCATGTTCTTTTGAGCTAGGTTCTGTATTTGGTGGTTGAGAAATAATTACACTTATTTTCAGAACATCTCAAAGATCAAAATGAATGTCAAATTCCTCTTTATTGCATGAAATCTTTTTAAAAAATTTTTAATTGGAGGATAATTGCTTTACAATGTTACATTTGTTTCTGAGGTACAACAATGCGAATCAGTCATAACTGTATAAATATATCTCCTCCCTCTTGAGCCGCCCTCCCACCCCCTCCATCCCACCCGTCTCAGTTATCAAAGAGTGCCAAGCTGGGCTCCCTGAGTTACACAGCAGCTTCCCGCCAGCTATCTGTTTTATATGTGGTACTGTATATGTGTCTGTGCTACTTTCTCAGTTCGTCCCACCTCTCCTTCCCGCAGTGTGTCCATACGTCTGTTCTCTATGTCTGCATCTCCATGCATGAACTCTTTAAATCATATTTGATCAAAGCTCTTATATTTTAGGTTTTGGTGTCTGGTTTCATTTATGTACAATTTGCCACTGTTTCAAACTCCCTTAAAGATATGTACACTGAAGTGAAACCGCTGGTATTTGTGAGAATTGCTTTGTTGGTTTAGACTATTCAAAACCGCTCAGCCCTGAGAGATAGAATTTCAGTCTAAGTAGGTTAGCTCCACTCGATTTATGAGTCCCAAATCCTAGTCTTTGGCAAAATTCCCTTGGATGGGAACTCAATACCAACTCTTGCCCATAAAGCAGACAAATGAGCCTTCTGTTTGGAATAGAGTATATATCTAAAGTAATGCTCCTTAAACATTTTCATCTTTGGAGTTGAGGTTCAGGGTTTGTGGTTACTGCTAAAAACACTGCCATTAAGCCTTCTGGAGCAGCAGACATAAGAATGTGTCCTTTTCCCATCTTTTTATGGACCAAAAGTAATTTCACCTGGTGTTTAAAAAAGCGGCAATATTCCAATCAAGTAAAGGAGAACATAGAGTAATATCTACAGTTTATTGATGAATCCTAGAATCAAATCTGATGTTTGCCTTCATATCCACCAGTTACAGAAACTAAGAATGTTGCAAAATGCAGAAGAATATTTAAGAGAAAACTGATATGCCCTAATTTATAGTAATCCATGTTTACTACTTTTTATTGATAATCAGTATCTGAAGAAGGAGACATAACTGCTTATTTATGATGGAAGGCCCTTACCAGACCTGCCCATAAAAAACTCCTTTGGTAAACATAGAGCATTCTTGGGTCCTGAGGTATAGGTAACAGGAGATTGGCTGGTGCTGGCATGGCAAACGTTTTAAGCCTTGGAGCCTGGCTATGCAGCCTGGGTAGCATGCTACGTAGTAGACCTAATGCCTTTTAAGTTATTTCTGGATGTTGATATAAAGGAAAACAATGCTGTACTCATCTGACCTTGAGGACAGCCTCCTTCCAGGATGGCAAGACCACTGGCATCAGAAGTGTTCCCATGAGAACACAAAGGAAGCAGTGGGGCTCATGCCTACTCACTTCAGTCTTTGCCTTCTGTTCATTCTTTGCACTCCTTATTAGCTGCTTTTGGAGTAAACAAAAGTAAAACAATATTGAATTGAGTCCAAGTCATCATTCTTACCCACCACCAAATCATAAGCAGACTTTGAAATGTGACCAACTTTCCTTATAATCTACAGATTGTTGCATGAGCTAACAAATGTCTTGAAGCCCAACTGATTTAACTTTTAAGAAAAAGATAAAGAAAAGATAAATTTATAATATGATGATATAAAAATAAAGAAGCATGTATTCTTTAGGAAAGAAAGAAAATGCTTGCTCCCTAACTCTGAAATCCAGATATTCTAAGCTATACACTGCTTTAATTTTTCCAACTTTAGGGTGCATATAATGTGGACAAGTAGTAGGAAAAAGATTTTAAAGCTTGATAATTTCTACATGAAATACATTGTACAAATAAGAACAATAAAAGTAAAAGTTATGAGTAAATGTAGTATTCCTTTAGGAGCTTTTTTTTTTTTCAAGCCCATAGAGAATTACTTGAGAAATATACAAGTAGCTCTTAAAAGGTGGAAAGTGTGTAGGAAAATATCATTTTTCACAATAACAAAATCTATGTTTTTATACAGCTTCGAGGTTGCCAAGGTGCTGAAAATAAGAGTTTCCAAAAATATGTTGGCTATTCTTTTTTCCCAGCTGAATTCCAATCTACAATTTACCTATAAAGCCATTATTCACTGTAGCAGGCTGCTCTAACTGTCCTCTTCTGGGTATATTTTTCATTTACCTGAGGCTTCAGTATCATATCGTATAATTGTATTAATTAGGATCCTCATGGTGGCAAGAGACAGCAGCTTAATTCATATTGTGTGAAGCCAAAACATATATGTATTTGAAACCAAATATGTATTTGAGAGGTGAATAGCTCCAGCTGCTCAAACACTATCATGTTTGTGGACTACTTGCTGGAATGAGGAAAGTGATATGTTTGTTACTGGTTATTATTTATGTTGTAGAATGGGGTTTAAAGTCAAGCAGACATGGGTTCAAATCCCAGTTCTCTCACATAATACTTTTGGGATCCTTGGTACATAACTGAACTCTGAGCTTCTGTTTTTTCGTGTATGAAATTGGTTTAGCAGAACAATTTTATGAGAGGAGAGAAAAAAACCTACCTTCTCTTCAGAAAGTGAAAGTGAAAGTGTTAGTCACTCAGTCATCTCCAACTGTTTGCCAACCCCATGGACTGTATCCCACCAGGCTTCTCTGTTCATGGATTCTCCAGGCAAGAATACTGAAGCAGGTAGCCATGCCCTTCTCCAGGCGATCTTCCCTACCCAAGGATCGAACCTGGGTCTTCTGCATTGCAGGCAGATTCTCTACTGTCCAAGCCACTAGGGAAGACCCCTTCTCTTTTGGGGACCCTAGAAGCCTCTGGAAAAGGCCAGGGCAGAGAGAAGAGCTTGTGTGGAAGCCATCTGAGCAGTGTACTGGGTAAGACACAGAAGTATTCCAGAGCATCTTGNGAGGTGAAATACACTCCATCTCTCAGTGCGAGGGGTGTCAGCAATGTGTGGCCGTCACATCTACCCTTAGATGTTTGTATTCGAGATGGTGTCTTTTACCTCTTCTTCTGTTTTTATTCCTTTATTTTCCTCAAAGCATGTCATTTATACTCTGTCTTCAATGAATACAGAGATTTCATAGAAAGTCACCTTTTTCCTCGTAGTGTGCCAGAAGTTTGGCATTTCTAGAGGGCCTCTGGGAGGCCAGAAGCCTTATTTCAACCCTGAGCTGAAGGTCAGCAAATGAAGGGATGGTCCAACCTGTGAGGTTGCTTGAAGGTGGTCAGGGCAAGCTGGTGCAGAAGAGCCCCACATTTGGGCAGGATCCAGCCCAAGGATCCGGCCTTTGTCACTCTGGGCCTGCTCTCAGCTAGGCCCTGCCAAGTCCGTGATGAAGATGCCTAACAAACAGGCACAGTGCTTACTGCTGACGCTGCTTGTCAGGACAAGGCAACAGGCAGTTCTGTTCTTCCCTCCCCACACCCACAGTGCAACACATCCCTGGATAATGATAGGCTTCATCTTTATTAAGTAAATCACATTGGCATTACAGCCCCACCATAAACTCCTTGACCTTGCCAAATTGGCAAAAGCCAAGCATTATGAGTACTTATTTATGAAGTTTCAACCATTTGCTTAGGGTATTTATTAAATGGCCATATCTGTAGATATACCTTGATCTTAACCATTGCATAATAAATAATGTGAATTTTCAAAGAGCAGCATTGATTTTTTTCTTTTGCAACAGATAATGTGGTAATGCTTTCCTTTTTTGTTCTAAGAAGCCAGAAAAGTAGAAATCTTGGAAAATTATGGGTCCAATTAGTCTTCTTAGGTAGAAAGCCCATATTGTTTGCAAAATACTGGATCTCCCCTATTATCCAACAATAGGGTTCTAGATTTACGGTCGCCTTATGACTGTAAAATGCTTATGGAATATTTTAGTCATTGTTCTGAACAATTTTTAGCCTCATAAGCTTAAGTAAAACCAGTTGTAGTAGAAATTAGGTAATAAAAGGTGAGAGAGGGGTTAGGAGGACCTTTCCATATTCGATTGATTAAGTGAATGACCACAGTTTAGGGATTTTTTCTGATGCTCCAAAGAAGAGAAAAATAAGGTGAGAGGAATAAACAGATTTCTTCCTTTGTAGTAGAGAGAGTAAGTTCCAGCAGAAATAGCCTAAACAAAATCACATCCAAGTCCATACCCAATGGTGAAATTAAGGGCAGAGTTTTGGTCACGTAATGTTGTTGACTATTATTTGGTATTGGATTAATAACAATGGAAAATAATAAATACCAAAATGAGTGGTAAGTTTTGATAGAAGCCCTTTAACAAAATATGAGTAGAAGGTGAAGGGGATAGATAGACATGTTAGTTTAAAAAACTCTCATTCTCCTCTTTCTTCATCTCATCAAAATGTCTTTGTGGCTTCATGAAGTAAATATTTTGTATTTAGAAATTCAGGAATAAGCACCAAGGCCTCATGTAGATGTAGAAATTTTGGAAGAATGAAAGTAGGAATCAAAATGAAATAAAGTATATTTTATTCTTATCTTTTAAAGTTTATTGAAGAATAGTTGATTTACAATGTTGTATTAACTTCTTCTGTGTTGTAAAGAGATTCAATTATACAGATATGTTTTTCATATTCTTTTCCCTTATGATTTATCTAAGGATACTGACTGAGTATAGTTCCCTGTGCTATACAGAGGATCTTGTTGTTTATCCATTCTATATATAATAATTTGCGTTTGCTAATTCCAAACTCCCACTCCTTCCCTCCCTGCCTCCCCCTTTGGCAAACAAAAATCTGTTCTTTATGAGTCTGTCTTTTTTCTGTAGATATGTTGATTTGTACTGTATTTTAGATTTCATGTATAAGTGATATTATATAGTATTTTTCTTCCTGACTTATTTTGCTTAGTGTGATTATCTCTTGGTCCATCCATGTTGCTGCAAATGGCATTATTTCATTCTTTTTGATGACTGAGTAATATTCCATTTCTTATATGTACAATGTCTTTATCCATTTTTCTGTTAAAGGCTATTTTATAAACAAGAGCCTTATTGGGCTTCTTTGACTTTAGCACCCTTGATGATTCTGGCATCTTCTTTCTTTATTCTTATGTTAGTTACTTAGTCGTGTCTGACTCTTTGCAACCCCATGGACAGTAGCCTGCTAGACTCCTCTGTCCATGCAATTTTCCAGGCAAGAATACTGGAGTAGGTTGCCATTCCCTTTTCCAGGGGATCTTCCTGACCCAGGGAATGAACCCCCAGTCTTCCCACATTGCAGGCATAATCTTTACCATTTGAGCCACTGAGGAAGCTCTATTCTTCTTCTTGTCTTTCTATTTTTAACAGAATTGTCCTATTTTTCTCATTTGTAATTATATATGCATGTGTTCATGATGATCCTTAGTCCTTTTTCTGACTGCATTGTAAGCACTTAAAAAGCAGCAAATACACATCTTCTAGTCCCATTGTAATTTTTCTCCTGCCTAACACAGTGCTCTGAGTTCCTTGGGATTTAGTAAGAACTCTTAATTGAAACAGAAGTTGCTATATTCTAAATTAACACCAAGGGTGTGAGCTTGTTCACTGTTTCATGATGACTACCAAAAGGAAGATAATTACTGGCATTTTATGTGCCACAGGTTATACGTGTGATAGCTAAGCAAGGAAATAGATCTGCTTCTGAGCTCAGGTTTCGGTGGAAACTAACTAACTAACTATGGGCATAATTACTTTAGGCCAGGCATCATCACATCACCACTAACACAAGGATAATAAAGTATCTATAAGAGTTGGTGATGGACAGGAAGACCTGGCATGCTACAGTCTGTGGGGTCACAAAGAGTCAGACATGACTGAGTGACTGAACTGAACTGATCCCATTATGGGGTTCCAAGAGTTAATTGGAATATTGTGTGTAAGGCATTTAAAGTATCCAACATATATTAATAGTTAGATTTAATAAATGTTATCATCATCATCACCATCATGATTTTACTGTGCTCATACTTTTTCAAGTGCTTCAGTTCTTGAAATTTATAATACTCACTGATGTTAGCCTATTTTTATTTTTTAAATTTCTGCTAGTATGACCCTGGACCAAGTGAATACTTCAAAGTATTTCCCTATTTTGAAGAATTCTCTCATTTTACCTATAGTCACTGGTATGAAGGCTTTCAGAGAAGGCAATGGCACCCCACTCCAGTACTCTTGCCTGGAAAATCCCATGGATGGAGGAGCCTGGAAGGCTGCAGTCCATGGGGTCGCTGAGGGTCAGACACGACTGAAGCAACTTAGCAGCAGCAACAGCATGAAGGCTTTCATGAAGCTTAAGCTGTGTACCTGCTCCATCTTTCACATTAAACATATCACCATTTGAAGACACCAACTCTCACAAATTTAAATTTGTAAATAATTATTTTACTCTCTCTAGTGCACTTTTATCACAGTACCTGCCCGAAATTTTATCAAACTGGATGACATTTCTACTGCCCATTGTCCTTTTTTAGGGTTGTTCTTAATCATGCCCAAGCCCCAGGGTCATTTGGTGGTGACATGTTATAAATAACATTGTTACCATAATTAAAGGTTGGATCAGAGTAGCTTGGGAGAGAAATGTGCTAACCTTTGGCTTGCAATCAAGCCTGGGTCACTGAGGTCATTAACACAGTTTACCATAGCTGACCAAATACATTTCTTTGCATAGGTGATAGTTTTCAGAGTAAACATACCTGACACTTAACTGGTGTGATTTGATCTTATTCCAAGTAAGTTGGAATATCAAAAATATGATTGGTGATGGTTTACTGTGCCCTTCTATTGTATTTTTATGGAGATGCTTCAAACTTCCAAACCAAATCTTGTCAGTATGTAATGTAAAAGGTTTACTTTTGAANACCATAGCTGACCAAATACATTTCTTTGCATAGGTGATAGTTTTCAGAGTAGACATACCTGACACTTAACTGGTGTGATTTGATCTTATTCCAAATAAGTTGGAATATCAAAAATATGATTGGTGATGGTTTACTGTGCCCTTCTACTGTAATTTTATGGAGATGCTTCAAACTTCCAAACCAAATCTTGTCAGTATGTAATGTAAAAGGTTTACTTTTGAAGAAATAACAAAATATGATCATAATGAAATTTATTGTTTAGTTACTTGCCAACATATTATCTTGTGCCATCAGTGGATAAGATGATGACCATGAACCTGACTTTCTTTCCAACGTTTCTCTCTCTTGCCTCAGTAGCAGCTAATTTGCCATAGCTCAGGAAGAAACAATTAGAGCCACAATGTTCTAGGGGTTGTATATGAATGCTGGTCTCTGTAATTTTGCATAATTCTCCAGGGAAATCTGGTACCCTACTACTGTCCTTCCCTGCTCCCTCTGGGAACTACAGAGGAGCGCCCGCTGCTTCTTCTCTTCTTTTGTGTTAGGTAACTTCTCGATAGGAATAGAGATCATCGCCTTAAAAAAATAGGAAGATTAAAATAAAAAGTGCTCTTACACTCCTAAAGCCTAATTGCAAAATTTTCATTCACTTTGCATTTTATATCCTTTTTCTTTTATTTTCCTATTGATTCAAAGTTAAAAAGGATAGAATCCTGTAATGAGCACTAGTTTGCGTACAGAATGAAACAAAGTTTGTTTTTGCATGCTCTGAGCGAAATATTTGAAATGGCCAAGATAGAGGAATATTTGCCAGGCTCTGAAAGAATTTCAGTGGCAGTACTCTGCCACATATTTATGTTTACAGCGGCAACATAATCAAGAGCCTGTCTGAGGCCCTCCTNCCTGTAATGAGCACTAGTTTGCATACAGAATGAAACAAAGTTTGTTTTTGCATGCTCTGAGCGAAATATTTGAAATGGCCAAGATAGAGGAATATTTGCCAGGCTCTGAAAGAATTTCAGTGGCAGTACTCTGCCACATATTTATGTTTACAGCGGCAACATAATCAAGAGCCTGTCTGAGGCCCTCCTGGGCATCATCATGTTCATAGCAGCTTCTGGCAGCCTGACCTCACTGGCTAGGTTTGACCATCTTTAAATAAGGGCACTGGAGATTTAATTTGTTCAAGTAGAGAAATATTCTTAAAATAAAAGTGTATATACATGTATGGAGTGTATTTATTCAATTTTAGGTGAGCTGATATATATATATATATATATATATATACACACACACACATATATATACAGATATGTATTTTCTCATAACAGTTCATGTTCCTTTACTCGTGTCCAACTATTTGCTACCCCATGGACTGTAGCCCGCCAAGCTCCTCCATCCATGGGATTCTCCAGGCAAGAATACTGGAGTGCGTTGCCATTTCCTTCTCCAGGGGCCAACCCAGGGATTGAACCCAGGTCTCCCACATTGCAGGCAGATGCTTCAACCTCTGAGCTACCAGGGAAGATATTATAAATAGCATAAAATTTAACCATTAATAATAAAACATCTATGGTATTAATTTATTCTTGGCTTCACCACTTAGATCATCAACATTTATAAGAACTGCACACAATACTTCTGTAATAGGTTTAAGGTAGAACTGTAATGATTTCAATACTTACTTATCAAAGAAGTTGAAAATTCCCATGTAATTCCTTCCTATTCAGATCTCGATTTGAATGAAAGGAACAAAAAAAGATATAATTCGGAGCTTTGAAAATAATTTTGGAAGATTATTAAAGCAAAGTATTATAATGTGTCATTGATCAAAAATTGTTAACTTGTTATACAATTAAAGTTGATATACTCATATTTTAGCAATCATATCAATTAATATGTTCTAAAATTAAAGAAAATGAAGATAAACTTGAGTTACTTTACTATCTTATTTAGATTTTATTTATATTTGTCCTTAAGAAAATTTATTTCAAGTCCAGGAAATATTCTATTTTCTGGCTCTGTCAATTAAGACCAGTGCCCCAAAAGATCTTGCTTGTAAAGACCAACATTTCCAATGTGGCATCTGGATCAGCTTGCAAATCATTAATAAAGTAACACAGTGTGGGATGACCCAATAAAACTATATCTTTAGTTCATATTTCAATTCATGCAGGCTATCTGATGACACGTTACCAAATTATAATACATTTCTCTCATGAGAATCTAGCTGGGTGTCAATCTGATTTTGAAAAAGAGATCAAAGCTGCCCAGTCAAGTTAATTCTGACTTGACATACTTGTCTTTCGCTATTGAAATTTGACCTCTTAACACATGATGTATTTATTGCTTTTCATTGCTCCTCAGGTTGTACACGAATGGATTGTATTTTATAGAGGAAACTCATCATATCTATACCAGCTGAATATTTGAAATGTGAAAGAGATTTGGTCTTTCTGCATGGCCCCCTAGTACATTGTTCTCTTTGTGTCTCATATATTCTTTTGTTCTGGCAAAGAACAGGACAGTGAGAGTTGGGACATAGAAGGGATTCGGGGATGTCTTTGCTGACTTTTCAATAGCCGGAGTTTGTAAAAGATCACAGATCAGGAAGGATTTTAAACACTATTGCACCTGAGCTTCCAACTTCTTTTTGAACAATGTGACAAGAATTTGAGATGCCCTTCCAAATGTGCCTGGCTTAAGTTACAAAAAACATTAACAGCTTTGACCTCTTCAACNGCTGACTTTTCAATAGCCGGAGTTTGTAAAAGATCACAGATCAGGAAGGATTTTAAACACTATTGCACCTGAGCTTCCAACTTCTTTTTGAACAATGTGACAAGAATTTGAGATGCCCTTCCAAATGTGCCTGGCTTAAGTTACAAAAAACATTAACAGCTTTGACCTCTTCAACTATTACATGAAGAAAAGGCTCCACTCACTTAAGGGTCACCCTATTGTAATCTCTGTCTTTGAAGTGAGTCACGTACTACTTTCCTCTCGGAAAGTTTAAAGCAAAATATGTTTAGTCAAAAGGATTACTTTTTTACTTTAAGAACCCCAAACAGCTGAGATTTGAACGTGATGAAAAGATAGCAAATTAATGCTTTAATTTGAAAAATGTGTGCTAAGTGCTGAACTAAATTACTACCAATCCACAGAGCCTTCATTTACTTTCCTATATTTATGTAAATAGGCATTCTGTTAGTAAATTCTGTTAGTAAACTGAATGAAAGTGGATAAAATGAAATTGAATATCTGTCCAAATCACATGAGACAGTAACTGACAGTCATAAAAAGTAGAGATCGCTACTATGATTAAACAGGCCTATGTAGATCCTTGATACTACGTGATCGAGGAAAACCTTGTTATATGCACCACTGGTGCACTAAAATCTAGGGATATTTGACATGAGAGTATCTCAGGGTTGTTCACTGTGACACAGGATCTATCAGTAGAAGTGTCCTGGAGTTCTAACTGTTCTTTGGTAAACAGACCCTAGCCCTGAATCATTCCTCTGGTTGTCTTCTAGGCCCTTTTCATTAAATATTAAGAGATGATTATAATGAAACATTTATCAAATCTTTACCCACTTAAAAAGTTTGGTTGAGCCTGTAAAATCTAGCCCCAGCTGTTATATGAGAAAGCTTAAAACTGACAAAATCATCTCTAAGGCTATGCTGCTGCTGCTGCTGCTGCTGCTGCTAAGTCACTTCAGTTGTGTCCGACTCTGCGTGACCCCATAGATGGCAGCCCACCAGGCTCCCCCGTCCCTGGGATTCTCCAGGCAAGAACACTGGAGTGGGTTGCCATTTCCTTCTCCAATGCATGAAAGTGAAAAGTGAAAGTGAAGTCGCTCAGTCGTGTCCAACTCTTCGCGACACCGTGGACTGCGGCCTACCAGGCTCTTCTGCCCATGGGATTGTCCAGGCAAGAGTACTGGAGTGGGGTGCCATTGAGAGCCTAGGTATCCCTTTATAAGTGAAGCGAAGTGAAGTCGCTCAGTCTTGTCCGACTCTTTGTGACCCCATGGACAGTAGCCTACCAGGCTCTGCCATCCATGAGATTTTTCATGCAAGAATACTGGAGTGGGCTGCCATTTCCTTCTCCAGGGGATCTTCCCAACCCAGGGATCGAACCCGGGTCTCCTGAGTTGCAGACAGACACTTTACCATCTGTGCCACAAGGGAAAATTCCTTTACAAATCTGGCAATGTATGTCGGGTGGGTGATAGGTTAAAAATAAAGACAGAAGGAAATGTATGCTTATTCTTCCTCTACTGTATATAAATCTCTAAAATCAGAGTGTAACTTCCATGGTGTTTCATAGTTAAATTGCAGTGTTGTTTTTTTCCTTTGTTGTTATGTCCTATTATGGTACAACTTGCAGTGGTAGATATAATGAAATGTGGTAGCTCCTATTTTATGATTTTATCTATCAAATTCATAGGACACATACAAGCTAAAAAAGCTAACATTTTACAATCTTTCTATCAGTGAAGATCCATGACTTCATTCCAGTCTCTGAGTATATACAAGAAATCCTTCTTACATTTCTCCATTTTCAGGTTCTGATAACATTCAGGGCTGGTAACATTACTTTAATAATTTTTATTAATGTGTGTGTGTGTTTAGTGTCTGATAAAACTCTTAATGGATTGTTCTCAGTGGGGATAGTGGACTAGCAGTCAGCTGTTTAATATTGCTATTATTATTATTACTACCAGGAGCCCTGGTAGCTCAGATGGTAAAGAATCTGTCTTCAGTGCAGGAGACCTGAGTTCAATCCCTGGGTCAGGAAGATTCTTTAGAGAAGGGAATGGATACCTACTCCAGTGTTCTTGTCTAGAGATTCTCACTTTCTCACTGACAGAGGAGCCAGGCAGACTATAGTCCACAACTATCTGGTGCTGGAGAAGACTCTTGAGAGTCCCTTGGACTACAAGGAGATCCATCCAGTCCATTCTGAAGGAGATCAGCTCTGGGTGTTAATTGGAAGGAATGATGCTAAAGCTGAAACTCCAGTACTTTGGCCACCTCATGTGAAGAGTTGACTCATTGGAAAAGACTCTGATGCTGGGAGGGATTGGGGGCAGGAGGAGAAGGGGACGACCGAGGATGAGATGGCTGGATGGCATCACCGACTCGATGGACGTGAGTTTGAGTGAACTCTGGGAGATGGTGATGGACAGGGAGGCCTGGTGTGCCGCAATTCATGGGGTCGCAAAGATTTGGACACTACCGAGCGACTGAACTGAACTGAACTGAGAGTCGTGTCTAAAGAGTCAGACATGACTGAGTAAGCACTATTTTTTTGGTTGTTGTTCAGTTGCTAAGTTGTGTTCTAATCAGCCTAACCAAGAAGACATTCATTTAGACAGATTGACCTAATTGATTCTCTCAATATTGAATTCAAATCAGTAGTAAGGCAGGTTTTCCACAGAAGCTCAGAAACATCTTGGGCAAAATACTGAGACCCTAAATTGCAGAACTTGAGCTATTTAGCTAACTGGGATTGTGTTTAACTAACTGATTGCATTTCCTCCCATATGAATATACCTGATGCATGCTAGCATAATCCTTAGTACTTGACACATTCTGTGTTCTTCACACAGTGTTTAATTCTATGGGCCATCATGCTCAAGCAGATAACATTGGAATTCCCTAGAAAAGTGGATGTAAACATTTTTGACCACAGTGTTAATACAGTCTGTTCTATATATATTGATAGTTCTATAATACGTATGCAGACACATAACTGAAAGTTCCACACAACGGAAGTGAGAACATCAGGAACAGTAATTACACAGATTTTTTGCCTGTGTTTTACTCTAATATGTTTTATTCTGTTGTCTTCTACCCCATGCCATTTTTAATATTAACTTCTACTTTTTTTTCTATGTAAGGATTTATGTATCACTTGATAGATTAAAAAAAAGAGTACATGTAATGTAAACACATGGTGAAGCATAGCAATGAAATTAACGTCATTGCTCCCACATAGAATATTACAAGCATAATGAAAGCCCTCTGTGTTCTTCTCCTTATCTACCTCTGCCTGGTACACAGAGATTAATACTCTCCTGAGTTTCTTTTAATTGCACCTTTGCTTTTCAGATTTATCACATAAACTTGTATTCTCAAACAACAAATTTAGTTTTGTTTGATTATAATTTGATATTCCTTCTTGAGTTGTTTTTTATTCTCCTAAATATTGCATTTCAAAGATCACCCACATTCACTCATTATTCAATAAATGTTTATTGAATGTAGACTGTATGCCAGCTCCTCTCTCGTGTGCTTGGTGTACATCTTGCAAACTAGAGAAGGATTCCTACCCTCATAGGGCTTATGTTCTACTGGGAGGAGACAGACAATAAACAATATGTTAGAAGGTAAGACCTGCTAAGGAAACATAGAACAGGATTAGAAGAATCCAGAGTGCTAAGGTAAAGGTAGATGGCAGTCTTTAAAGGGTTGTTCATGAAAGGCCTTGTTGAGAAGGATGCAATTGAGCAAAACAACCAACCAACTAATCCATGGGTGAGTAGCTGTAGTTTATTTACTTTGACTGTTGTATAATATTCAGTGGTGTAGACATACCACTCAATTCTTCTTCTTTAATTATGATATTATGAACTTTCTTGCATTATTTCCTGAGACATGTGCAAGAGTTTCTCCAGAAGTAGAACTTCTAGAAGATTATGAAGAATTTCTAGAAGAGTATACAGTGTTTAACGTGAAACAGGCAATTTATTTTCCAGTGGTTAATCAATTTATTTTCCCACCAGCTGTGTATAAGATTTTCNATTATTCAATAAATGTTTATTGAATGTAGACTGTATGCCAGCTCCTCTCTCGTGTGCTTGGTGTACATCTCACAAACTAGAGAAGGATTCCTACCCTCATAGGGCTTATGTTCTACTGGGAGGAGACAGGCAATAAACAATATGTTAGAAGGTAAGACCTCCTAAGGAAACATAGAACAGGATTAGAAGAATCCAGCGTGCTAAGGTAAAGGTAGATGGCAGTCTTGAAAGGGTTGTTCATGAAAGGCCTTGTTGAGAAGGATGCAATTGAGCAAAACAACCAACCAACTAACCCATGGGTGAGTAGCTGTAGTTTATTTACTTTGACTGTTGTATAATATTCAGTGGTGTAGACATACCACTCAATTCTTCTTCTTTAATTATGATATTATAAACTTTCTTGCATTATTTCCTGAGACATGTGCAAGAGTTTCTCCAGAAGTAGAAGTTCTAGAAGATTATGAAGAATTTCTAGAAGAGTATACAGTGTTTAATGTGAAACAGGCAATTTATTTTCCAGTGGTTAATCAATTTATTTTCCCACCAGCTGTGTATAAGATTTTCTCTCATTCACATTTGGCTAACATTCAAAATTATCAGACTTTAACATTTTGCCATAAAATTATCTTTTTTTGCATCAGATTTATATTGAAGTGAGTACTTTTAATATAAATATTGGCCTTCCTTGTATCTCTTCTGTTCATGAGTTTTGCCTGTTTTCCTGCCAGATTATTTCTATTTTTTCCCATTGCCTTACAGAATCCAGATGATCGCCTCATCTCAAGATTTTTAACATAATTTTATCTTTTTCAAATAAGATAATACAAGTGCTGAGAATTAGGGCATGGGCATATCTTTTTGAATGTTGCCATTCAACCCACTAGAGGAGTTCTTGGTGAAGTCCTTGTACCTCAGCGTTACTTTCAGGTCAGTGTTTTCCCTTTGTTCTGTACAAAACCCCCACTAACCTGAAACTGATGGCCTCTTGTTGTGTAATTTCATGCCCCTCCTCTTTGCTTTAACTNCATGGGCATATCTTTTTGAATGTTGCCATTCAACCCACTAGAGGAGTTCTTGGTGAAGTCCTTGTACCTCAGCGTTACTTTCAGGTCAGTGTTTTCCCTTTGTTCTGTACAAAACCCCCACTAACCTGAAACTGATGGCCTCTTGTTGTGTAATTTCATGCCCCTCCTCTTTGCTTTAACTTGCATCATTCCTCTCCTTCCTAACTTGTGTCTGCGTGAATAACTTGATTAATATCAATAATCAATATCAATATTAATAACTTGATTAATAACTTGATTTCTCAATCTCTTCTTGACGTCTCTACTATCTCACCTCCTCCTCATTTGAGCCAGTCCACATCTGTGTCTCTCCTGGGGCCTCATTATGGTTCCAAGTCTGTTTTTTAACTTCTTTACCTTTAATTGTCATCTTTAAATTCAACACGTCAAGACGTATTTCCAGACCTTATATTCACTTACCTTACCTGACACGTGTTCTTTAACAACACTGAGACCTAGAGTCTCATTTTTATCCCACTTACAAGCCCCCTGCTCTGTGATTGCTACCTGGTAGTGGTAGCAGAAGGATTTATATTCCATCAGCTTAACCTTTTCTTTGCCAATATTCTCAATTCTCTCTCTTATTTTCTGTATCCAGCTTTTAAAAAGATATTTTTCAGAAACAATCATGGCATCTCAGGTAGAGCAATTGTTAATAGTATACACCAACTTTCAAACTCTTTTTTCCAATGGACTACCAAAATCAGAAAGCCATTTAAATCACATTGGAGTCTTCATGTGATGCTCTGAACAGAGAAAGTGTAGAATAAGGGTTGACATTTCACAGTTAGCTTGTTGTTTAATAACTTTTGCAAGCCAACCTTAACTTTTGGGAAATGGAAAAGAAAATAGCAGGATTATCCATTAGAAGATAGTCTAAAAAAGGAACTGCTTTCTCATCCTTTTACCTGACCACCCCCAAACCTAAATAAATTACAACAAAATAAACATAATCCTTACCCTTATGGGCCTCCAGGCTGATTGCAGAGAGAGAGAAAGATCATGAAACGTGTTAGTAGTGTCTTAGAACTGAAAGCACACAAATCTAGTTTAGGAGAATAAGTATCCCCAAAGAGACATTTAAACTGAAACCTAAAGTGATGGTAAGAACTGGATCAATGAAGAGTAGAAAGAAGAGAGTCGGCGAAACATACCCAAAGGCCAGATTATCAGGAGCTTCTGGTCTCAATTTAGATTACTTTCTCTGTGACGCCTTCAGTGACTTCCCATGTCTAAGTCAAGTCTTTCTTCCTTACACCTCCACAGGAATCATCAGTCCTCCTTTCTTAGATTATCTCACAATACATAGCATCTGCCTGTTTTCTTGACTTTCTTCCCCAATAGCTCTGGAAAGAGTTTGGTGTTTAACTCATCTCCCATAATATCACCATACATAGGCAGGATCTGACATATAATAGAGGCTTAATAAAATTTATCAATTAATTGACAATGAGAGTGAAATATTCAAATGGCAATAACAATGGTTGGATACAAATGAAAGCCAGGTGATTTGCTTTGCCTTTGTGATGGTCATATTGATGGGACTTATTCAAATCACCTGAATTCAAGGTAATGTGTATTTATCATAGAATGTGGTTGCTGCAGGCATTGTTGAAATGCCACTTATTCTTCACTCACATGGTATAATGATATTTATACCATGTCTTATTTATCTGAGAAAATCCCATACAAAATAAATAATATACAGGATATGTTTGGGCAGACTGAGTACACAGTCCAATAAAGCAAGACTCTTGTGTTTATGTGTGTATTATTAGAAGCACACTATTTTTTTTCTTTCTTTAGTACTCTGTGTCACTGCATACAGGCTCTGTAGCCATGAGAGATTTGGAAATCAGTTCAATAATACTCAATGTGTCACAGTTAGTTCTGAGGTGGTGGTTTAGTCACTAAGTTGTGTTTGGCTCTTTCAAATCCATGGACTTTAGCCCACCAGGCTCCCCTGTCAATGGAATTTCCCAGGCAAGAATACTGGAGTGGGTTGCCATTTCCTTCCCCACAGGATCTTCTTGACCCAGGGATTGAACCTGTGTCTCCTGCATTGCAGACAGATCCTTTACCAACCGATCCACCAGGGAAGCTCACCAAAAAATGGTACTAATGTGTTCAGAACTCTTGGAGCTTTACCACAATTTTGTAAGAAAAGGAGGTAGAATGGGAATTTGAATGATAACAAACCATTATCATATTACCTCTGGGACTGATAAATCAAGGTTATTACCCATTTCAAAGAGATTAAGGCAGTTATAGGCTTAAACAAGAGCCCTTTAGAGGAAAGAGGTTGGGGGAAGAGTGCTGGTAAACTCGGTTTTAGAGCTTTTATTTAGATTTAGATTTATTAATAATCTAAATTTATTTAGATTATATTAATATTTGATGAAAATATTTACTTTGAAGTCACAGCATTAATAGGAATTTCACTTCCAAGAGTTAACATCCTATCTATTATTAAAGAAAACCTCATAATTTTTCTGTAAAGGCACCAGATATCTAGTTACCTTCAGGGACAGAAAGGTAGACTGGCCCTACTTGCTGCACTAAAAAATGGAAACATCCATCTCTGAAAGGTGATGACTTTTAGCCATTGCATCACTTATATCATTGGTGAAATAAAAATAAAATTGCATGTAGGCTTCTTGATATATTTCTTTTTTAAAAAATTAGTTAGCATAGGCTAGTCCCAGCACAATGCTTTCATGCCAGCAAATGTAACTTTGGCTCATATAGAGTAATGCTGAGACTGTCACAGGAATATATTAATATTTCTACATAATTAAGAGGCAATGGAGTAGAATGAACACTAGACTGAGACTTTGAAAATCTGAAATTTTACTAAGGAGCAGCCACTAAAAATTTTAGATGAGCTACTATAGGTCTTAAGTCTTATAATCTAAAAATGAGAAAAATGAACNACACTAAATTATGAACCTGCACTGGCTAGGTAAGCTCAGAGAGGATATATTCTTCTCATTTTCACAGAGGCAGGCCGTGGGCCAGTGGTGCCCCTGTGGTAAGCAACCAGGGCTTATTATCCCCATGTAAGACACGAAGAGCTGGAGAGGCTCAGAGGATGAGAATCAACGGTTCCTCCAAGGTTTCACAGGTCATGAGTGCCCAGCTCAGATGATGTTACTTGTCCTAACCCAGTGCTTTCCTGTCATACTGGAAATTATTCTTTTATAGTCGTTGAGATACCCATTGTAATTCCACCCAAATAATTTACAGATGCTCTCATTGTTCAACCTTGTTCCTGACCATATAATTACGAATTTCTTTTTCTCTTTGATCAGGATCGATTTAGTCAACATTGGTTGTGACTTGTCTTTGAAAAGAAACACTCATACGAACAAAGCAAAACAACTGTCTGATAACCTTTGAAATTCCAAGCTATGTTAAACATCTAGATTAAAATGTGGAAAATCAGTAAAACGTCTGGAGTTTTCATAAAGATGATAATGTATGTAGATCATCCTTCAGGATATGTGCGTATGCTTGTCCTGTGATAAACTGGAAATAGTNTAAGCAACCAGGGCTTATTATCCCCATGTAAGACACGAAGAGCTGGAGAGGCTCAGAGGATGAGAATCAATGGTTCCTCCAAGGTTTCACAGGTCATGAGTGCCCAGCTCAGATATGTTACTTGTCCTAACCCAGTGCTTTCCTGTCATACTGGAAATTATTCTTTTATAGTCTTTGAGATACCCTTTGTAATTCCACCCAAATAATTTACAGATGCTCTCATCGTTCAACCTTGTTCCTGACCATATAATTACGAATTTCTTTTTCTCTTTGATCAGGATTGATTTAGTCAACATTGGTTGTGACTTGTCTTTGAAAAGAAACACTCATACGAACAAAGCAAAATAACAGTCTGATAAACTTTGAAATTCCAAGCTATGTTAAACATCTAGATTAAAATGTGGAAAATCAGTAAAATGTCTGGAGTTTTCATAAATATGATAATGTATGTAGATCATCCTTCAGGATATGTGCGTATGCTTGTCCTGTGATAAACTGGAAATAGTAGTAGCCTGGAGATGAGGAAACGCAACATCTAGTCCTGATATTCCCCCTGATTTCATGCATGCTTAACCCAATTCATGATGCAGTGATAAACCTCTGGCTTTTTCTTTTTTGCTGGAAATTAGTCCTGCACAAATGTGTTCCTTGGCTAGTCTGCGCGGTTCCTTTGTGTCCTTCTGGCCATGTCCCCCTGCCCCCGCCAGCTGCCACTGTGCTTACCACGTCATTCTCCTCGGGACGCGACTCTTTTCTCCTGGCCTTTGCTTCTGCCAGCATCGCTCTTATCCCTTACTTCCCAAACCTGGATGCAGAGCCTTCCTCTCAGCTCCTCATGGAAGACAGAGTTCAGGCTGTTTAAGTGTTGCCGTGTCTTTATTAAAGACTGTAGTAGTAGAAAGGAAGTTCAACACCAAGAATAACTCATACTGCTCTCTTCCTGGACTGGTGCCCTGTCTTGTTACCAGCCTGTCTCACATTCCAGGCACGACTCACTCAGAAAGGCTGGCAGGGCCCTGCGTCTCTCCAGACATGAGAGTGCAAGCGTAATGACTCTCAGCTACAGAAAGAGGAGGGTTTTAATCCCCTCGTCTCATTTTAAGACTTGCCTCTCTAGTCTTCCATTTCTGTTCTAGGTTTCAGAATTTTTAGGATTATTACAAGTGGCAACATCTGTTCACTTCAGGAGAAACCTCATTTCTGCCCAGAAGCATGGACTATCTCCCCACAGTCCTTACAAGACAGTTTAAAGTTATTAGTCATCAGACTCCAATAAATTAATCAAAATCTAAATTTTTCCACCTTAATGCTTAATTCCTATGGGATACTGATGCTTTATCAGTGTATATATGTGCCTCGATTAGTTAAGTTCTGTCTTATTCTCTCCTCTGAGGATTTCAAGTAATCTGGGTTCCAAGACTGTGGGTCACTTTTCATACCTCTCCGTTCTTCTCATTTTCCAGTATGCCAAACAGAGATGAAAAATCCTCTATAGCAGTTTTAAAGGATCATATGGAATGTACTAAATCATGCTACTTACATGCTAGATTTTGTGCACATACTGTTTTCAACTTTGTATATATTTTTCTATTAATTCAACAAATACTAAATAACTATTGCCATGTGCCTTGCACTGTTATAAACGCATTTAAGAATAACACATTTCATACCATCCCTTTACTGTACTGTGATTAGCTTTATTTTATCTTTACTCTGAGGCTCAGAGAGTTTAAGCAAACTGCCCAAGTTCACACAAGTAGTGTGAGGAGTCAGTTTGATTCTGGAATTTGTGTGTGCTAGTTGCTCAGTCATGTCCAACTCTGTTTGACCCCATGGACTGCAGCATGCCAGGACTCTCCATCCACGGGATTCTCCAGGCAAGAATACTGTATGGGTTGCTGTGCCCTTCTCCAGGGGATCTTCCCAACCCAGAGACTGAACCCCAGGTCTCCTGCATGGTAGGCAGATTTTTTTATTGTCTGAGACATTTCATTCTTTCTGGAATTTATGTTCTTAGCATTCTGGCATCTGAAGACATGAGCAGAGTAAACAAAAAAAGAAGAAAAAAAAAAAAGAAAAGAAAGAGATGTTTACTTGCAATATGAAGGAATCCTTAAATTAGAATTTTAGTGCAAGCAATTACCCAAATATATAAATCACCACAAAAAAATATCTGTATTCTTTCAGATGCCAGTTTTGTGGGGCTTGTTATTGAATATTTTTTAATAACAGTTGTTGTCATAAAAATGAAAATGATGGCCCCTGTCCTTAATCTAGGGCCTTGCTAGTTTCAGTGTGGACCCAGGACTAGCAACATAGAAACCCCTGAGAATTTGTTGGAGATGAAGATTCTCAGATCCACCCAGACCTACTGAATCAAAATCTGAACTTTACCAAGGACCTCAGATGATTTCTGTGCATGTTAAAGTTTGAGAAGCTCTGGTCTNTCTAGGGCCTTGCTAGTTTCACTGTGGACCCAGGACTAGCAACATAGAAACCCCTGAGAATTTGTTGGAGATGAAGATTCTCAGATCCACCCAAGACCTACTGAATCAAAATCTGAACTTTACCAAGGACCTCAGATGATTTCTGTGCATGTTAAAGTTTGAGAAGCTCTGGTCTAGAGCAGTATATGCTCCAGCATTGGTGTAAAGTGATATTACCCAGATGAACTGAACTGAAAGCAGCTGTGAGGGCATCAATATGTTGATCTTCCTAGAATGAACTTGCAGCATGCCAACTCTTCAACAGCAGAACTCTGTGCCAGTAAATCATAGTTATCATTAGGAAACGTCCCTCATTAAAATTTCTTCTGATACAGACCTCCCAAGCACCATTGCCGAGCTCCATCCGAAGGCTCTGTGATGATGAGGATCCTTGTCATCTAATCCAGATCATAACTGGTGGATCTACTTGAACAGGCGCCCAAGTTGATCAGTGTTATCTAGTGATAGAGGCTGTTCTGTGACATCACTCAGGTCTTTGAGATGCTCAGTGGGGATTTCCACTCTTCTGATTTATGCTTTGACCCTTCCCCTCCAGCACAGGTGCTTTCTGACTCCTGCCTCTCCATATGGCTCCTGTCTGATCCAGATCTCAGCATCCTGGGATCTGGTCTAGATACTCTTATTCTGTTTCTATCGTGCCTCTCCTGTCCTGCTTGAATATCCCGATATCCATCTCAGTGCCCTCCTGCAGATCCTAAAAATTGCTGGTATCCTGTGCCTATGCCTGGTGGCAGACTCCCCTCCGTGCTGGAGGTGACGCCGTGCATCTATCTCTGGGACTAATCAGACACAGGTTGAGCCCAGCTTCTGACCTTTGTCTTCCAGACTTGCTCAGCCTCATGTCCCTTCACAGCTCTACAGCATCCCTTGCCCTGCATGAAGGTCTAGGCCTGAAGGCAATTTTTCTTGTGAATGAATGTGAGTGCACATGTAAAACCAAAGAGGTAAGGCTGTGAATGCATTCAATCATGGAAGAACTGAATTCTGTTTCAATTTCTGCTGTCAGAACAGCCTATTCTTCTAAATAAAAACATGAGCCAAACGCAGTCTAATTTATCTAATAGAAAAAAATTGAATTTCAAGATCGAATCAGATTGGCTATTTTATGACTCCATCAGTTGTGGAAATGAAATAACATGTCTTGAGCTCCTAAGAGAATGTTCTGTCTATGGCAGGTGTGTTAATATGTGCTAGTTCTCTCTCTCTTGGCAATCAGTTCAAACAAAATAAAAAAGAGCTGCTTTGATATGGTGGGTAAACCTGCCTTTAGTGTCTGTATTCTAAGTCCATCTTCCTGAGGGCATGTATTAAGCATCACAAGAGAGGTCTGAGGCCACTGAATTCTACTGGATAGTCCAGCCATTACAGCCAGAAGCACATCATCAGGAAAAGTTATTATTTTTTGACAGTGGTTTTCCTGTAATCGATAAAAGCTACGGAAGAGTCTTTGCAAAACTCAGGGTCTCTGTAGGAGTATGAGGCCAGCTTGGAAATGAACAGTGTGTGTTCTATTCAGCTTAGTTCAAATCACTGGGCATCTGGTTTATGCAGATAATAGGGAACATTTGTCCAGACACCTGCCATGTGCAAATTGCTTATCATTTTTATACTTGCAAATTAGGAATCCAAGACCCCTGCAAGGTTATGAATAAATAACAGGACTAAGGGCTTATAGACCAAAGTCATTGTTAAAATAAACAAGTTGTAACCCAAGATTTAACAAGCCAGTCACCCTGCAAGTAGTACATTCTCAGCCCTGCATCATCTCTGGGGCTTACGTTCTCCAGTCATTTCTTTTTCTTTAATTTCCTTTTTTTTTTTTTTAAGAGATTGTCCCCATTTTCTCATTTTGATAGTCTTTGACAGATGGTACATGGGAATATGGTTTAATATAGTGAGTTTGGTTGGTATGAGGATGAGGTTAAAGGCCTTTGACTTTCTAGTCTTGCTGAAGTCTCAGAAAAGAGTTGGCTCTGCATAGAACTGTAAGGAAGTGCAGCCTTCTGTTCCATGAGGTCCTGTTTTCTCTTTTCCGACTTGGCCCTTTGAAAGATTGCCTCCCCAGGATGTTCTGTTTCTTCTTGTCCCTTCTGAAAACTTGTTTTCAGTAGATTCATGCAGAAAAACTCATACTAAAGAGAAGACAGCTGTTAAAGTTGTAATATATTCCTTTTACTAAGAATATTGTTATTTTTAACTGGAGACAAGAAACCACATGTCAGAGACAAAAAAAAAAAAAAGAAGAAGAAGAATTTGTTAATTATAAAATGTTAGACATTAGTGAGCAGGTGGAGAAAATATTTCAGTGGGGGAAGGAAATCCTGAGTTTCATGAAGTCCCTGCAGGATACTTGCCCTGCCTACAGGTAAGAGTTGGAAAGTGAGGACTGAAGTAAAGGGGTGGGGGAGACAAAGGAGTATATGTGAGGATCAGTGGAGGAGAAGAGCAAGAAGAAATATTTGTATGATGCTAAGAGGTTGAAGTTATCTTCTTATTAAGAAATTGAGGCTTTGGACTAAGAGATGGAAAACAAGAGAGCATTTGGTTCCTACTTAGTGTGGAGTGGAGGCTATCCTAAAAACCTGGTGTGCTTCTAATGTGAAAACAGATTTTCAAAGAGTGATATAAGTCCTTATGTAAAAGCTTGAAGTCATTATTCGTTTTGCTAATATTTTTACTTGTTTAGTGTTTGATGTGCTTAAAGCAATATACTTTTGCATAGAAAACAAACCCTAGGCACTAAGATTGAATCGGATATGGTATGGTAGTCAGCCTCCAAGATGGCCCTCAGTAACTCTTGCCTCCTGGTATCCACACCCTTCGGTCATCTTTTCCCATACTGGCTATTGTTGGTCCATGAGATAAGTAAGATATTATGGAAGTGACACTGTGACTTCTGTAAGCTTAGGTCACAAACTCATGATAGCTTCTGTCTTATACCCTCTTTATCACTTGCTCTGGAGGAATATCCAGATGCCATGTGATAAGAACATACCAATAGGCCCATAGAAATTTCATGAGGAGAGTAAATAATTTCTTCTGCCATCAACCAGCTCCAAATTGCCAGCCAAATGAATGCCTCCTGTTGAAAGCAGATTCTCTAGCCTCAGTCTAGCCTTCAGATGAAAACTTAGCCCATATTTTGATGCATCCTTGTGAAAGACTCTGAACCAGAACCATGTGGCTAAGCTGCTCCCAACTTCCTGACTCACAAAAGTTATGAGAGATAACCAATGTTTATTGCTATGTTAANTAAGTCCCTGCAGGATACTTGCCCTGCCTACAGGTAAGAGTTGGAAAGTGAGGACTGAAGTAAAGGGGTGGGGGAGACAAAGGAGTATATGTGAGGATCAGTGGAGGAGAAGAGCAAGAAGAAATATTTGTATGATGCTAAGAGGTTGAAGTTATCTTCTTATTAAGAAATTGAGGCTTTGGACTAAGAGATGGAAAACAAGAGAGCATTTGGTTCCTACTTAGTGTGGAGTGGAGGCTATCCTAAAAACCTGGTGTGCTTCTAATGTGAAAACAGATTTTCAAAGAGTGATATAAGTCCTTATGTAAAAGCTTGAAGTCATTATTCGTTTTGCTAATATTTTTACTTGTTTAGTGTTTGATGTGCTTAAAGCAATATACTTTTGCATAGAAAACAAACCCTAGGCACTAAGATTGAATCGGATATGGTATGGTAGTCAGCCTCCAAGATGGCCCTCAGTAACTCTTGCCTCCTGGTATCCACACCCTTCGGTCATCTTTTCCCATACTGGCTATTGTTGGTCTATGAGATAAGTAAGATATTATGGAAGTGACACTGTGACTTCTGTAAGCTTAGGTCACAAACTCATGATAGCTTCTGTCTTATACCCTCTTTATCACTTGCTCTGGAGGAATATCCAGATGCCATGTGATAAGAACATACCAATAGGCCCATAGAAATTTCATGAGGAGAGTAAATAATTTCTTCTGCCATCAACCAGCTCCAAATTGCCAGCCAAATGAATGCCTCCTGTTGAAAGCAGATTCTCTAGCCTCAGTCTAGCCTTCAGATGAAAACTTAGCCCATATTTTGATGCATCCTTGTGAAAGACTCTGAACCAGAACCATGTGGCTAAGCTGCTCCCAACTTCCTGACTCACAAAAGTTATGAGAGATAACCAATGTTTATTGCTATGTTAAGCCACTGGTTTTGAGGTAATTTTTAATGCAGTTTTTAACTAATACATATGAATAAGGCAGAGATCTAGCCTGGAAGTGTGGATAGAAAAGTCAAAACATCAAGTCAATAAATTTAACTTAGTGACCTACCGTGGCCCAGCATGATTCTAGACGCTGTAATTAAAATTTAAAAAGCACAATGTCCCAACCTCAGATGACTTAGCGCATGGATTGATAAATGTGGGTCATCTACATCACCAAAGAGAAGAGGGCAGAGAAAGATGTGCCCATATTTTGCGGATATTATACACTGTAGAAAGGAGAAGGGCAGGGTAGGGTAGACCAAAGAGCTAATGACTTCTGGAGGAAGTGGCGTGATAGATGGCCCACAGAAGACTTAGGACCACTTGAATGAATTCCAGAAAAGTTTTTCCGGTGGGAACAATGTGATTAGAAGTCATGATGATAGAAATGAACAAGCTCATTGGGGAAGGTTTAGTGTGTATCTATGTTTGTGCATGTAGGAGGGTCCTAAATGCTAGTTTCTGATTTAATGGTCTCGGAATAAAGTCTAAGAAGTAGAAAAAATATTTAAAATTCAAATCATTAGAAATCATCTTGGAATCAGGTTTTAAGAAACCTTATCTGGTTTTCCACTACAGGATATGTTAGGAGAGAATAAAGATAAGTGAGGAGATCCCATGGTGATCCAGGTTTGTGAGACATTTAGTTGGGGGCGATGAAACTCAATGGACATAAACCTGATCAAACTCCAGGAGACAGTGGAGTTCAGAGGTGCCTGCAGTGCTAGAGTCTATGATGTTGCAGAGAGTCAGACATGACTTAGTGACTGAACAATAAAGAGAGAGGAGAGGAAGGGCAAATCTATGACAACACAGAAAGACCAAGGGACTACCTCTTCCCTTGAACTGCAAACACCATGGTGTCAGGAACTGTTCTCCTTGCCAAGCACATAACTGGCATGAGTAAGTGCTCAGCATGAATTTATTGAAAGAATAAACAAAAAAGGGTTATTGCATCCTCCTGTTCACTGTTCTCTTATTCACTGGTCTTTTTTTCAACATGTAGAATAAGACTATGTTATTTGCCACCCCCGGGTCTTTCCCCATGATGCTATTTGTTCTACCTGGACTGATTACTCCAGGTCCATAGGGTAATAATAGATGTGAGGATCATTTGATTAGTATCTGGCTTTTGCACTGTGGTGTTGGAGAAGACTCTTGAGAATCCCTTGTACTACAAGAAGATCCAACCAGTCCATCCTAAAGGAGATCAGTCCTGAGTGTTCATTGGAAGGACTGATACTGAAGCTGAAACTCCAATACTTTGGCCACCTCATGTGAAGAGTTGACTCATTGGAAAATACCCTAATGATGGGAAGGATTGGAGGCAGGAGAAGGGGACAACAGAGGCTGAGATGGCTGGATGGCATCACCGACTCGATGGACATGAGTTTGGGTAGACCCTGGGAGTTGGTGATGGACAGGGAGGCCTGGCGTGCTGCGATTCATGGGGTCGCAAAGAGTCAGACACAACTGAGCAACTGAACTGAACTGATCCTATTAAAATGCAAATAAGCTCCACAAGGAAAAGGACCTGTCTGCTGGAAAAACTGTTACATTTTCAGGGCATTTTTTGGTTTCTATCGAAATGAAGGATGAGCTATCAAATAAATCTCTTCTTCTTCTCCATCACATCCCCCGCTATCCAAACTACCCCTATGCTCTGTATTTCTCTTCCCGAATAGCTCTTACCTCACATCACATATTCTATCTGTGCATAAAAGGGTGAACACAGCCTTCCTGAGGCTGCTATATTTAAGAGAGAAGCGTTCATGGTTAGCCCTTGGCTGGTGTCAGGAATGTGAATTTCCCACCATTTCCTAAATGCTCAGAACGGTTTGTTGTACCTAAATGATTTGTACAGTGTTCATTTTAGATGCTTGTCTCTGGGAGCCTGGAATTTTTGTACAGTTAAGCAGAGGGTGCCTATGTGTGTAGACCCCAGTAAAAGCTTTGGGCACTGAGGCTCTAATAAACTTCCTGATAGACAACATTGCCCACATGTTGCCATAATTCAATGCTGGAAAAATTAAACATACTCCATGTGAGTCCCTGGAGAAAGGACTCTGGAAGCTTGTGCCTGATTTCCTACTTTCTCCTCATGTGCCTTTCTCAGTTACTGATTTTGTTTTGTATCCTTTTGCTGTAATAAATCACATCTACAACTATCTGCTGAGTTGTATGAGTCCTAGCAAATCATAGAAACTGGTGGTGGTCCTGAGGAACTCTGACCATTCATGGACAAATTCTGTCTGCATTTCTTTCAAAGTATATCATGACTATGATCATTTCTCATTTCCTCCGCTGTTTCTACGCTTGTCAAAACCATTACGATCTGTCTTCTAGTTGGTACTCTTCCCCAGTCTCCCAATTTCCACTGCTTCATTTTCTTGAGCAGAGCAAACAGATTAAAAAGCAAACATGACCTGTCACTCCTCTGCTTAAGCCCTCTAGTGACCAGACATCCCACTCAAAGAAAAAGCAAAGTGTTTACATGACCTCTGTAGTCTGCTCGCTTATTGCCCCCTAGCCTGCAGCCCCTCCTGCCCACCTCTTTTCCCACCCTCCAGCCAGCATGTTTGCCTGTTCTTCCTCACATACACGTTACAGCCTTTACAGTCCCTTTGACCTGGAACGCTCTGCCCAGATGGATCTTTGTGGTTCGATCCTTCATTTCCTTTAGACTTTTAGAAACCAAATATGGTCTTAATAGGAGGCCTTCCCTGGACACCCTACCTGAAATGTCAACCTCTCCTTTTCCTCATTCTCCTTTACTTTTTCCCGTTAACACTTATCATCAAACCACTATAGCTGCATTGTTTATTTACATTACTTATTGTAGGGATTTTTGTCTATGTTCACTGAAATATCTCTAGTTCCTACAATAGCTCCTGACATACAGAAGGAACTCAAGAAATACCTGTTTAATGAATGCGCAAGGGAATGCAAAACTAATAAGCAACCCACTCCCAAATCTCACCTTCCTGAATAGGTTTTCCCAATTCGCCTAAACTTTTTGCGTAGAACTCTCTCTCTCTCTCTCTCTCTCTCTTTTTTTTTTTTGGTGTGTGTGCTTTTTGGTTGTTTATCTCATTATCCTTGTTTGCTATTTCTAACTGACAATCATCTCTTAATTCTCTTTGTAGTCCCTATACCTGGAACAGTGCCTAGCACGTTGTAATTCAACAGCAAAGTTCTGAGTGAATGAATGAATAAATGAACTTCTCTTGTGATGCAAAATATCTTTCCAAATGGTTAGCCCAAGTTACACTGATGTTAGCATATGCATGCACCCCTTTCACAAAAGATAAGGCAAGGAGTTTGTTTTTGTTCATTCAGTCATGCTAAATGGCTGTGTTGTATTTTTGTTTGTTTCTTTGATTGTTACTCTTTAACTATTTTCAATTCTTTTTGTTAAATCTATAAATCTGTTCTGCTTGTAGTTTATTTTAGAAACAATAAAAACACAATATTTCCAAAGAATAGGAAAACTGGTTGTTTCTTTGTACCAGCAGGATTGGAGAATGTGTGTCAGGGCCAGACAGGCAGCAAAAATGAGTGAACCCAGGAATGAATGTTCTGTCGGTGGAAACGGGCTCTACGTTCTCTGCTGCCCTTTGCTGCTAGTATCCAGTACCACTGAGTGCTGTGTGGGGCAGTGGGCTCAGTGTTGCCAAAGTTTCTTTTTCAAAAGTAAGTCTTTTATTTCTTAGGCCTAAAGGTGAAATCCTGGAGGTAAAAATACAGCATAACGTTAGCAGTAAAAATATTCACCTTGAGATGATGAAATGGTAAAAGTACTAAAAAGTAATCAACAATAGGTGATAATGTGAGAAGTTAGATTCACTACACTTGAGAGTGTTGAACACTGCATGTATTTTATACTTGGGTCTCTGATAAGTACTGATACAGCTTTTGATGATTAAGAAATAATTTGATTTTTATTCTTTCCCACCCCTCATCAGATTTCCAAATTGTATTGATTGTACTATAGTTGGTAGAATGGCTCCCTGACATTTGCTTTTGGATTTGATCATTCATTTACAGCAGCTATTAAATTCCTGACTGGTAGATTGGGGAAACTTCTGGGCAGCAGAAAGCACATGTTGTACACAGTTTATCAACCACGCAACACAGTAGAATTCCATATGTTCATTGCCAGCTGCCCTATGCAAATCCTCTCCTGGAGTTATGCGCCATAGAAATAGGGTTGTATTATCAAAATCTGTATTCTTGAGGAATTTATTTTCAAAGAGTTGCTTGCTAGAAAAGGGGAATGACACTAATAAAACAGGATGGACAGTTTCCTTGGTGGTCAATTATAGCTGGCATCCTGGGGTGGGCCACATCTGTTAAACAGACTTCAAGTTTTCTTCTCACAATAAAGAAAAGGGAGAAGCTATTGAATGCACATTGAGATCCTCCCCTAGTACTGTAGGTGGCATTCCCAGAGCTAAAATTTTAGCATTTACTTTGTGTTAACATTTTAAATTTTCTTTTCTTTCTTTCTTTTTTTTTAATATGAGGTTTTCTGTGGCTGACTACAGGATTTCATGACATAATATCTCTATGTGTCCTTTGTGAAAATCTCTAAAGTACTTACTCCTGCTTAAAATTCTGAAAGAGATTTTTTTTTTTAAGTTTGGAGCTCTCAACCTGGTCCCCGAAGAATATAAAAGAGAGAAATTTGGTTTATCATGCCCAATAGAAGATAGCACTAGAAATGTCTGATAATAGTTTATTTAGTTTGTTTAGGACATGATTGTAATGTTGGTATATAAAGAAAATTACCCAAAGTCCATTTTTGTAATACCAAATGATGACTATAATTTATCACAGCACCATTGTCCTGTAGTCTAAACATTATTACCTTATTCATCATGCCAATAGCAATATTTTCTTATCCTATTTGTCTTTTATTTCTACTGTCAAACAAGGCAATAGGTAAGTTATGCTGCCTTTAATTTTGCAGGGGGCGTGGTGGGGCGGGGCAGGCAAACTATACAATAATTGACTTTATTTCTCTTTAACCTAAATATTTTCTAAATTTATAATAAGTTTCATAATGTTTGAATGAGGCTTCATCTTATATGCCCTGAGAAAAGAGATCAAACTATGTAGGAAATGGTTATGGCTTTTCTCTTAAATCAAAACCAAAAGCAATCAGAAAACCACAATAATAGTAGGCTTACATAGCTGGTTGTTAGGTTGCAAGATATATGATATTCAGAGCCTACTATGTATCAAATATATGCTTGGTAATTTAAAGACATTTATTATTTCTACAGATTGGTCTTTTCCAGTGAGGATTAGAATTCTCATTGTACAAATATAGATACAAAAGCACCTGGTAAAGGACAGGACTATTTCTACCAGCCTCACGAGAATAACAGAGAAGATTCAGGGTGAATGTACTTAGATAAATTAGCTACACGGTGGCACTGAGGCTTTCTGAAATTGCAGTGGAAAGAGTTCAGCAAACTAATTTGACTGTCATGCTGGCTAGCTAGTGTTCGGCTCTGGGGGCCCTATATAGTGCCATTGATCTTTTTTTAATCTTGTAGGATCATATGCTTCCACACAGGTCTGTGTACTTTAAAACAGACACCTTGGGGATGCTGAGCATCCAGAAAATGTGCCAAATATTTCACAACTCATCTCTCTGAATTGCCTTGAGAGTACCCGGCACTTGCTTTTTAACATTTTCAGTGGTGACAACTCTTCAGTCTTTGAGGACTGGTTTTGAAAATGTGAAGCAAACAGAAAAAAAAAAAAAAAAAAAAAA
>SJYA01002726.1:2588337-2625371 GCA_006410615.1 Neotragus moschatus | reverse complement strand
TTTTTTTTTTTTTTTTTTTTTTTTTTTTTTTTTTTTTTTGCCTATTTCTGCAGGGCGGGGTAATCCCATTTTTTTCCCGCAGAAATAGACAAACATGAAATTTTCCGTTTTCCATTTTGGTAACTTTTCCAATTCCCCAAATGGGATTTTGATAGGGATTGCATTGAATCTCTATATGGCTTTGGGTAGTATGGACATTTTAACAATATTAACTCTTCTGATTCATGAACATGAGATATCTTTCCATTTATTTGTGTCTTATCCAATTTCCTTCATCATGGTCTTATAGTTTTCAGTGTACAGATCTTTTACCTCCATGATTAAATGTACCTATTTCATATTTTAAATTTGCTAGCATAAGCTCAAGCACAATTACCAAGAGGCTCAGTGAAGGACAAAGAAATATGAAGCCCAACTATACATATTCATCGTTTGCATCTGCTCATTGTTACTGCTCAAGAGTAAATGTTTCCATTGTTTGTGAAAATGGAAAACATGTTCCTGAGCATTTTAATGAGATTAACTTGATTTCAGGATTTTAAAGCAGCATCCAAAAAAAAAAAAAAAACACCCACAAAACCCCACATAGCTAAAGTGATCCTCTCATGATTATGGAAATTCTTTTTAGGAGATACTGATTAAGGAGGAAGCTAATTTAATATCAGTTATTTGGCTATGCTCTTTTTCCATCAAATAGAAAAAGAGTATGAAGCAGAGAAAATTGCTTGATAAAAGTTACGCTTTCCAGGTGGCGCTAGTGGTAAAGAATCTGCCTGCCAATTCAGGAGCCCTAAGAGACGAGAGTTCAGTCCCTGGATTGGGAAGATTCCCTGGAGGAAGAAATGGCAGCCCACTCTAATATTCTTGCCAGGAGAATCCCATGGACAGAGGAGCCTAGTGGGCTACAGTCCACAGCATCACAAAGACTCAGGCACGACTGAGTGGCTGAGCACAATAAAATGTTTTAGCTTGGAAGAGTTAGAACTGATTCTGTATTATCAAAGTAGTAATTACCTTGGAAATAAGGTGCTTTTCACTGCTACTAGCTCATTTTAGTAATCCAGCAGTTTCCTGTTTGTGGCATTTTAAAAACAGCACTTCAGAAAGATGGTCATGTTTGTAAACTTTGTTACTGTTCTGAAAATATGATTGCCTTTTGACTCTAAGTAAGATTAAATTTATTACTTGGTTTTTGGCTCTTCTCTAAAGTTATTTTCAGTTACTTTAATATCCGTCTTTTAGCTTCCTGATAATTTCCATTTTCGTTATTTCCTTTCTCTCAGCCCTATTAGGGGGGAAAAAGATGTTCAAGGCAAACATGTTGGCTGGAGTTGGTATTGGGCTTGGTTGTACTGTGTTGTCTAGAAGTTGATTATCCCGGAAACTCATTTGCTTCAACACTGAAAGTTTTACTGGCAGTACATTAAATTTAGCTTTCAATCTGCACCAAGTTCTACAGGATTGTCCAGTGTGGTAGTGTTTCAGTTGAGGTTCCAGTGACTGGAGTATTGTACTAATGAGAGAAATAGTTTAGTCTAATTGCAAACTCAAGTATAAAGGATATGGCATTTCTGCCATTCCTGGGAACAGTAAGCATACTTAAATTAAGTGGAACTCTAACATTTCTTGAATGTGATATTTTTAACTTGCCTTAGTTTTCCATCATGAACATTTAAAAGATGTTCAAGGAGCTCTGTAAATTAATACCATCCTATCAACTCATGAAACCTTGCTGAGGTCAATTAAAAAACTTACAGTAAACATTAAAGATACAATGACCACACTATACTGCAGGATTTTTTTAGGATGCATTATTACATCAAAGAAGTTATTATGGAATTGAATGGTTAAGGATAGGTATGGATTTTAGGTTTTGGTTAAAGTCTTTGCTTCACTTAACTTGGATTATGTTATTGACCTAAGGTAACTGGTTCAAAAATTTTTTAGATATAGAATAATAAAGCCTAGTAACAAATTATTAAAGAGAAAAACTATCCCTTTTGCAATGGGAACAGAAGCAAGGAAATATTTAAAATGTTTGGAAAACAGACATAGTAGAAAGTAGAATCCATGAGTAAACCAGCTTATAATCGATTCGCTTCTATTATGGTTACAATTAGGATTGCATTTTAAAAATGTTTGAATTATGTTAATCTTTTGGTTGGAACACAGAGGACTCTTGCAGTCAATTGTTTCCAGGGCAGCACAATCCTGCTACTGGAAAAGGGAAGGGGGAACCAATTAGAGTCCTTGGAAAAAGTGTTGGAGCAGGACAAATGAAGATGGTAGCCATGGGGAAGATAAATGGCCACCACACTGGTGTTACCCACTAGGATCTGTTCAGTGTTGCTGACTGGCTATTAAATAGCACCAGAGAGAAAACACCGTTTTCTCTAAGATTAGGCCACTGCCTAAATCATGTTAGTGCTTTTATCAGGCCCACCTGGCTGATTTTTTGAGGCCCTTCTGATGGTTCCTACTTAGGGGAATACTAGGAGACAGGACTGCATTAAATAGTTTTAGGTATAAATTCTTCAAGCCTTAGTTTTTCTTATTCATAAGATAGTTATAATCCTCCTACTCACTTCCAGAGGTGTTGTGAAAACCAACTAGCTTAATATATACTAAAAGATTATGAAAACTGTCAAGTTTTAGTAACTATAAGATGGCATGATGATGACTCATTATCTCTCAGGCACAGTTTTAGGTGTTATATTGTCTTACTTAAACCTTTGAACAGCTCTATGAAATAGGTAATATTATTATCATCTTTATTCTATGGATAAAATTGAAAAAAACAGAGACGAAACAATTTTTCCAAGGTCATAGTAGGGGGTGGAGCCCAGAATCAATCCTGTGCAATAGTGTCTCAGAACCCATCAACTTCTATAATCCACTGCTCCCTGTTCATGATACACTGTTCAGTGATGATGATGATGGTGACAACAAGAGCAACAGTGATGAAGCTGACTGTTGATCACAATTATCTAATTTAAAAAATAGCTTGGGGCCAAAATGTAGCTGAACAGTTCATGGGAAAGTTGCTCAGTCATGTCCAACTCTTTGCACCCCATGGACTGTACAGCCCATGGGTTTCTCCAGGCCAGAATACTGAAGTGGGTAGCTGTTCCCTTTTCCAGGGGATCTTCCCAACCAGGGATTGAACCCAGGTCCCCTGCATTCCAAGCAGATTCTTTACCAGGTGAGCCACCAGGGAATAAACCGAAGCAAAACTGACTCTCTTGTAAATTCTAAAATTGATTTTTATCGCAAAAGGGGCTAATCTGGAGCTAAACCTCAGGAAATTTCCTCTCCCTCTTTCCCTTATTCTGATGTATAGAAATACACCCATTATAAAAACATAACATTCAGAAGGCTCTTAGACGTCAAAAAGTTCTGACCTTTCAGCAAATAGATATATTACAAACTAGGCCCCCAGAACCCTACTTCACTAGAACTGACTTTGGGACTTTGGACAAGGGATGAATTAAGTTTCACTTCCACATATTCATTCCTTTTTCTCTCTGGGAAAAAATGTTAATATTCTTGGGGGAGGTATAGTATTTTAAAAGTTTTACACATTTATAAGTTAGCTCAAATGAGATTTTCTCAGTCAAATTTTTAAAATCACAGCTAAAAAGGAAACAGTCTCCTTACAAAATACACATGAGCCTTAAATGAGAGATAAAGTGTTGGAGAAGCCCAATTTTAAATCTTTGTCCAAAGATGGAAGCCTTGGATAAACAGAGGGCAACCCAAGGACATGGGAAATGGGGTCAGGGAAAATGTACTACTTAAGAGCGTGGATTATGAAGGGGTTGGAGCAGGTGCCACTGAAGCAAACTTCACATTTTGGGAGCTTCATAAGCACTGCCATCCTTTAATATTCATGGATAAAGACAGACCAGACTTTGGGTGCTTGTGCTGGAAAAATGGAAAACAGGCAACAGACACAATTAAAAGAGCAGAGAGTCATTTGACTTTTCAATATCTGATTAGAGAAGAATATTTCATAAAGTGTTTCTTTGTTTTTTCATATAGATATATATTTATAATTGGAATATAAATGCTTTATAATGTTGTGTTAGTTTCTGATGTACAACGTGAATCAGCTATGTGTATACATACGTTCCCTCCCACTTGAGTCTCTGACACGCCCTCCTGCCCCGCCACGCCCTGCAGCCGTCCCATCCCTCTAGGTCATCACAGAGCCACGAGCTGAGTTCCCTGTTAGACTCTTTGGATTATAAAAAAGTTATATCCAGGAAAAAGGAAAAAAGAGTGCTATTTAAGAACATAGCAGATCTGGAACTTGAACGGGAAGGGTGCAGGAAGCTAGAGCTGTTCGAGTGTGGCTCACCCCCTCAACAGCACCTGAGCTCTGTCTTCCATCTGCCTCCTCACAGCTTCCCAAGGCCACATCATTGGCATCTACTCTCTGCAGGCCCAGCTGGCTCAGCTTCTCTGAACTACCTCATTGTTACGATGTTTTCCTATTACACAGCAGAAAGATGGGTGAAGCTCAGGGGCCATGTTGCCATACCAACTTTCTTTGTAAATTTCTGGCCAATTTCGGGATTGACTCTCCTTGAGTTGGGTAGGTGGGGCAAGAAAACTAGAGGTGCTTGGTGAAAAACATGTTAACCAAAGGCCATCCCTTGGGGTACAAGAACAAATCATGAACTTCTTAGAAAAAATGTAGCCAGATGAAGTATTGTGATTAAATAATGATGCTTTTGAACTGTGGTGTTGGAGAAGACTCTTGAGAGTCCTTTGGACTGCAAGGACATCCAACCAGTCCATCCTAAAGATCAGTCCTGGGTGTTCATTGGAAGGACTGATGATAAAGCTGAAACTCCAGTACTTTGGCCACCTCATGCGAAGAGTCGACTCATTGGAAAAGACTCTGATGCTGGGAGGGATTGGGGGCAGGAGGAGAAGGGGACAACAGAGGATGAAATGGCTGGATGGCCTCACTGACTTGATGGATGTGAGTCTGAGTGAACTCCGGGAGTTGGTGGTAGACAGGGAGGCCTGGTGTGCTGCGATTCATGGGGTCTCAAAGAGTCAGACACAACTGAGCAACTGAACTGAATGTTTCTTGACATCCGTCAACATTTGTGTTTAAATTAAGTAGATAAAGTGTATTTGTGTATAACTAAATCCATAAGTTAACCTCAAAGCCTTTGAACAGTTTATTTATTTATTTTTGGTTGTGCTGGGTCTTGGCTGCTGCGCTGGCTTTTCTCCAGTTGCCGTGAGTGGGGCTGCTCTCTGATTGCAGCATGCAGGCTTCTCACTGCGGTGGCTTCCCTTGTTGTGGAGCATGGGCTCTAGGGCACATGGGCTTCAGTGGCTGTGGCTCCTGAGCTCTAGAGCACAGGCTTAATTGTTGTGGTGCATGGGCTTAGTTGCTCGACAGCATNATGCATGAAAGTGAGAAGTGAAAGGCAAGTCGCTCAGTCGTATCCGACTCTTAGCGACCCCATAGACTGCAGCCTACTAGGCTCCTCCGTCCGTGGGATTTTCCAGGCAAGAGTACTGGAGTGGGGTGCCATTGCCTTCTCTAATTTATGAGAATTCAGAATTCCATCAAGCTCAAAAGTCTTCACTATCAGCCATTTACATGTAATTCAAGCCAAAAAAATAATATAGTAATCTGAATGGTTGTTTAGTTGATACTAGAATTAGTTGATGTTTATAACCTCAGTGGTAATAGACTATGTAGCAGTCCCAACTTATCCCCTTTTCAAAGAGATCAGGGCTGGTGATAAGATTCCAGATGGTGTTCTAGCCAGGCTCTCTGGTTGTTAATACCCTCTAGTACTGCTAAGAAGACAATTCCTAACATTACATAGTTCCTTCAGTGATCATGGAAAACAGCTGTCCTCATGTTCCCAGATGTTGGCTAAAATCATTGGTGCAAATAATCCTTGTTAACATGGATGTTAATTGACTTCCATGGAATTGTCTCACAACCAGGTAAAGATTTAAGTCTCAGTATCAAAGCGTTTAGGAGGATTCAGGCTACACTGTAAATATGTTTATATTAAAATAATGAGTAAATAACTCTTGATTACTTTTAAACAGAATTTTGGCTCATATAGCAACAGGCTTGAAAATTAAAATTCATAATTAATTATTAATTAAGATTTGTGATCTTAAGAGGAAATTTTATTTTACATACTGTTTGGAAACTTTAAAATTACCAAGTTCCACAATGTTTTCAATTTAGTTAGATTTATAAAAAATTTATTATTCAAGAGAATTTTATTTACTTCAGAGAACAAAGTGACTGAAAAGGAAATGAAATATAAAATGCAGTTAAAATTTTTGAATTAAGTTTTTCAGTGGGAACCCTTTCAAAGTGTTCTTTATTAAATTTGCTAGACATAGAGTAATAACACTTGGCTAAACTTAAAAGCTTAAGAAACAACTATTTTTTAATCTAAAACTTTAATAAGTATTTATTTTTTAAACAAAAGTAAACCTCTGAGTGTTTTTTTGCTCAGCACAAAAATCACTCTCAAGGGTACCATTAAACCCTCTTTAACACTGCATTGTACTATGTGAAATCCATTTATTTTAGTATTTTTTTCCTTAATTTTTTCTTCAAATATTTCCAGTTTGTTTATCCTAATTTCCTAAGAAAAATCTGGAGAATACTTTAGTGCCTAATAAACATGCAAAATTTCACCATACAAAAAAGAAATATTGAAACCTGTCACCAAAATGATAGCTCCCTTGAAAACATCACTGTGAGTCAGGGAAGTCTGGTTCAACTCAAACAGCACCAAGGGATACATAAGGAACGGTTGACCTGCCCCATCCCTCAAACCAATCGCTATAGCCCCACCCTGCCCTTTCACACAGTCCACACAGATGTACACATATCTCTCAAAGAGTTGGCCACCCATATTGAGATCTCAGAATCTCATCTAATTTTAGTCTAGCTTACATATCCAGGATTTTTGTTTGTGAAAACAAAGCTTGAGAAAGCCCAATAATTGTGAAAGAATTATGTTTCAGGATTTCTTTCTTTTTTTTTTTTTTAAGATTTTCAAATTCCTTGTTCCAATTTAATTATTAAAAAAAATATTTGTTCATGGAAGGGGAACATGTGGTCTACACTTTTAGCCTTTGGCCACAATTGCAGTTTCTGAGAAAGCTTTCTATCAATGAGCTTGTATTGAGTGTCAGTTATATGAGTAAAGAATTTGGAAAGAGCGTCTCCTTTCTGGGATGAACAAGGGATCTCTGCCTCTGTATCTGCCCTATCCGTGTGGAATGTGTATGTGCATAGGTGTGCATGAAAATGTGCTGTTTTGAGGGTAAGAGAGACTAGCCTTGAGAGCTTCCAGATGGAAAGTAGACTTCACTAGACTGTGTCATCACCCCTTAGTTATCTCCTAGTCTTCAAGGAACTTTCCTGAGACAAAAATAGATGCTAATACTCTATTCTCCTCGACACTCATGAAACTAGATACGAATCACTAGGACCTTCACTAATACTGTAAAAAAAATCTGAATTCCTCCATGATTGCGTCAAAGCAAGGAGTACAGGAACCTCAGGAATGCAGTCTCTTCCTCACTCTCTTCCTCGTCATCTCCTGCATGTGCATAAAATTGGCCAAACCAAAAATGCAGATCCTGATTCCTGTGTGCTATGGTGTTTTTCCTGCTGGGTATGGTCATATCCGGCCTTTACGCCTGGAGATGGTGACCACTGCCTCTAAAAGTGGGACTCTCTATAGGTGCTATGTATACAGCCCAAGCTTACCTTTTTCTCCCAAGTTCAGAATCAAAAAAAGGAGGGGGGGGGAGTAAATAACAATGGAACAGATGGAAATTGAGGACAATGCTTTTTTAGGTTCTATGAGCTAAGTGTAAATGACACTATTTCTGCCATCTTTACCCTCTAAGAAGTCTGTAAAATGAAGAGCTATAACATGTTGACGGTAGAAGCCAAGGTTTTCACCTCGGACAGGTCCTGGAGCTTACCCTATTTACTGTGAAGGACAATTCTCTTGCCCTCTGCTTTCTTTCCTAGTTTTGTCTGCCACACTGTCCACCTACATGATGATCAGAAAGCTCAAATTTACTATATACGTAAGAAAGCTGTTGAAGTTAACATGAGCAAGATGTGGTTATACCCCTTAATTGAAGAACTGAAATGAATTTATGCCCTTTATTTTTGTACCAGTGAGGTAAGATGCATACTATATTTTACATCTTGATGTTGTTTTTTTAGTCACTATGTCATGCCTGAGTCTTTTGTGACCCATAGACTATAGTCCGCCAGGCTCCTTTGTCCATGGGATTTCCCAGGCAAGAATACTAGAGTGAGTTGCCGTTTCCTTCTCCAGGGTATCTTCCCAACCCAGTGGGCTGAACCTGCATCTCCTGTATTGTGGGCAGAATTTTTACTTTTTTTTTTTTTTTTTTAAACCACTGAGCCTCCAGGGAAGCCCTTTTACATCTTACTATGTGTCAAATGTAAGTTGGAATATACTTATTTTCTTTCTGGTCCTACTTTCATTTCTAGGAGACATTTGTCTCATTCTTTGGCATTGATGGATCTTTAGGAAAAAGGGTTCTTTCTTATAGTCTCCACTTTAACCTGTCTTTATTCAAAGGATCTGTGAGTGGCACCAAGGTGGAAAGTGCTTGGATTATTTCAAGGCTCAGTCCAGAAGCTGAATGCTTCTCTCTATATTTCAGAATATCCCTCCCGTATGTGGACATGTAATGGTAAAACACTATGCTTAGACATTAAATGGAGTTTAGGAGGGGGATTCTGCCAGATATATCTGTCTGTTTGTCAATGTGTTAAGGAATCCACTACTTGCAACTTCAAATTATAGAAATCCAGGGAAAATTATGCAATAATAGAGTGGTCATCCTAGGAAATATGCCAGTTTTAATACTTTTATTCTCTCTATGATTAAAGTCTCAGCAGTATCAAACAGTATTTGATAGTTGTCAAGGTTAAGGCCTTGGCAATATAAGACTGGACCAATAAACAGGCTATTAGGCATGAGCAATACCAAAGGCATTAAAAGAGTAAAATTTATTATAATGGACCAGGATAGTTATCATTCGGGGCTGTTCAGGAAGTCTTCCCATTACCATGTTTTAGTGGAAGGTTCCTTTGCCCACTCTTGCCTACCCATTCCTAGTCACCTGTTTCTCAGTCCCTGCCACAGAGGTAGGGCAGTGACTCAGGGCTCACCTGTTTTATTCCTCTGGATTCTCAGGTTTGTCCAGCAAAGGGCATACTATTTAAACCAGTCAGCGAGACTGACTCCTGAGTTCCTTATTTCTAGAAGTAGGAGTATTCTTGCCCCTTAAATCACATACCAGGAGGGTGCGGAGCTGGGGGCTTCTGGGAGCCATCTTCTCCATCATATTGAGGAGCCAGTCTTCAGGAGGAAAGAAGGAAGCCAAGCAGATATAACATGAACCTCTGCTTTTGCTCAGACAAGCTAGAACTTTCAAATAGTAGTCATACTGTGACTTTACAGCATGACTAGATTAAGCAGTGATAAACTGTTCGTTTCAAATATTGAGTGGTGACCTCGTTCTCTGATGGGTGGAATAAAGGACATTGTTGAAAAAGTATTAGGACACCCAGGCTATTCAAAATCGGATCACTCCTAGATGGTAGCTGCTGCTTGACATTTACGGTTCTAGACCTATTATTCTGTCTTGACTGTCATCCCCTCCCTTTGACTTGTTTTAATATGGGGTCTGTGGGGTCGCACAGAATTGGACATGACTGAAGTGACTTAGCAGCAGTAGCAGCAGCATAGATGTTTTAAGTATGGACTGAAGTAATATGTGAAAAATGCCTAGTGTTGAACCTGGTCTATAGTAAATGCACAATGAATAGTGTTCTATTTTTGTTAATATCTCTGAATAAACATGTATAATATCATATAAGAAATTAATTGCCAGTCAAGGTTCGATGCAGGATACAGGATGCTTGGGGCTGGTGCACTGGGATGATCCAGAGGGATGGTACAGGGAGGGAAGTGGGAGGGGGATTCAGGATGGGGAACACGTGTACACCCGTGGTGGATTCATGTTGATGTATGGCAAAACCAATACAATATTGTAAAGTAATTAGCCTCCAATTAAAATAAATAAATTTAAATTTTAAAAAAGAAGATCTCTGAATAACTAAGCACAGTGCCTTAAACATTAGATGCCCAATAAATATTTATTTGCTAATTCTCCTCCCATCCTCAGCCACTGAGTGTTGAGATGGAACACGTATTGAGAGAGAGAGAAAAAAAAAAAACAGTGGTTAGCTGAAGCTAGCTGGCACCAACTTGCAAGGACCAACTGTTAACTTTGCAAGAATTTTTGAGTCACCATTTAAAGTGTGAAAATGTTAGTCATTCAGTCGTGTCTCTTTGTGACCCCATGGACTATAGCCTGCCAGGATCCTCTGTCCATGAAATTCTCCAGGCCAAGAATACTGGAGTGGGGTGCCATTTCCATCTCCAATGGAGTCTTTCTGACCCAGGGATAAAACCTGGATCTCCCACATTAAAGGCAGATTCATAATTAAAAGTTGAATAATATAAACCTACAATTAAATAAGTTATATTAAAGATAAGGGTGATCAGTACTAAAAGCTTGTCCCTTTCTAATTGTTTTACTACATTTTACCAGTATCTATGTTTTTGAGGTTATTCATACTTATGCTATCTATGTGGAGTAAATATGATGGTGTGTTACAGCACCTGATACCAGTTCCATGTTCACTGACATCAGCTTGAAATCAGCTATGACAACCGTCTTTACCCTGAAAGAAAAAGTGAAAGAAAGAAAGTGAAAGTCATTCAGTAATGTCCAACTCTTTGCCACCCCATGGACTTTAGAGTCCATGGAGTCCTCCAGGCCAGAATACTGGGGTGGGTAGCCTTTCCCTTCTCTAGGGGATCTTCCCAACCCAGGAATCAAACTGAGATCTCTCACATTGCGAGCAGATTCTTTACCAGCTGAACCACAAGGGAAGCCCAAGAATATTGGAATGGGTAGCCTATTCCTTCTCCAGCAGATCTTCCCAACCCAGGAATCGAACCGGGGTCTGCTGCATTGCAGGCAGATTCTTTACCAACTGAGGTATCAGGGAAGCTTTACCCTGAAGGAAACTGGAAAATGCAACAAATTAAACATTTTTCCCTCCTGAGAGTCAGTGTGGTTCAATATACCCTGACATACTGCAGGAAGGATATTCCTGAGAACCAGTGAAGACATACATCCTCTCCTACCAGAATTTCTAACTACATCAGGCTACTTTTGGTTCTTTGGGTTTTGAAATGGCAATCTTATTCAGTAGAAATTTTCCAGTCTTTGAAAAAGTGATATTTTAAAAATAAGGCATAGAGGTTACCCCCAGGTTCTGATTCAGTGTGTTGGTGAGAGCTGCACAATATGAGTACAAGGTCCTATGTGTCATTGGGAAATGAGATCACATTTGCAAGGAAACACCCATCAGAGGATGTCTCAGTCACCTTTTGCTTCATTCTGATAGAAAAGAAAGTAGACGAAAAAACTATTACCATTTCAAATAAATCATCAACTTTCTAAATAAAGACTTGGATAATTAGACCTGAAAATACCTGTAGTTTTAAAATGAGAAGAACAATAGGACTGTTTCTGCCTTGCAGTGGCTGCATTATAAAACCCCAACAGTTACCTGCTTTCAATTGTTATCCCTCATGAAAGAGGAGATAAAGAAGATGAAGAGGGAAAAACAGGAGGGGCAAAGAGAATCACTTTCAGAAAGTCAGTAATAGTTAAGAGCAAAGACATCAAAATCTGCTGTTAAGTCATAACTATGTTTAGATGATGAATAAAAGAATTATGGATGGTTCCCAGTTAAATACATTCTTAGAGCTATTTACATAATTCAAGGCGTCCACCAGAACAGTAATAAAACATACAGTGTAATCAGTCAGTTCAATTCAGTTGCTCAGTCCTGTCTGACTGTTTGCAACCCCATGGACTGCAGCACGCCAGGCCTCCCTGCCCATCACCAACTCCCAGAGTTTACAGAAACTCATGTCCATCGAGTTGATGGTGCCATCCAACCATCTCATCCTCAGTCGTCCCCTTCTCCTCCTGCCTTCAGTATTTCCCAGCATCAGGGTCTTTCACAAGGAGTCAGTTATTCCCATCAGGTGACCAAAGTATTGGATTTTCATCTTTAGCATCAGTCCTTCCAATGAATATTCAGGACTGATTCTCTTTAGGATGGACTTGTTGGATATCTTTGCAATCCAAGGGACTTTCAAGAGTCTTCTCCAACACCATAGTTCAAAAGCATCTGTTCTTCAGCACTCAGCTTTCCTTATAGTCCAACTCTCACATCCAAACATGACTCCTGAAAAAACCATAGCTTTGACTAGACAGACATTTGTTGGCAAAGTAATACCTCTGCTTTTTAATATGCTGTCTAGGTTGGTCATAACTTTCTTCCAAGGAGCAAGTGTCTTTTCATTTCATGGCTGTAGTCACCATCCACAGTGATTTGGAGCCTCCCAAAAGAAAGTCTGTCACTGTTTCCACTGTCTCCCCATCTATTTGCCATGAAATAATGGGACCAGATGTAAAAAACAATTATATTCCAGATAATGAAATGTTATTCCTCTAGCATGAAATATTAAACACATCACTATACTCTAATAACATTTTTTAAAAGATAAATGAAAACAGTTAGACCCAAATATAAAACATCTGAGCATTCTATACGGTATTTGTTAGGTTTTACACTGATCAAATAAAGTAACTTCTCACCTTCATACTGTGAAAAAGTCCCTTATGATGCAAAAGAGACCCTTCTTCATGTGAGATGTGTTGGATAATGGAACCAGCAAGTGATGATGATAAGCGGCCAACTCTATAGAGTACTGAGCACAGTGATTTCTGAAGGTTAGGAACACGGTAAAAGTGGCCCCATACCTTGTGCCAGATTGTATTATTGGAGTTGTGTATGGCTCTCCAAACAACACAGCTGTGCTGTCCACATCGTCCTGCCTATATCTTTAATAGAGCTGCCAGTGAGAGATGTTTTTCAGGGTGTTGCCAGCTTTCATGGAATTTTCCAACCTGTGTTTATTCCAATGAGTGACTGGTAGAAGCAGGCCAGGTTGTGACCCTAGAATGATGTCGAATGTCNATTTATTAACTTTATTGAAATATCAAGCATGTTGTGGATCAACATGTAGAGGCAGAGAGAATTCCTCTGAGCCTGCCTTGTGCAAAAGCAATTGTTCTATACCCGTGGCATGGATGCCCTAGTCTTTCTAGGTGGACATGGAAGGCTGAGAGGTCACTTTGCTTCTTTGTGTTGTGTGGCAGCTCCTCACACTGGATCTCAGAAGCAGCCAAGGATGCCTTTTTGCTCCCACCTCGGTCAAGCCACCGTTCTTCTTTGCAGTGTGCCTCCAGGGAAGGTCAGGGCTTCCCGAGTGGACAGAAGAGTCTGGTGGGCTACAGTCCATAGGGTCACAAAGAGTGGGCCATGAGTGAGCGACCAGCACACTTCCAATGAGGACCAGCACTGTCTTTCTTTCCTAGTTACCTCAGAGGCAGGAGTGAGGGGATATAGGTTCTTCAGTTTCTATCCCGGCTACCTAGTTATTGAATAATAGATGCTAAATACTGTTTTCTATCTCTCCCACCATTATTACTGACCCCATTTTTAACCACAGTCTGCTGTCAGTTTCACACGTGGTGCAGCTGAAAAGTCTCTAGCCACAGAATCTCAGTTGTCTTTATCATCATGAAAGCCCCCAGCACAGCAGGCTCTCTATCTTATACCCTCTGAGCAAAAGAGGGTGATGTCTGCTGTGATTTTTCTGACGTCTCCCCTCCCAGGGACTGCGCTTCATCGGGCCGACGCCAGCCCCTCTCCACTGCTGCCACCGTCCTGGCCTGCTGCTCTTGGCCAGTGCCGGGGAGCTCAGTTTGGTCCTCTCCTCCTCACCAGCTCTTTCAATTCCCTGCATAGCACTGCTGGAGTCCAGCACTTCAGTCTTACTCAGATACAAGCGTTAACCGCTGTTCATCTTTGAACCATCACTATGTTTGTTAGTCTTCTATTTACAATCTCAACACTTGCTGTATTAAAGAAATAGTTCTTGAAAACTCGTAACTGCTTAAAAGGGGAAAGAAATCTCTTACAAATGATTACTCTCTCCTCTGAGCCCTGGTTATCCTTTTAACTGCTTCCCCACTTCACCTCGAACATGACTAAGCGACTAACACATACACACAAGGATACATACATACGTCTAACAAATATTTCTTCCCTTAAAACTCTTTTCTATTTTTAAAAGTTATTTTATGTTTTTGTTTTTTTTAAATTTTTATCTAATGTTCCTGTAACAATAGTAAAGTTGTATCATTATTAATTATATAATGGGTCAGCTTGACATGATATCTCAGAATCCAGCTTAATTTTATATATATATACACACACACACACACACACACACAAGCTTTTTCTTCAATTTTTATATATGATTATACATAATACATGTTTTTAAATGTATTTTGTTGTTGTTTAGTAGCTAAGCTGTGTCTGACTCTTTGTGACTCTAGGGACTATAGCCCACTAGGCTTCTCTGTTCATGGGATCTTCCGGGCGAGAATACTGGAGTGGGTTGCCACTTCCTACTCCAAGGGGTCTTTCTGACCTAAGGACAAATTCACACCTTTTACACTGGCAAGCATTGGCAGCCGCATTCTTTTCCATTGAAGTATGCTTATATATATTTATATTTTAGGATTTTATATAAGTATCTTAAGTATCCTTAGTGCATAAGGTTATTCAAGGAATTAATGATGGTNCTATTCCAAAGGGTCTTTCTGACCTAAGGACAAATTCACACCTTTTACACTGGCAAGCATTTGCAGCCGCATTCTTTTCCATTGAAGTATGCTTATATATATGTATATTTTAGGATTTTGTATAAGTATATTAAGTATCCTTAGTGCATAAGGTTATTCAAGGAAGTAATGATGGTAAAGGCCATCAGCTGCATGTGTAAGGTAATGAAGTTTTGTTTTGTTTTGTTTTATTAACGGGAAAAGAGAGCAAATTTGTGTTAGAATAAAATATCAAGTTGATCCATAATATGCAAGAACAGAGAGAAGAACAAAAGTTGAATGTGTAGAATGTTAGGAAGGTATATAAAATGCTGCCGACAAAGACCTCTCCACACCACTTTGGAAAGAAAGAAAGGAACTTGATTTATTGTTAAGTATAACAGAGTACATAGCCCTTAAGAGATGACCAAGGCACTATAAAATTTCACACCATTGATACAGCAGAGCGGATTCAAAGTTCACTGGGAACTGAGGAAGGCAATCACTTTAAATGTGCCCTTCTGAAAGAGCAATATAACTTATCTCATCAAGAGACAGGGGTTACATCATGAGATTAACTCCTAGGCTAATTCTGAAGCTGTCTGTTTACACCTGCAGGGATTATGAAGCCCTCGACTTTGGAGAAATTTCTTCATTGTAAAACTGGACCCTGGACCTATCTGGCTCCTGGAGAAATTTAGTTACCTTCCAAAGACCACTATGTCATCAAGGAGATCTTTCAAGAGAGGAGGAGCAGGTAAGAAGGGAAGAGGAGGCAGCTACCACTTCCGCTGCGTTTATGCAAAGTTTGCAAATCATCACTTTAACACCTAAGGTTGTGGAAAGGCGTGGTTAGCCTCCGCACTTCTCTTCAATCTGACTGTTTTGATAGGCTCTTCCATTAAATCATATTTTAAGAAGCTTGTGAATCTTTTACTGTCAAACAATATTTTGATTAAAAATAGATTAGGTTTTCTTCTTGTTAAAATGAGAAGTATTTGGTCTTTTCTTATTAAGGGATCGTAGAGCCATACTTGAATTCTGTGTAATCAGCCCGTATTATAGAGATGATGATTCTCAAGAGAAAATTTTTACTTTTCTGCTGGCTTTACCTTCCCAATTATTAAAAAGATAAATAACTGAAGCTTATAAATTGTAAAAGAATTATTTATGATTGTGTTACTTTTTCCATGTGTATTTTAAAATACCATCCTGTCATTTTAACAGGTCATTAAGCTACAACAATTTGTTATTATCAGGTACCCATCCTTCTACTGTAACCAAGTGACCAAATAGCCCTTCAAAATTGTTTTGATTTTGCTTTCCTAAAATCAGAGGGATTTTGCTTTCCTAAAATCCTAAGTTTGGAAAAGTTAAGTTTTCAAATGTCTTTCAAAATTAAAATTGCCTTTGATATCTCTCCACCCTGTCTTTGATTTTCCAGGCCCTGGAAAATTATAAGACATTGTCATTTCACTTATAAAAAGAGAGATGAGAATAATTATTAATTTGGGAGGCTCAATATTTGTTAATTAGCTCAACACTATTGTAACAACCAGACGGCGAGAGCTATAAATCAAAAGAGAAGTTTGGCCTTCCATGTCATTGATTTTGTAGATAACATATTGTTAATATAAATGTTCAAAAGATCGTACACCCTGTAGTGTTGAATTGGAGGTCCTCGGTACCCTAACACTGTCTGTTTCATTGATTAGGTCCCAATCAGAAACCTGTGCTTTGCAGCCAAGTTGAGAATTTTATTTTCTTCTGTTATTATTAGTTACTACAGTAGATTAACTCTTACTCGTTAGCCTTATCACAAGTGGTTTCTGCTTTTTCACTGATGCTTGTGTGAAGGGTCTGCTATAGGTTTCAAGCTAGAATTTGTTTTTCAGCCAAATAGCCCTCTCAGAGCCCTGTGATAAGGACTCTACCTGATATCCCTAACTATTGATATTTCAGTTAAAAGTGTGGGTATAGACTTATGCTGATAGCTGGCATATCTTTAAGATGGCTTTCTGAGAATCCCAGCAAATTGAGTATCTTTAATCAAAAGAAATGATTCTGTTAAAACAGGGCTGACTTAAGATCTAGCAGAATAAGAATGACTTACATCAAACTGATGAAAAAAATTAACTGTGATTGTTTCCTTAAAAATTATTGTTATTGTTTTAATGTTCTGGTTAGTATATAAGGAAGCACTTTGCTTTCTTATTTATTTTATTGCTAACCCTCAATTTGTTGTTACTCAGTCATTAAGCTGTATCCAACTCTTTGCAGCTCCATGGACTTTAGCACACTGTTTTCCTGGTCTTTCACTGTCTCCCAGAATTTGCTCAAACTTGTGTCCACTGAGTCTTTGATACCATCCACTCATCTCACCTTTTGTCACCACCTTCCCCACTTTGATCAGTCTTTCACAACATCAGGGTCTTTTCCAATGAGTCGACTCTCTGCATCATGTGGCCAAAGTATTGGAGCTTCAGCTTCAGCATCAGTCCTTCCAATGAATATTCAGGGATGATTTCCTTTAGGATTGACTGGTTTGATCTCCTTGCTGTCCAAGGGATTCTCAAGAGTCTTATCCAGCACAACAATTCGAATCTTCAATTTAGTAGACTATGATCTATAACTGAAATGAGACATTTTTTTAAAAAGTTCTATCTGATTCCTCAGAATTCTGGAACAAATATTGGTCTTCATTACTTTTCACATCAATATATTTACTTTCAGGTTCATTAATAATCTGTTCTCTTATTTAGCAGGATCTAAGTAGACAAAATGATTGTGCAAGTGCTGTAGTTGGCGTGTCATATTAGAGAGGAGTACTCATTTAATCAGCTATGAGAACCTCCCCATTAAGAGACAAGGGTTGCCTTTCTTTATGAAGTTAAAGCCTGCAAAATCCTCTACAGAGAACAGGCCTGGTACCTGGCTCACTGGGTTCCAGTTCACAGGGAATGAGGAAGGTCACTTCCTGACGGGCCAGGGACCTTGGCTTCATTTAGGAACTTTGAGGAAAGAGAAGCAGAAGAGAAAAGTTTCTTGGGTTTGACTTCTTCTCCTTGGGTAGAAGAGCAGATGATTAGACGTGTTTGAAAGTTAAGTCTGAGCTTCTTTATAAAAATGCCCAGGAGGAAGTTAATCCTCTGGCTCCAGTAGTTGCCTGATACCAAATAACTGCAACTTCAAGAGCAAATTCAAGGAGGCTCACAGGAGTAATTACCTCTTCTTGTTCTGTATATGGTAATAGCCAAAATATGAGGCCAGGCTTTTTGGTTTTTGGTGTCATCAAGAACACTCTTTGCCACTTATTTATGACCGAAATGGGAGACTTGAAATAAATATTATCTAAAACCTAAAACTAAGTAAAAAGTGAGAGAGGCATATCCTTTGTCACTAAGATCTTGTTTAACAAGTTTACCAGGTGAATATTTAATTCTCTAGCAGTATGCTTTTATGTGCAATTCATTATTTGCTATTTAATTTGGCCCCCAAACATGGTAATTATATATTTATGTCCAAAAGAAAGATAACCTCAAAGTTGATTGCCTTTGCCCTCTAGCACCCTAGTAGCAAGTTTTTATTTAACCCAACAATCTTCCTTCTTTCTTCCCCCCTCCTCCCCTCCTCGCCTCCTTCTCTCCTTTCTGCCTTCCATCCCTTCATCTTTCTTTCTCTCCTTCCCCTACTTCCTCCCAATTTCCTTTCTTTCTGTCTTTTTGTTTTTTAAAAAAATGTTTATGAACATCCAGTTCCTCAAATATCTTTGGAATTAGCTTTACCGTCTTACTAGATTCCTCATTATTAAGTTTTTTTCACATGTGTAGATTTTATACTTATAGGAGAGTCGTTTATTTAACTTTCTGGAAATTATACTTTTATACTCTCAAATAACACACATGAGAGTCTGTTCATTTTGACTCTGATCACAGCCTCTTCTGCATTTCTCCTGCCAGTGAAAAAAAAATATCATGGATATTTACCTATATTTGAATTTATAATATTGTTCTCCTGCTTCTAAAAAAGGAGATGAGGTAGTTTACATTTAAGATGACAATGCAGCATGTTTGAGCTCACATGGAATTTACTGTTGAATTTGAAAAATGCCTGGCAAATGAGTGGGAGATACCCATCAGAATACCATTTTCATGATGCTCCAGGAAACTTTTTGGCACCTAGTAGATTCCAGAGCACAGAGTGCCATTTGGTGCTATACTTTTGCTGCACTGGCATTTTCAATGGTGGCATCTGCAGTCTACCCTAGGGAGTGGGTGGTACCCAGTAGGAAGTAGTGATACCCAGAAGGAGATAGTAGTCACCACTAGAAGCAACAGAGGAATCTAATGTGCTGGTGGTACCCCACACAGTGGGAGCAACCTTTGAAGGATACAGCTGGTCTATTGGCACTGGAGGCGGTTGGGAAGGGAATTAAGCTAATGTAGTCCAAGTGCATTTCTGATTATAACTTGCTAGAAAGAGAAAACTTGGCATAAGTACTGCTTTAAGGATGTTTGACGGGAGTTCTCTGGAGAATGACTGAGGGCTTCTATTTCAAGTTTTATTATTAATTGTAGAGAAACATGCATCTTCCAAACAGTAAAGCAGCAACATTGCTGTTCTTTTTGGAAATTAAGGAGCCTGACTGTTTTTACCTAAACAGAGCACAGATCGTCCCCTGTAGGAGCTGAGTCACAGCATACTTACAGGGGGAGTCAACAATATCTTCAGAAAAGAGATTCAAACCTGCCCCAAAGTGTAAACACTGAAGCTAGGGAGCAATCACCCGTCAGTGGTTTAGGAATCACTTGTTAATTAATATGTCCACAGATAGATGTTTTCTCCATCTCCTTTTCACATTTTAGAAGATGGGAGAAAATAAAGTTATTCATGAGCCTATTCAGTTAAACTGACAAACATGCTGCATTACCTGAAAGAAAATTAGATAAGTGTAGCAATTACTTACAGAGTGTGTCATTAACAGTTCTGGGAAATCAGTGGATGAAAGATACTGTTAATGACAATGAGAATACATACTGCTACTGTGGAAAGTGCAAGGGACTTGCTAAGTGAAAGTTATTGAATAACCTCCACTGTTGAGTGAATAGTTTCAGTCCTAAGTATTCCTGTTGTTTTCCTCTTATACCAATTATATCAATTAAACTATTGAGAGCAAAATGGAAACAGAGTAGGTAATAATAGCTTGCTGGGAACCCAATGTTTTAAGCTTCCTTTGACTAAAGGTATTATCAAACTCATTGGTTTTAAGGCACATAAATTCTGTTTCTGAGAAAAATCTGCCTTTCGAATTATCTCCCATTTGCTAAAATATGTGGTGAATACTACACCCAAGCAACGTTAGATTTTAGAGACTACATGCTAACACCATTTTCCTTGTCAGATACACTGGTGTTAAAGAGGGTTGTACTCTTCATGACTAAGGGTAGGAGAAGATTCTGATTGGCCTGAGAAAGGGGAGGAGGGGATGGCCTGGGAAGAACCTGTCAATCTGCTGTTGAATTCCCTAATAACTCAGGCATTTGATGGTTGCTGAAGCTCAGTGTTATGAAAGAGAGATCAAGGAGAGTTCCTATCAGATATTTTAACACAAACAGAAAGAATGTAACCATTCTTTTCATCTTGCACAGTATTCATTGTGTTTGTATAAAAGGAAGATGCAGTTTTTATAGACTCCATGAATTCTAATACAGTTGATCAGGGTGGTAGGGACTCAGAGAACTGGCCCATCTGTTTCATAAAAAGACAAAGTACACAGGGGAATGCTCTGGAAGTCCCATTTAACTCAGTTACAGAGCTAAGACCAGAACCTTGGTTTCTGGATTCACTGTCAGGGTTCTTTCCCAGAACACATTGAGCTGCCAAAGAAAGTTGTGCAGGAATATTCAAGCAGGTCAACGTTTCTTCTTATTCTCTCTGATCAGAGTATAATTCACCTTTCTTGTTCTACATTATATGTGATAGATTTAATTATGCTTGTGTTCACATAGATTCTTGCTGCTGTATGAAAAACAGATTCGGTTCTCTGTAAGTTGGAAAAATGTCTTTGACTTTAATTTCTTTCTTTCTTTCCTCCCAAACACAATGAAATCTAGTCTACGTCCACTACCTATTTTAATTCAAAATTCCATTAGAGTATTAAGTGATAGGAAGCAAGTAATTTCATCACGAGTACCAGGTCAAGTCAAAATAATTGTCTGGGCATAAGTTTAGAGAGATTCTGAGCAGCACAGATGATCTAAGCAAGCAAGTAACATGATTATATTAATCAGTGCTACCTATTAGGATGATGAGATAAGGGGTGAGAATGATTTTTAAGAATTTCAGTTGCTGCTTCCAAGAAACCAAAAGTGTAAGACTTGAGATTCAGAGATGGGACTGTACAGTACGTCTTCTTTGGATGGAATGTTACTCTAATGGGCCCGAAAGACATAGTGCATTAGAGACATGTAAAGGAAGCTGTCCAGGGCAGTGGTCACATTGCAGGCAGCCTAGTTTACTGGGCCCTGGAGTTTGGACACTGCTAAAACCATCAGTTATTTAGATCACATGCATGGCAAGATTGAAACCATTTTATAGGAATATTAACTGAGGGGCAATGTGTAGGGACAAGAGGGACAAATTAAATAGCACAATCACAGGCTGCTTCAAAAGGCTGGGTGAGAGGCTGTGAACACTTGGACTAGGATTTTGATTGTAAACCTCGAAAAGATGGAGTGAATATGAATGATACCGTGGCAGTGGAGTCGGTAGTAACCAGTGTCCAACAAGATGACTGGATAATGGAAAAGATGGGTCAAAGTAAACCCAACGTTCAAGCCTGAATTGGGATTTTCTTTGTTAAATTTATTTCTTCCCAGTCAAGAGTTAATTATCTCAGAATGTAGGATATTCATATGAAAGGTGACCTTAGGAGACATATGTTCAAACAAAATCATGCGTGAGGGCTCTTCTATTTTTTTCATATCTATCATCTTTAGTAAATACATCTTTATGTCTTCATTTTCATTTCTAGACAGCTTGCAAAATATTCTAGATTAATGCTTTCTTTTTTTTCTGATGGTTACACAAGTAGAGAGAGAACCACTTTCTAATATTTTAATCCAAAATGGCTAGATATTTATCTATCTCACTACAGTTGAACAGCTATAATCTCACAATTAGTACTCAGTTAAACTATGGATTATTTTACACTGTAACCAAGAACCTAACATTTTTACACTACTGGGAACTGTATATGGTGCTCATGACTTATTAGGATGGCTCTGTTTGTAACTAGAAAACAAACCAGATACTTCTAAAAGCTGACAATAGCTAGTTTTGTCAATCGCAAAGAATAACAAGAGTCAAGATGAACTTGGACAAGTGACAAAGACCTTTTCCCAGAATAATCTTTTCTCAATTTTGTATTTTCTAGGGATCCTAGCATTGAAACCTCATATTATGAATAATATCTTATTGAATTAAGTCCTAAAATCTGTAACCAGAAAATATCCATGATGCCAATGCTCTGCTTTCAAATTCCTCATTTGTTCTATGTAGTACTGCTAGCAAATTTACTTGGGGCATGCCTTAGCTTTAATAGAAAATATATGTATCTAATAACTATTCTGTTTTATATGAGTTTTATAGAGAGGTTTTTGGCCCAATCTGTTTCGTGCGATTAGACATGGGATAAGCTCAAATCAGCATTATACTAACCAAATCCAAGATTTTAAAACTTTAACTACAAAGACTATAAACTGTTGAAAGTATGTGTAAAATACAAAACACTTCTTTTAAGTTTAAAACCTAACGGCTTGTTCCTGACTCCAACAACCTACTTTTGCTTTCTAGTACATTCTGTTGGCCTTCTAAGCTGTGGTCCAGAGACTCTCTTGGTGAAGATCTTGGCAGTAACACAGCACCCCAGACTCACTAGAAGAAGAAACTGTTCTTTTTTTTTTCTTCTTCATATTCACCATTCTTTTATTTTTAATGGAATACTAAAAAATAAACTGTTCTTAGTATTAACACTACTAGACGAAGCAGTAAATACTAAAGGGCTCAAAGGGAGACAGCCATAATGATTGAAGCTTTTTGTTTTCTCCCCAAAGCCCTATTCTGAAGCTCCAGGGGAAACCTAGGATAGAACAACAAACCAGAATGGGAAAGCCTATGGAAGACAGAGAACAATAGTCTGAGATTTATCCTTTATACAGGTCAAGGCAAAACAAATGTACTATTCTGCTAAAGTTTGTCAACACCCAGCCCCTAACATGAATAAATTTGCATTTGCATAAGAAACACACATATATCTGAAAATAAGTGTGTGATTTGAAGGGGAGAAGGGAGACACAGTAGTAGCTGACGTGTTGGCCCTGAAGAGAAGAGGTGAGAGAGTTCACAGACGTTTCAGAGTGGAGCCGCTATAGTTCCGGCTGGTGTCTGCCACAGAAGGGCTTTCACCAGAGTCACCCCCCTACCCAGGTTCCTTCCCCAGATCCTTACTCATTCCTTCCCAGGGGAGAAGGGGTGATTTATCTGATTCATCATCACGCTTTAGTGTGCTTGAACTTTACCACTGATGTGAAAATTAATTTAGTGAGTAAAAGATTAAAGTAGAAAGATACAACATCTAATTAGATCAAACCTACGAGGCATCTGGCATTGCCTGGGAAAGAAATTGGTGTCAGTGGTGACATCTTTCAAACTTGTTGCACAAATTCAGCAAGAGAACACCCACAGTCCACTCAGTACTGTGATTTCCACATCTTCATCATGTTGGGCCTCAGGAAATCTGGAGTGGTTGGGGCTGAGAAGTTACCTAGAAAACTGGGAATTGCTGGAATTTCTATTGTTTTCCTATGGAATTCCCATATGTGTAGGAAGGGAAGGTGAGTGTGCTTTGTTTGATGACTATGATTGATACTGCTGCCCACAGGAAAGGGGATAATTACACAAAAGGCAACACTAATTCAATGCCAATAAATTGAATGATAAGGCAACTGGATTAATAAAACATCTATACATTTGTATTGTTCTTACTAGGCATATTTACTTATGTGTACGTATATATATGTGACTTTATAAATACTTAGAATGTGTATCAACATATGCATATTCACTAAAATACATGCTTATGTTTATGTATATAATAAATACAATCCTTGTAGGAAACTATGGAAAATTTCAAACATAAAAAAAGTAGAGACAATGGTATAACTAATTTTCCATGTAACCACAACCCATTTCAACCATTATCTACTAATAGTCAGTTTGTTTCTTTTTTACCCCCACTCATTTCCCTTTCCACCTTCCTGATTTTTTTGAAATAAGTACCAGATAGTATATTATTTCATCTGTATATACATCAGTGTCTCTAAAAGGAAAGAAAAGCCCCTCTTTTAAACATTTGAATACTGTCCTCACACCACACATTTTTATTTAACCTTATTTTTATTGCCTTTCTCCCAGACCTTCTGGCTTTCAATAACATCCACACGATCAGTCAGTTTATTAATTTATTATGTATATGACACACCTAAAAGGCTTAATGCTACCATCAACAATATGATTCGTGAAAAATGCTTTAAGATTTTTCCACACTTCTCTTTGTGCTAAGGGGTGTACTTTCAAATTATTGTGTTTTATTTGGAATAGTTCCTATGTCACTTCCACCAATTGGAAAGACAGATTCATTTATTTCATTTTGCTCTTGATGTTTAGCGTTTATCTTTTTAATTTCAATTTTGCTTTTTAATTGTATAAAATATTTACGTAGTTCCAAAATCAAATCCACAAAAGCAACTGATATCCATGGAAGTTTAACATCTTTCTGTCTCTTTCATATTATTCCCTCATAATTCTTTTATTATGGTGATTATTATTGTGTGATTTAAACAAGCATATCCTGGCATAGTTAAATAGTAGAATAAAATCCACACTTTTTTTCACTTTGGTCTTTTCGCTTAATATATTCTAGATACTATTTCTTAGTAGTATGTAGCTATATTAATTATTCTAATTATTCTTACTATAGGCATATAGATTCCCATTGTGTTCATGCACCATAGTTTATGCAATCTATTCATTATTATTATTATGAGTTGAATTATGCCCTCACACACAAAAAGGATATTTTTAAGTCCTAACCCCTGGTACTCATGAATCGGACCTTCCTTATTTAGAAATAGAGTCTTTGTAATCAAGTTGAGATGAGGTCATGCTCATTCATTACATGGACTCTAATCCAGTATGACTGGTGTTCTTACAAGAGGAGGAGAGAGACACACAGAAAGAAGACGGTCATGAGATAAAGAGGAAAAGATTGGCTTGACATATCTCTAGCCAAGGAATACCAATGATTGTTGTCAAAGACCAGAGGCTAAAAGAAGCAAGAAAGGATTGCTCTTGTGGTTTCAAAGGAACCAATGGCCCTGGCAACACCTTGAATTCAGATTTCTAGCCTTCAGAACTGTAACATAGTAAGTTTCTGTTGTTTGAAGCCAACTGTCCCAATTTGTGGGAATTTGTTGTGACAACCCTGGGAAATTAGTAGTTTCTGATCTTTTGCTATTGCAAACAAGGCTGTCGTGAAAAGCTTTGTAAACATGACATTTTGTTGTGTGTTTTTTTTTTCCCCCATAGTACTTTGGAAGGAATCTTAGAAATGAGATTGCTGGTCCCAGGGTAAATGCATATACAGTTTTGGAAGACAGTGTCAAATTTTCTTTCATAGGGGTTTTATCATTTTGTCTTGCCACCAATGATTTTCAAAAATGTCTATTTCCCTACCCCTCACTGCTAAAATTTTGCCAGTCTGGTAGGTGAAAATGGTTTCTCATTGTATTTTCAATTTTGATTCTCTCTTATTGGTAGATTGACTATATTTTCATATGGTTAATAGTTATTTGTATTTCTTTTTTGTTTGTCTATCTGGCCCACTTTTCTATATGTGTTTTCCTGTTCCATATCTAGAAGTTATTTTTATTCTAGGGCTATTAACCATTTAAGTTTTATTCCAAATGTTTTTCTCAGTTTCTGTTTTTATTTGCTTATGAGGGGTTAATTATTTATTTATTGTCATGTTTAAAGTATTTTAAGCTGCTTGTTTCTTAAATTGAACAGTTTTGATCTATAAGCAGTCCATGAAGAATATAAATACTTTTGTTAAGGATAAAAGCCAATATAGATGACTATTTGTACAGTTTAAGTTTTTAAACTTATGGTGTATTATGAGTTCCATGCTCAAAGTTCATTTTGAGGAAGCATGCTTCCCAGGCGGTGCTAGTGATAAAGAACATGCCTGCCAATGCAGAAGACACAAGAGATGCTGGTTCTATCTCTGGGGCGGGAAGATCCTCTGAAGGAGGCATGGCAACCTGCTCCAGTATTCTTGCCTGGAAAATAACGTGGATAAAGGAGCCTGGTGAGCTATAGTCCATGGGGTTGCAAAAGAGTTGGACTGGGCTGAGCGGCTGAGCATGATACAATGTTAAGTCACATGACCTACAGCAGTCAGATTAGATGAGTAAAGGGATCTTTGCTTGAATTAAAACTTTCTCATCAGGTAGATGTATGTGTGTGTCTGTGTGTGTGTGGACAGAATGTATCAGTTTGCTTATAAGTAAGGGAAGAATCAGCAGTTAAACATTTAAAAAATGCATCCAGTCTTAAAAATGCATTCATGTGACATTTACACATACTATATACATGTATATATATGTGTGTGTATATATATGTGTGTATATATGTGTGTGTGTGTGTGGTGTAACAATTCAACTTTTATAAAACACCAAAAATTTATGACATCTAGGACACATAAATATATACCATATTTCCAGTGAATCTGTCATCTAAAACTGATCTGTTTTATCCAGACCCTGTCAATATCTCTATAACCTTGAGCAAATGTGCTTCAGTTCCTGTCTCTGTAAGATGAGGTGACTGGAATAAAATATTTCTAAAGCCCGTTTTCCAACTCTGCTGCTGCTGCTGCTGCTGCTGAGTCACTTCAGTCGTGTCCGACTCCATGCGACCCCATAGATGGCAGCCCACCAGGCTCCCCAGTCTCTGAGATCCTCCAGGCAAGAACACTGGAGTGGGTTGCCATTTCCTTCTCCAGTGCATGAAAGTGAGAAGTGAAAGTGAAGTTGCTCAGTCATGTCCGACTCTTAGCGACCCCAGCCCACCAGGCTCCTCCATCCGTGGGATTTTCCAGGCAAGAATACTGGGGTGGGGTGCCATTGCCTTCTCCGTTCCCAACTCTAACAGGTATTAATCAGCTTCTGTGATAAAGATCTGACATATATCTTAAAAAAAAACCCTTGAACCAAATTTTACCTCATGATTAGTACTTATAATCTGCACAAAAATCCATTTTGGCCCCTCTTACTTGATAGGNTGCCATTGCCTTCTCCGTTCCCAACTCTAACAGGTATTAATCAGCTTCTGTGATAAAGATCTGACATATATCTTAAAAAAAAACCCTTGAACCAAATTTTACCTCATGATTAGTACTTATAATCTGCACAAAAATCCATTTTGGCCCCTCTTACTTGATAGGTATAAAAACCGGATTTCACGTCATGCTATGCCCCTCCTGCGCAAGGCCCGAGTGAAGGTTTATGACAGAGTGGTGTTTCTGGGCGTAAGTGAAGGTGAGGACAGGGTGAGCTCATTTCAGGAGCCTTGGCACGTGTGTATGTTCAAGCACCTCAGACAGTTCTCCTTCAGGAGGAGCTGTGCAATGCTCCTTTCCTCTTTCTGTGATAGGGAGACAGAGGAGTGGGAAAGCAGAGTCTCCAGGTGTTTCCTGCAGTGACATTCCTAGTGGTAACTTCCTGTGCTCTGTTTGGTGGCAAAACTTCAGTTAATGCTGAGCACCCAGGGTAAAAGGGCCACATGCACAACACTCCCTCATGCCTTTGCCTTCATATAAATTATATCTTAAAGTCATATTTTTAAAGTTTGTTTATAAGTTATCAAGGAAACCCAGTAAACTTATAAACAAACTTAAACATATGATTTTAAACTATAATTTGTATGAAGGAAAAGGCATGAGGGTACTATCTACCTTTCAGACTAGATTGCAAGTTCCCTAAGGATAGGAATCAGATTTAATTTAAACAAATGATTATTCGATAGAATTTTATTTTGAATTTATTTTTATTGTATTTATTTGAATTTATTATTTAATTTAATAATTATGGTAAATGTAATGCATAGTTGAATGGCATTTGTTTGATCCTCGGTATTCGAGGATTCTGTATTCCCAATTCACCCTTGTGCTATTTATAATTCCCAAATTGATACTCCTGGTGCTCCAGTGGGTCATTCATGGAGGTGCACATGCACACAAGGCTGAAAAGTTGTCACTTGATGTACATGTTCCCAGCTGAAGCCAAAGGAGGTGATGCCTTCTTATGTCAGCATTCGTCCTGTAGACAAGTATTCTTTTGAGAATCTATTTAGGGTCACAGTTTTTGAATTTTTGTTTTTGGGGGTTGCTGCCTGTGGTGATAGTGATGATGATAGTTTTGCTGTTTAAAATGGTCCCTGGGTGCAGGGCTGAGGTGCTGTCTCAGACTCCTAAGGGAGAGAAGGCTGTGTATGCCTTACAGAAAAGATACATGTGTTAGATAAGCTTCATTCAGATACTAATATGGTGCTTTTGGCTGAACTCAATGATAATTAATCAGTATATATTAAATAAGATGTCTTCAAATGGAAGCAAACACAAAATGTTAGATATTGATTGATTGGTGAAAATGTGAGCAGTGGCTTGCAGGAAACCTAAGCCAGTTTTTTCCCCTGTGGAGCAATGATTTAATATTTGCTAATTCAGTGTTTGTAGAGATTTTATAGGACATAACCCCAGTGAATAATGACTCAACTGTGTTTAAATTTGGTTTATTTTTGAAAAAATGAGTATCTAAAATAATGAATATCTATACCCAGCATATACAGTTGACCCTTGAACAACATGGGTTTAAACTGCATGGATCCATTTATATGTGGACTTTTTCAGTAATAAATATATAGCACTACACAATCCATTGTTGGTTGAATCCATGGATGCAGAGGGTCCAGAGGGCCAACTATAAATTATATGCAGATTTTTGACTGCAGGGAGGGTCAGTGCTGCTTACCCCTATGTTGTTCAAGGATGAATTCTAGTTGGTCAATAATGTGTCCAATAAATTATTGAATGACAATGATTATAATCAGAACCATGATTTAAAAAAAGGACTTTTCAGGTAAATTAGTATTTATGGTAAACAGTCACTGGTGGCGTGGATTGTGCCACATGCAAAGAACACAGGCCGTGGCTTATTGCAATCCTTTACTGACTGAGTTGACTCCAATAGATCCTTTAACATCTATGCCTCTGACTCCTCATCCATAACGTAATGATCATGAAACTCTTCTTTGGCAAGATCACTAAGGGGTTCTAGCCCAAAGCTTTTGTAAATTAATACAAAAGCACTACCCAGGCTAGTTGTGATTATTGATGACAAAATCACAGGTCTGGAAGTTTGACCTTCAAACTAGCTTGGGTCAAGGAGAACTCATTGTGAGATGCTGACTTACATTAGTCTCTTACCCATCAATGTCTATCTCAGAGTTCTACTTTTATAAAATGATGTCAGACGGGATGACTTCCGAGGTCTTTTCTGGAGGTAGCTTTCTAAGGACCTATGACACAATAGACTTAAGCTCTCTTGGAAGGACTGATGCTGAAACTGAAGCTTCAATACTTTGGCCACCTAATGTGAAGAGCTGACTTATTAGAAAAGACCCTGATGCTGGGAAAGATTGAGGGCAGGAGAAGAAGGGAATGATAAAGGACAAGATGGTTGGGTGGTATCACCAACTCAATGGATATGAGTTTGAGCAAGCACCAGGAGACGGTGAAGGACAGGGAAGACTGGCATGCTGCAGTCCATGGGGTCACAAAGAGTCATACATGACTGAACAACTGAAAAATAACTAAAGGGATTTCAGAGAAGTTGTGAATGAATCAAAGATTAATCTTATATCCAGGACAAGGGCAATGCCATGATCATGGTCCTGGTCACTGGAACAATCTTGATTATGCTCAACTCAAGCCCTCGTAAACTGACTGTCTCCATGGGAAACCCTCTATTAAACCTCTGTTACTATGACAGTCTTTCCTCCAGGAGTTAAATGTTAATAGCACTCAAACTTGAGGTCTTCCTTGGAAGCATAAAATGATACTCCTGAGAATTAAAGGGTATTTGTGAGCACTTGAGACTGGTTCCCAAGAGGATGACAAAATTAGGAAGTTAAAAATAAAGTAAAGCTAGATTGAGGCTCTTGATTTATTTGTATAAATAGAGCTCTGCAGATATGGGTCAAAATAGTAACATATATGAATGAACAAGTCTAAATTTTATAAGGTTTAATTTTATTTTTTAATCAATTGATTTATTTTAATTGGAGGCTACTTACTTTACAATATTGTAGTGGTTTTTGCCATACATTGACATGAATCAGCCATGGGTGTACATGTGTTCCCCATCCTGAATCCCCCTCCCACCTCCCTCCCCATCCCATCCTTCTGGGTCATCCCAGTGCACCAGCCCTGAGCACCCTGTCTCATGCATCAAAACTGGACTGGCGATCTATTTCACATATGATAATATACATGTTTCAATGCTATTCTCTCAAATCATCCCACCCTTGCCTTCTCCCACAGAGTCCAAAAGTCTGTTCTTTACATCTGTGTCTCTTTTGCTGTCTCACATATAGGGTCATCATTACCATCTTTCTAAATTCCATATATATATGTATTAATATACTGTATTGGTGTTTTTCTTTCTGACTTACTTTGCTCTGTATAATAGGCTCCAGTTTCATCCACCTCATTAGAACCGATTCAAATGAACTATTTTTAATGGCTGAGTAATATTCCATTGTGTATATGTCCATAGCTTTCTTATCCATTCTTCTGCCAATGGACATCTAGGTTGCTTCCATGTCCTGGCTGTTGTAAACAATGCTGCAGTGAGCATTGGGGTACACACGTCTCTTTCAATTCTGGTTTCCTTGGTGTGTATGCCCAGCAGTGGGATAAGGCTTCATTTTAAAAGGATATAAACTAGTATGGCATGTAGATCAGATCGTATGACACTGAACTCTCCTTTCTTTAGCAGTGAAATGAAGGTGACAAGACCCTGTTTTAGCTAACCTAGTAGAACCTTTGTAAGTATTACATAATGGCAATGGCAGATGACTCTCTTACATACAAATCAAGTGCCAGCAAAAGACTCTTGACATTTCATTTTGGTCCATTGTTTAAGAAATTAACCACAAAGAACTTAAGGAGAAGCAACAGTTTTAAAACTTTCAGTATATTGTTTGATGAGAATAAACCCATTCTCCTGTTCTATTAAAGCATATGGCTCTTTCCAATGAACCAGAAATGATCACTGCAACAATGAAAATCTGATGTGTCTGTATTCTAATACTAAATATTCCCAAACAAATGAAATAACAAAATAAATTGTCCAGAGATGTACTGAGTAACAAAATAGACTGTTATCCATGTATACCTATGGTCTGAAATGAACTTTTAACTCTGAATAATTAACTTCCAAAGCCAAGTGCTGCAGGGAGTGGAGTCTAAGTTTGACATCTGCCTCATTAGGGATGCAACTGGTCGAGAAGCCAAGATTCGGTGTAGCTATGGGCATATTCATATTAATTAAATTAATTTTGCAAATCTCTTTACCAGGAAGTAAATAAACAATATCACTACAAAACTATATAGTTAATAGAGATAAATATGTTCATTTTTGAAAGAGAAATACTCTGGTTGCTGAAATGTTCTGGCATGCTACTTCTTTCTCGGGATTCAAGGCTATTCTTTCCACTTGCATAACTGTCATAGTGAGAAACAGGCTCTTTCAAAATCTCTGTATGGCTTATTCCTAAAGTCATTTTCCAGTAGCAGGGTGATGACTCATCCATATACAATGACCTTGTAAAAGTCATCTGAAGGGAGCTGTAGAGCCTTTATGTAAATTGATAAAAACATCAAGAAGTCCAAGTATAACTCAAAGCAACCTTGGTTTTCTGAATGTGCCAAAAGTAACTTTGTTTTCAGGGTTTGTTTTTTTTTAAATAGTGACCCTGGCTAAAACTAAAAACAACAGGATGAACAGAAAAAAACTCTTCATATATCCATTAAAGGAAAATGATCATATTCTGTGACTAATCAAAGCTCCCAAATAGCCTGAAGTATGTTTCTTTATTTAATTTTTAGTGAAAGCATTATTTGTATATGGCTATTAATATCAGAGACACCAGCTTCCCCGGTGGCTCAGACAGTAAAGCATCCACCTGCAATGCAGGAGACCTGGGTTTGATCCCTGGGTCGGGAAGATCCCCTGGAGAAGGAAATGGCAACCCACTCCAGTACTCTTGCCTGAAGAATTCCACGTACAGATGAGCCTGGTGGGCTACAGTCAATGGGATCACAAAGAGTCGGACTTGACTGACCAGCTTCACTCTTCACTCACTAATATCAGAAGGCTTCCCAGGTGGCTCAGTGGTAAAAGATCTGCCTGTCGACGCAGGAGACAGAGGAGACGTAGGTTTGATTCCTGCATCAGGAAGATCCGTGAAGAAGGAAATGGCAACCCACTTCAGTATTCTTGCTTGAAAATTCCCATGGACAGAGGTGCGTGATGGGCTACAGTCCATGGAGTTGCAAAGAGTTGGACATGATTGAGCAACTCAGCGTGCACACATTAATATCAGAAATTTAATGAAGAAAAATAATAACCTTGGGATATTTTGGAACTCTTTTTACACCAAGCCTTATGTTTTAAAATCTGGCTTTACCACTAACTGCATGATTTTTGTGTTACTTAACCTAGTGTCATCATTTCTAAGGAGCTTTCCAGTCCTATAGCTATGATTTTCCAGTGAAAATAACATCCATAATTATGATCAATTTCAGTTAGTAGTGAGGTTGGGGGAGAGAAGGAAAACATTTGTGATAAAATGTAAATAACTTTAAAAGCGTAAAGTATCCTATTTTCTAAATGCCTGGGTTAATTATGAGATTTTGCTAGAGAAGTTAGTTAAAAATAATAAATCTACAATATCTCAATATTTTAGTGACTCTGTATAATAATGGTCCATTGGGTTCAGTTTTATGTCATATACCAAACCATGCTTCTGTTGTAGATAAATACTTCTCCCAGAAGATACAGATGATCTTGGCAATGTGGCCAGTGACCCAGAACATTTGGGTAGATCTGATTCTTGTGGTTATCTTAGCAGGGAATGTAGATTCTTGCCTAAAGTTTCTGTTTGAATATCAGTCCTGAAGATAGACACAGTGAAACAATGCATGCAAACACAGTCTTGGGATATAACTGCATGGGATTATAAATTACAGGAATAAATTCTTGCATAAAGTTGGGAATGGTGGTGTTAAGAAGCAATTCTCTATGGGGTCTATTCTATAACAGTCTCTAGATTTTCTTCATTTTGCTCTTAAAACTTAGCTGCTGGTTTCATGGAGCATCTGGCTACTGGAACCATTATCTTCCTGACAGCTGTGATCCTCTCAGACTCACCTATGGCTCCAGAACCCAAACTCATCTCTACCAGACTCCAGACTGGTGCCATTTTTGCCACTTTGAGATGCACATGGACTCCAACACTCCACCTCCGTTGTGGGTTTTGGCTTCCCCATCAAACAAGATGGATCAGTTAGACATTGGGTACAAATGCTACTCCTTTCCTCTCCCCTGTTAGAATCTTGGAAGATACGAATGCTTCCAGTTCCCATGACACCATTTTACTATCCAAATTCTTTTTTTTTTTTTTTTTTTTTACTATCCAAATTCCATGAAGTTCTCTGGACAGGAATAGTATCTAGGCTATTTTCACATTCCTCATCATTTAGCGCAGTGCTTTACGCAGAGAAGATAACCAAGAAACATTTGCTTGCTAAATGAACACAGTATCTAATCTTTTCCTTCTTTCACATTTAGACTCTGGTGATGTGACCAGATTAAAACTGTTTCATGTAAAGTGCCCTCATATCGCTAATGATTCTGATGGTATTGCAACCTGGCAACATGTGACTCAATGAAAACGACAAGGAGAAAAGAAAGTTAGGCTGACAAAACTAACCTGGGATTTCCATAGTTTCCTGACTCTAACTAGTGCTGCAACATACCTAATCGTTGAGGGAATTAATGAGACACTTAAATGACTTTTTTAAGAATTAAATTTGTCTTCATTCTCCACTTACTTCTCATTCCTTGATGAAGAATGTGTACCCTTCCTCTCTACCTCCCTCTCCATGATTCCCTGAAATTCCTTTCACTTTTCCATCTGAAGGGAATCTCTGCCCACTCTGTGCATTTGCCGGTGATGGTTCCCCTTTGAACAAGCCAGCCAGCTCCTTCGAAACGTACAGCCACTGCTCTTCCTGTTTATTATCAGCCATGTAAGGTTTTAGTTCTCTTTGCTTCATTCCCTCAATACTGCTGTCCCTGCTTTAGGGGAACTTCATGGAAGTGCATCTGCCAACTCTCTGGGCCCTGTCAGAACCTTGTCTCTGTTACTCATTACTCTCCTTCACCCCAGCAATGTATTTGGTGCTTGTGTCCCAGACCTGGTGATCATCAATAGCTGTGCCTCCTCCAAAGTCTTGATTTCAATTAGCTACTCCCACACCTTAACAAAGAATCAGATGGTTGGATGGCCTCACCAACTCAATGGACATGAATTTGCGCAAACTCGGGGAGAGGGTGAAGAAAAGGGAGGCCTGACATGCTGCAGTCCATGGGGTTGCAAAGAGTCGCACACGACTTAGTAACTGAAAACAACAGCAAACCCTGAACCAGCATTTCTTGTCTTCCCACCTAACTTACCCTAGCTTGCCAACCTGAGCCTTTCCTCAAGCCCACGGGGCTCCCTGTCCATGTGCTCAATGTTGGCTCCTCCCACACAGTAATCACTTTCCTTCTCATCCCATTAGATCTCATATTCTTTCACATGCTCCTAGCTCCTGTTATGTTTGCCTATAAAATTTCGAACTTGTTCAAATTTAAGCCTTCAGCTGCTTCCCTCTTATAACTTTGTAGGTGAACACGGCTAGAGAAAAATCATCCAGACATAATGGCCAGTCTGTGATCGCAACTCTCAAGGGATCTTGACTTTGCCACGCAGTCCTGCTCCATTGCTCGAATCAGTTCTCTGTGTCCTTCACTCCCACCCCTAACCTCAACCCCAATCTTTGGGAAAAGGATTATACCTCTTTTCAAAATTCCCAAACCCCTTCCTCTTATTCTTTTTTTAAGGGAAACACATTCACAATAGCAGTAGACAAGACACAGTCCAAAAATAAGATTATTCATAAATTCCAGGACTGTAACAGCTGAGCACTGTGCAAAGTGTGGGTCCCTTCCAGACATGAGATCTGTGTGACTAAGTGGCTGCTGGCCCATGAGCCACCTGACTGGGAAGGAGGTGAGGGAAGCCACGCTCCGCTACAGGAGTTGGCGGTGCAGGTCGCATCTGTTCATCCGTGTTCCACAAGCTGGAACACAGTTCAATTTCCTTGAACCCAGTTAAACATATTTACAGATAATATTATCGAGTTGTAACAAAATGAATCATCACAGACAGCTGGCAACTTGAGATTATACTGATAATGCAGGCCTGTGAAGAGAGAGGGGCAGAAAACGGCAGAGTTGATAACCAGAAACATTTATCACCTCATGAGACTTCATAACAGATCATCAACATTTCAAAAATAATAGGAGAACTATTTTCAATATAGATTATATCAACAATTACATGATGTTTTAAGTATATTTTGAGTCTTTACAAATTAGATAATGATAATGCACTATGTATGTTCAATTCAGTTCAGCCGCTCAGTCATGTCCGATTCTTTGCGACCCCATGAAGTGCAGCATACCAGGCCTTCCTGTCCATCACCAACTCCCAGAGGTTACTCAAACTCATGTCCCTTGAGTTGGTGATGCCATCCAGCCATCTCATCCTCTGTTGTCCCCTTCTCCTTCTGCCCTCAATATTTCCCAGCGTCAGTGTCTTTTCAAATGAGTCAGTTCTTTGCATCANAATAAGCTTTGTTCTTCATCTCCCTCCCCCACCTCCGCGTGAGAACTGAAATAGTTGGAACTCACTGAAAGGCAATCAGGAAGTTTTCACAAGGCACATGGTAACCCTGCCCTCACTCTGAGAGATGTATTTTTCGAATCTGGAGGTGGCTGAATATAAGAAGAGCTGAATTTGATTCCAGGTGGCACTGAATTTCATCATAAGCTTCTACCTGGCTGTTGTGCAAACTGACTTACATGATGTAAACAAGTAGCCAATAAGAGAACAAAAATTCCAAGCAAAATATATGTGCATGCGTGCAGAAATGGTTAGTTGTCTGAACGGTATTTGAGATCTCACACAATGAAATGTGTGAGACTCAACCCTTACCCCAAATCTCTACAGTTTGACAGCCAATTTGCCTAGGATGTGACACAGAACCTTGAACACTGTTAGCCTGCACTGCTGTGGGGGCAGGAGATGGGGGCATTCTCAGCAGACTGAGAATTACAGAATGCTAAAACTGTCTTATAGTCCCTTTCCTAAGGGCACTCAGTTGAAGCAACTGACCTCTGGAAGAGAGCATAGACTTTTAAGCAGTTCCTGAATTCCTGCCTTAACTTTCCCTTTTATTAGCACTGTGACTTTCAGCCACTTAACTTTAGTCTCAGTTTCTTCTCTATAAAATGGGAGTCATAAACCTTACCTTAGAGAATTTCAGCAGTTTCATTTGTCTTTTGATGTGTATGTCATGTCTCCTCTAAATTCTTTTTTAGTGAAACATATTTAAAGCCATGAGAACGGAGGCAAGAATGCAAAAAGCACAAGAAGTGGGAAAGGACAGAGTTGCAGTCTACCAAAATAAATCCCTATGCTAGGTATCACCCATTCTGGATGTTTAATAAGAGTTGGTTTCTGCACAGATCATCTGGCAAGTGAATCTACTTGTAAGTAGCAAGACCTCACCTTATTATGGTCCTGGGATGATCATTTTCCACTGCAGATACAAATGATAAAGACAGTTCAGGGAG
>SJYA01002726.1:2478002-2588120 GCA_006410615.1 Neotragus moschatus | reverse complement strand
ATCTTGCCCAAATGAAATCATACAGAAGAATTGCACTAAAAAGAGGGTGGGGGGGGGGGAGAAACCTGAGTATTTATTACATATTTTAGTCCAGATGATTAAATATCACTTACAAGTAGCTCTTCTGGGGACTTTCTGAGTCTACAAATCAGTGGATATCTTTCTCATTTATGCTGGTTTTAGCTAGGTTTTTTGATACTTGCAACTGAAGCATCCTAATAAACTGTTGAGTAAGTCCATGCGATAAGCCTGAATTCTGTCCCACATCCCCTGCTCTGACTTCTTCCCTGGTTACTTACTATCTTGACTGAAAGAGACAGCCAGCTACCCAAACCTAGCTGGTTAGGATCCCTCGCCGAGCTTGGTGCTCCATGAAGAGCAGGGTGCCTGGTGGACACCATCATTTATCTGCTGCTGCTGCAGAAATAGCAGAGATACCAACGCGCTCACATCCCTGGGACCGGACAGACTGCCGGGCCCATTTGCAGACCAGGGACAGCCAGGAGAGAATATTGAGTGAGCTGCTAATGAAGAGCTACAGGAGAACCAGAACACAGTGGACTTGGAAATCATGTGAATTTTAAAAGAGAACAATAAGACCAGTTACTCAGCAGAGAGGGAAAACCTGTTGGAGACTTCGTGGAGAATGATCACACTTCGAAGCAATGAGCGGGTCTGTCTGTGCCTTAAGAAAATCACATTCGGCTGCCACGTCTGTTCCCCCTGGGGCCTCCATCCGGCCCACCTCTCACAGGAGCCAAAAGAATATATGGGAAGTTGGTAGAGAGTTACTTGTGCCCCTTTAGTGTCCCTTCCTGCATATGAGATGGGGAGGAAGATCCAACCTAAGGCATGTGGAAAGCAGCTGTGGACCACAGGGAACCCCCTGAGTATCCTTTGTGGAAACCTGAGCTTCTAGTGTTTTCCTTCCTGCACTTGGAAGTTCCACAAAGTGTTTATCTCCCTATCTCTTCTTAACCACCATCAAATGAAGGCCCACAGGTGACTCATTTCTACTCATTGTCTATAACAGTATATCATGACATTCACTTATGAGAATATTCAACAATTTGCTGCAGGGAGATACTTCACTTTCTAAAAAAAATCTTTGTCAGCTTCAGGGCATAAGAAAGATAGCAATGTTTAAACTTTTTGAAGTATGTAATAACCAGGAAAGCATAGGAACAGGATGTAAAGCTAGTAGAAGAGGGGGGAAAGAATGTCATAAAAAACTTGATCAATTTAGTAAAAGATAGGAAGGAGAATAATAAGGTTAATAAAATCAACCCCAAATAGGAAGGACTCTTACTAAAGCTGAAGCTCTAATACTTTGGCCACCTGATGTGAAGAGCTAGCTCACTGGAAAAGACCCTTATGCTGGGAAAGATTGAAGGCAAAAGGAGAAGGGGGTGGCAGAGGATGAGGTGGTCAGATAGCTTCACTGACTCAAATGACATGAACCTGAGCAAATTCTAAGAGACAATAGAGGACAGAAGGGCCTGGCCTGCTGCAGTCTATGGGGTCACAGAGAGCTGGACACAGCTTAGTGTCTGAACAACCAAACCAAGGAAAGGAGAAAAAGGCAAAGATAATCAGTGACACAAAATAAGATGAAAATATTAAATCTATTTGTTCATTTCATAAGCATGAATGAACTAAACTCATCAATTAAAAGACAATGATTATAAAAGTTGAAAGTGTAAGTGAAAGTCGCTCAGTTGTGTTCGACTCTTTGCAACCCCATGGACTGTACAATCCATGGAATTCTCCATGGGATTCTCCAGGCAAGAATACTGGAGAAGGTTGCCATTCCCTTCTCCTGGGGATCTTCCCAACCCAGAGACTGAACCCAGGTCTCCTGCAATGCAGGCAGATTCTTTACCAGCTGAGCCACCAGGGAAGCCCTAAATTCAATTACATACCACTTATAAAAGACACACATAAAATATAATGACCAAGAAGGACCAAAAGTAAAGAAATAAATGTAAAAAAAATACTAGACAATTACTGAGAAATACCAATAATGCCAATATAAACCTTAAAGGAAAATTATTGTCAAGGATAGAGAGGTTTGCTCCATAATCATAAATGAAACAAGTTACCAAGAAAGAGTAATATTGTTGAATGTATGTACATTGAATAACCTCTCCTCAAGATATATAAAACAAAACTTGAGATTATTACAAAGAAAAATGGACAAATCTCTATAACAATAGAATGCTTTAGGCATATCTCTTTGAAATGATAGATTTAACAAAGTTATTAATATTACCAAAACTTTAAGAAATTCAGTTAATAAACGTCATCTTATGGGCATAATGCACCTACCAATTAGAGAATATACAATATTTTAAACACACAATCAACAGTTATAGCCTGAGTTTCTAGTTTCCCAGTTGTTAACATTCCTCTAAGTTGGTTTACTCTAGAGTAAAATGGTAGCACGGATGATCATGATAGTTTCAGAACTTTAATGTATTAATTGCTGAGACATGGGACTCCTCCTTAAGGGGCTGGCACAGAGGAACCAGTGGTCAGGAAACTAGTCGTTTGAGGTTCTTTTGTACAAGAAGAACCTTTTTTCACTTGGACTGTGTGCTTGGCTTAGTGGAGATTATTAAGGGCTATGTCAACTCCCCTCCCCCAAAGATCCAGTCCACGGTATTTCTACTGTTCACTAAGACTCTTGAGACTAACCTGCGTATCTTTTTCTGGCTGAATCCTGAAGATCCCTGATCTGTAGCTGATACCTACAATTTAGTATCTTCTATTGCAAGGTTTCATGAATAGAACCAACTTGTTTCTGCTTACTGGTTCCCAAATCTAGTTACACATTAGAATCATCTGGAAAACTTCTAAGACAGATTTCCAGGCCCTGCAAATGATGCCCTAAAGCAACATATCTTGGGGATTGGCTATAGAAATCTGATTCTTGAAAGCTTCCAAGATGTTCTGATGCAGGTTGTCAGCTGGACCGCACTTGAGAACTGATTTAGCCAAAAGACCCAGCCTTGAGAGTAAAGAAACGTTAGTTTTCATTCTAATTCCATAACTACTTGATGCCACACACTTTCTTTACCTCCTAGTGTGTTTTTCAACCTGTGGTGCATTCTGTAAATTTGGAAATTGTTGTGTAATTACATTGCAGCTCACTTAACAACCCCACTGAGTTTTTTGAAGGCTGAATTAGAACAGCCAACTGAAAACCACAAAAATATCAGATATTTTATAAGAAACAATTTTTGTTCTCCTAATCAATTTGTTTTTCATTTATAGAATGATGAAAAGAAGTAACAAGTTATCCATGACTGCTTTTAGGTGAAGGTTTAACCCCAACTGTAAGGAGATCCAACCAGTATCCTAAGGGAGATCAGTCCTGGGTGTTCATTGGAGGGACTAATGTTGAAGCTGAAACTCCAGTACTTTGGCCACATGATGCAGAGAGCCGACTCATTTGAAAAGACCCTGATTTGGGGAAAGATTGAGGATAGGAGGAGAAGGGGACGACAGAGGATGAGATGGTTGGATGGCATCACGGACACAATGTTCATGGGTTTGGTTGGACTCCGGGAGTTGGTGATGGACAGGGAGGTGTGGCGTGCTGCGATTCATGGGATCACAAAGAGTCGAACATGACTGAGCGACTGAACTGAACTGACTGCCCATGCTAGAGCAGAAATGGTATAACTTGTAAAGTAAGGTGCTTGCCAAGGAACAGTATGAAACCTACATAATGACTATATATTTGTATAATCTGATATCTGAGTTATATAAATACATATATATATGTATACATGTATAGAGAGTCTGAAATCTGACTTATATATGTGTGTACATACTATAGGAAATGTATGTTCTGTATGAAATATACATAATTGGAAGAAACTTGGAAGGGACTGGTTATAATGTGTCTATTCTTCAGTGCAAAAATTCATGGATTTAATCATCTGCATAAAGATTTAGCAACACGATAAAATTAGATGTGTCTTTTATATAAGATGTCACTTGGAATGATTGGTTTTCCTAATCTTAACCTTTCAGGTTATACAATGATATAATTCCTGCAAGAGATGATAGCATGATTTCTTACTTTTCAGTATTACCTTACATCTACTTTGCTCCAAGTTATACTCAGGGAACGACAAAGAAATGCAAGAATGCAATAAGATGAAAAAGAGCAAGGCTGTCTGATGGTAAGGAAGGGAGCAAATTAGGAGCCACCAAGGAAGAGGGGGGCCATTCTGAGCTATGACTTTAGGCAGGAGAGAGACTAGCATTAAAAAGATTGCAAATACTAGAGATCGAGTTGTCCCAAACAACAAAGGATTACAGGGCTCTGCCTGAGGCTTTATTCTCATGCCAGTGGACAGTAACACACTTTAGAGTGACACCTTTCAAGTAGCAGATAAAGGTGGAAAGCTCCTCACCCATTCTAGGATGCAGCATGAACACAGACAGATGCCAGGCCCAGACGGAGTTCTGGGCATGAGCTTCCAGCTTTGCCATTTATAAAACTGAGCCATCAGATGCAAATAAGGTCTGAATGTTGTTTTCCTTCCAAGTCAAACTCCAGACTTGAGAAATTAATCTGTCGTTTTTGCTTGGAAGCTGAAATCTGTAGATTGCAAAAGTGGAGATGTAGCCTCTCTCTTCATTTCTTTCTTTATATCCTTATGTAACATAGCAAGCATTCCCGGAAATAGATGATGAAATTTTCACATCAAAGGTACAGAGTAAAACTCTTGCAGATTTAAAGAAGTTTCTTCCTTGGCAGAAGAATAACGTCAGTTTTCTGTTCTCCAAACAATGATATTTCTGCTGGAATTTGGTGATAAGAAGGGATACAACGAATGAAGGAAAGTATTCAAAGGTAGTTCAAGGGAAACAAATTCATATTCCACTATTTCTTTCAGTAGTACACTACAGTTCTTCCAAAATATTAAGGAAAAATGAATATTCAGTCATTGATTTGTTTGACAAGCATCATTAAATGAAAACTGTGTATGTGTCTGGCACAGTGTTAAAACCTGAGTCTGCAAAACTATGATCAAGTCTATCCTTTCAAAGAATCCCATTCTAGAGATAGCTTGACATAATAATAACACTGATTATTATTAATATTATTAGTCTTCTGAAATATAATAAATGTTCTAATCTAAGTGTTCATGATTTTAGGGATAAGAGGAAGCACTTGCTTACACTCAGTAGATGGGGGAAGGATGAAGAGAGACAAATGAGACGAGATTCATTTCAGTTCCGTTCAGTCGCTCAGTCATGTCCAACTCTTTCCGATTATAACAGGAGAAATTGCACTGAGTGGAGAAGAGGGGCACACGCTTCTCATGTCAATTAATATAGCTGTTATTCTCATTTGGGGAACTTTTTACTATCTTCTCTATGGACCTTAAGATGGTAGAGTTGAAAATGATGAGGTAATTTTATCTTCATGGTTGTTGTAATCTCTAATAGTATATATCTCATCACAAATGTGAAAGCCTTTCACTAGAAAATCACCCTTAAATAAGTGACCACGTCTGAATCTTATACTGTTGGATGTACTCTAAAGATCAAAGCCTTAATGGTATGGAGCAAAGATATTTTAATAAAACCGATGACTGTTTAAGTCAACTAATCTGGTACTTAAACAATCAATCCCAAGTTAGCAAAGAGGATCCTTTGTCAGGACCAGCCTGGTTTATTGTCTCTGAACTTGACCATTTGCTGTCTAGATGATCTCCCCAGCTCTGACCTACAGCTAGAGGTGTTTACAGAGTTCCAGCCTGGAGCTCAGAGTCCTAGCTTTGGCCTTGAAGCCTGGTTCTGCAATCCGGGCTTCTGAACTGCTGCTCTGACTTTGATACCACCTTGTCTCACTTCGTATAACAACATTCTTTTCTTGCTCTTATATTTGGGTATTAGTTTAGAAACTGTATCCACTGTACAAATCCCCTCAATGCCCAAAGTCTGCTCATGAAAATTTACTCTTGTCTGGGGTCTTGCTCTCTGAAGAGAGATAGCGATAGCCTATCCTGATTACCACTGGATCCTGGAGTAATTGTCAACCATCCCCAACTGCAATTTGAAGAATTCCTCTGCTCTTGTTTACAGATCCTTGATATATATAGATGATGGTTCTGGACCATGGCCTGTCAGCTGTGGTGTTTGAGATATTGTGGGTCTAGACACCTTGCTTCACCTACCAGACTGCTGTTCCTTGTAGCAGTAGAACCAAGACCTTTGGTAAACTCCTACCCTTCGTTGGTTTGTGTCTCTATTTTGAACATGAGCTTAGCCTAGCAAAGGAGAGCAAATGTATTATTAACACCATTCATACCAATATTCTGAAACAGAATTTTCCTCCTTGCATTGGCCATTCCTCAGTTTCTGCCCTTTCAATCTGCTGTCCTGCTGGATCGATTCTCTCAGCTTTCCACCTGGGTGATACTCAGATTTCAGCTGTTATAACTTTTTTTTTTTTGTAAGATAATTGCTTTACAACACTGTGTTCTTTTCATACATCAACATGAATCAGCCACAAGTATACATATGTCCACTTCCTCCTGAACACCTCTCCCATCTCCCCCACCCCATCCCACCCCTCTAGGTTGTCACAGAGCACTGGGTTGAGCTCCTTGTGTCATGGCAAATTCCCACCTGTGATCTGTTTTACATATGGTAATGTATATGTTTCCATGCTATTCTCTCAATTCATCCCGCCCTCTCCTTTCCCTACTGTTTCCACAAGTCTGTTCTCTATGTCTGTGTCTCCATTGCTGATGGGATATCTATGGGTTATATTGCATCTCCCACAACTGGAAATTGCCCCCTTTCCTAGTCCTGTCCAGATACAACCAGACAGCCTGGCTCTGCAGGCTTTCTGGCTCAATGGCAGTGCAGGTTATGGGATGACTAGCTCTAGGTTCTGGGTGTCCTGTCTTATCACAACTAACTGTGTGTACATTGATACTGTTTTATCACCAATCCTCAATTCTGTTTCTGGCAAACAGTAGAGACTTAATAAAGATTTGCAAATAAATGAATAAATTGACAAAGTCCATTATAAGTAAAAACGACACGTCTGCTGAGTCTTAAGATAACAGCTTTCCTCCTTACCCTCACCTTGTAAATTTTCCTTTTATTTCATGTCCTGACTTAATTTTATAGAATTTATTTAAGTATTAGTGTGGATGTGGGTTTGAGCCCCAGGTCAGGAAGATCCCCTGGAGTAGGAAATGGCAACCTACTCCAGTATTCTTGGCCTGGAGAATCCCAGGGACAGGGAGCCTGATGGGCTGCCGTCTATGAGGTCGCACAGAGTTGGACACGACTGAAGCAACTTAGCAGCAGCAGCAGGAGTCAGGAAATTCAATTATGCTGAGCGCTATACTCAATTTTATAAAACATTGCACCTTAAGAAAACACTGTGTCCTTGTGCTTTAGAACACCCAAATGTCTTAGAACATAATGCTTGTTCACAGGAGCAGATGAGTTATCATTTTTCTTCGATGGACAGGTTGCATGAGTTCATATGTTAACAAGCATTCAAATAATAAAGAATTTAGCAAATCATGGTGATGATTTGTCTAAGCATGCCCAAAACTAATCATTATTTAATCTCTTCAAATTGTTTAACTAATGAGCGAAGGATCATGTGTTCTTAGTTATTCAGTCATGTCCAATTCTTTGGGACCCGTGGACTGTAGCCTGCCAGGCTCCTCTGTCCTTGGAATTTTCCAGGCAAGAATACTCCTGACTCCTATGTTGCTCTAAAAACTTCTTTTTAAGACTTTACTTTTTCAGAGCAGCTTTAGGTTCACAGCAAAACTGAGAGGACAGTGCAGCTGTTTCTCAATGCACATCTTGCTCCCACACATGCCTAACCTCCCCCATTATCAGCATCCCTCACCAGAGTGGTATATTTGTTGCAATTGAAGAAGCTGATATACACTGACAGAGTGGTACCTTTGTTGCAGTTGTTGATACACCGACATATCATGATTAACCGGAAGTCCATAATTTACTTTAGGGCTCACTCTCCGTGTTGTGGGCTTCCTTGATGGCTCAGCAGGAAAAGAATCTGCCTGCAATGCAGGAGACACAGGACACGTGGGTTTGATCCCTGGATTGGAAAGATCCCCTGGAGGAGGAAAATGGCAATTCAGTCCAGTATTCTTGTCTGAAACATCCCATGGACAGAGGTGCCTGATGGGCTGCAGCCCATGGGGTCGCAAAGAGTCGGACATGACTGGGCAAGTATGCATGCTCGGTGACGTGCATTCTATGGATGTGGATAAATGTATAATGACATGTATCCCTCACTAGAGTATTGCACAGAGCATTTTCACTGCCCTAAAAATCCTCTGTGCTGTGCCCTCAATACCCTCTCCTCACCTGCAAATCCTGTTAACCAGTGATCTTCCTACTGTCTCCAGTTTGCCTCTTCAGAATGTCATATAGTTGGAATCACAGAGTACATAACCTTTTTAGATTGGTCTCTTTCAGTTAGTAATATACATTTCCTATATCTTTTCACAGCTTGACAGTTCCTTTATTTTTGGTGTTGAATAGTGTTCCATTATCTGGATATACTACAGCTTATCCACTCACTCATTGATAGTCATCTTAGTTGCTTCCACATTTGGGGAATTCTAAATAAAATTTCTATAGACATCTGAGTAGTAGTTCAAGCTTTCAACTCCATTGGATAAGTACCAAAGAGCACAATTGCTGGGTCACATGTTATGTTTAGTTTTTTAAGAAATTGCTCAATTTCCAAAGTGACTATTTTTCCCAAGGTGGTTGTACCACTTTTTTATTCCCATGAGCAGTAAAGGAGAGTCCCTGTTGCTCCACATCCTCACCAGCATTGGGTGTTGTGTTTCAGATTTTGGGCATTTTCACAGGTGTGTAATGGTATTTCATCACATCTGGTTCCAATTTGCATTTGTCTAACTACATATGAGGACTTTCCAAGTGGCGCTAGCGGTGAAGAACCCTCCTGCCAACGCAGGAGACATAAGAGACACCAGTTTGATCCCTGGATGAGGAAGATCCCCTAAAGGAGAATATGGCAACCCACTACAGTATTCTTGCCTGGAGAATCTCCATGGACAGAAGAACCTGGCTGAAGTCCGTAGGGTCACAAGGAGCTGGACGTGACTGAAGCAACTTAGCATGCGTGCAATGAAATATGTTGTGGAGCATCTTTCCAAATGCTTATTTGCCACCTGTGTGTCTTCTCTGGCAAGGCTGTCTATTAAAAATCTTTGGTCCATTTTTCAAATTGGGCTGTTTTCTCAGTGTTGAGTTTGAAGAGTTCTGTGTATAGTTTGACTAACAGTCCTTTATCACTTGTGTCTTTTCGATCAGTGCCTGTCTTATTCTCTTGACATTGGCAGAGCAGTTTTAATTGTAATGAGGTCCAGTTTATCAATTATTTATATTTTGTATTATGCCCTTTTGCCTTTTCATACTATTCATGGAGTTCATAAGATTATGTTCATGGGATTATGCCTTTGGTATTTTATGTAAAAAGTCATTGTCATACAAAAGTCATTTAGGTTTTCTCCTGTGTTATCTTATAAAAGTCTTATAGTTTTATGTTACATTTAGTTCTATGATCCATTTGGAATTAATTTTCTATAAAAAAATAAGGTCTATGTTTAGATTTATTCTTCTGTGGCTGTCTAGTTATTATGATATCATTTGCTAAGACACTGTAAACTTTTAGAAATATGATATTACCCATAGCTGCTACACAATCTTTCATGCAGTATAAACACTTGTTATTATTTTCCTAACTCATTCTTTTGATTACCATTTCTAAGGTGACCTATAATAATGAATCATTTCTAAACTTTCAGCAATATGATTGCATTTGTACTGTGTTGGGATAGTTGTAGTAGAAGCTTCTATCTTCAAACCAACTAAGACTTCTTACTAAATTGAAAATGTCAGAGAGGGTAGAAAGTTTTTAAATGGTGAATACATTTTTATTCATTTTCTTTCTAATTAAAACATATAAGGCAGAAAACCACTACAGCATAAGTTATACTTCATTACAAAAGAGGTGTTGGAGCATTATCAACATACATAATTAAGAGTTAGCTGCATGACTTTCCATTTTTGCTTCTGACCGTTACAGAATAATGGTATACATCTTGCCCTCCAACTATAAACAATTATATAACTGAGCTCATTATATGAGCTAATTGTTTTTAGGCACTGGACAAATATATGGAACATGTCTGTGAACCCTGAGAAAGGGAAAAACAGCAAGGTGATTCCTACGTTTATTCATTGTCTGCTTAGACAGCTTTCCAACCATAGGACCGGGAGGTGAGGAACAAGCGGTCACAGAGGTTAAGCGCTGGAGAGGGGAGAGTCTGAAGTGGCAGGAGGTTGGGGGACAGGGGCCTGAGATGGGGAGGCTGTGCAGAGGGAAGCTGGCAATGGAAAACTGTGCTGGAGTCTGCTTGGGTGGTCCCCATAGGTCTATGATGATTAATTTTTTGTGTCAACTTGGCTAGGCTACTCTACCGAGTTGTTTGGTCAAGCTGTAGTCTAGATGTCACCATGAAGACCTTTTGTAGTTGTGACTAACATCTACAATCAATGAATTAAGACTGAGCTCCATATTTTTACATTTTATATGGGCAGCATAAAAATAGAACAACAGATGTTGATGGAAGTCAAAGTGACTAATTTTTTTGCTGTCAGATGACTGAGGTGAGATTACAGCTTGTCATCTTCACTGTCATTGTAGCAGTGAATCTACGGATGGGAAGTACTCAGAGACATTCTGGCTCAGGACTGTTGTTAGGTATGTGCAGTGTTGTCCTCTTGACATCAGAGAAAAGTGAGATCCATGGAAGAGCTGAGTTCTGGATGACAGGCATAAAGTTTTTGGCGATACCTAATGGAACTCAGCTTCCCTTTCAGTTTCTTGTGCTCTATACTGTATATCAATTTTCAAGTCGCAGCTGAGAGTGGGCAGGGATGAATCAGAGAATCTTTATGATCACTTGCCATGCTGCTCAGTGTCATCTGAGATCCACCAGATGGCAGAGAGCACAGGAAAAGGCGACAGTGAAGCTGTCAATTTCCCATTTTAATTAGCTTCTTATATGACTGCAGTCTCATTTCTGACTGCCACATCGTGTTAGAAAGATTTTAAAAGAAAAACTCACTCGTGGATCTCCAGACATGAGTAGGTGAAGGAATAAGGAGCTACAAACCATCCCAACTCATCAAGTTTAACTCCTTGCTAATACTTAAAATACTGCATTTCATTTTGAAGTTGGAAAGGCCAAAAAATATACACATATATATTAGTACAACTATTTATATAGGAAGAAGGAAAAGAAGGCAAATGTCTGGGTTATTGAATGATTAGGAGAATAAACAACCTGAATAAAATGTCAGTGAAGTTATTAGATGTTTCTCCTTAAAATACAATGACAATTCCACTTGGGTCACACTCTACTGTCTTTGTATACCTCAAACTGTTATTGAGCTGTGGCTCCAGGCATCACTGAAAGGTGATCTCATATCAACCCCAGGTATGTGAGTTATGGTTTCCCTGAAACAGGTTGGAAATAAATAGTACTCTGTATTATTATAAAATAGTATTTTATTTTTTAATAAAATCTGTCAGGACAAATGCATTTACCTGGAAACTATTTCATAGGCCAAGTCAGAGAATTATGATTGGTTTTGTCAATGCAAGTTTTGTTGTGTGTTTGTGTGTGTGTGTGTGTTCTATCCATGTTGCTTGCTGCTGCACATACCATCTATTATGAATTGCTGGGATCCACAATTGATGGAAAATTTTCTTAAGAGTACAATGTTATTTCAGCCTTAGTCTCTTTTTGTAAACAATGCCCATCACAAAGAATTCTTCTTTCTATTCCTGAGGCTAAGCTACTCCTATTTGGAAAAACACTGGCCATTTCTGTTCTTCCAGCCACAGGAAAGGAGCATCCCCTGCTCTTACAACAGGGAAGAACAAAATCTGACTCCACTTTGGATCTGTTGCTTTTGCTTTAACCGTTGCTTTCCTTTGCTTTGTTAGTACAATCACTAAAAAGATGCTATCTATAGCTATGTTGCTGTTTAGTCTTGAGTCATGCCTGATTCTTTTGCAACCCTATGGACTATAACCCATCAGGCTCCTTTGTCCATGGGATTTCCCAAGCAAGAATACTGGAGTGGGTTGCCACTTTTTTTCTCTCCAGGGAATCTTCTCAGCATAGGGATGGAACCCATGTCTGCTTCACTGAAGCTGGATTCTTTACCACTGGGCCACCTGGGAAACCCTCACATACATAATGGCCTGCCTCAGGGAACCCTGCCGCACTTCCTCAGTGGAGCCTACATTCCAAATGCAGACTTATAATTCTCAGGAAAGAATCATAAGTAGCATTTATTAAAGATGAAGATTCTTGGGTCGCATTTCAAACTTATGAGTAGAAATTTCTAGGAGTGAGAGCAGAATAGACTTGTGAACAAACATCTCCTGGTAATGTTTAGGTGTATAAATTTTGAGAAGCATGATTTTGGAGAGTCACATATCCTTCTAGGATGGCATTTAGGACTGAACTTCAGATTCAGAACTAAGCTAGAATCGTAAAGTAGGTGAGAGAGTTGGTTTTTCCCCCCTCTTATTCCTAATTCAACGCAGATGAACCACTCGAATGGCAGAAATTTAAGAACTAAAGAACCTCTTGATGAGGTTGACAGGAGAGTGAAAATTTGGCTTAAAACTCAACATTCAAAAAACTAAGATCATGGCATCCAGTCCCATCACTTCATGGCAAATAGATGGGGAAAAAATGGAAACAATGGCAGACTGTATTTTCTTGGGCTCCAAAATCACTGCAGGCCATGACTACAGTCATGAAATTAAAAGATGCTTGCTCCTTGGAAGAAAAGCTATGATAAACCTAGACAGCATATTAAAAAACATAGACATCATTTTACCAACAAAGGTCCCTGTAGTCAAATCTATGGTTTTTCAAATAGTCATGTATGGATGTGAGAGTTGGACCATAAAGAAGGTTGAGCACTGAAGAGTTGATGCTTTCAAACTGTGGTGCTGAAGAAAACTCTTGAGAGTCCCTTGGACTGCAAGGAGATCAAACCAGTCTATCCTAAAGGAAATCAATCCTGAATATTCATTGGAAGGACTGATGCTAAAGCTGAAGCTCCAATACTTTGACCACCTGATGCAAAGAGCTGACTCATTGGAAAAGACCCTCATGCTGGGAAAGATTGAGGGGCAGGAGGAGAGGGGGATGATAGAGGATGAGATGGTTGGATGGCACCACTGATTCAGTGGACATAAGTTTGAGCAAACTCCAGGAGATAGTGAAGGACGGAGAAACCTAGCGTGCTACAGTCCATGGGATCACAAAGAGTCAGACATGACTTAGCAACTGAACAACAACATTCTCAGCTTCTACCTTTCAAAGGTATACAGTCAATCTCTACAAAGTTTTAACATGTTCTTAATTTCCACAAAGAGAGATCCCTCTGGTATATAAGCTGACCCAAGCAGTTATTAGATGAATCTGGATAACGTACTAGTATAGAGCTGTAGTGCATTAACATAGAGCAGTAATGCATAGCGAACTTGGATTATCAGTTTTCAAGGAAAATAAATTAAAGTATGCCTGACATTGAATTAACAAACATTGTCCTTTGATGTCCAGTTTCTTAGAAGAAAGCCAAGCAAGGTGCCTGACCCTTAGGAGATATTATTGAGTGAATGAATATACACATTAAAGAATTCTTTATTATGTCAAGATTAATATTATGATTTTGATTTAGCTTTGTTCTCTAAATATTTAGCATTATTAGTGAATTAAAGGGTATTATTTGACAGCATGGAGAATAAACTAGGTTTTGTTGTAGTAGATTTCTATACAATAGGAACTATTTTCAGCTCTTTCACTTATTTTCTGTGACAACAATTTATGTAAGCTACTCTCATATGCTTCATAGAGCCACCTTTAAAAACTTAGAGTCGATGGTAATGAACTGTCTATGGTAATAAAATGAATTAAGCTTACTTGTGATAGATACACATATGTGTGCTCATTTGCTGAGTCATGTCTGACTCTTTGAGACTCCATGGACTGTAGCCCACCAGGCTCAGACTCNATGTAAGCTACTCTCATATGCTTCATAGAGCCACCTTTAAAAACTTAGAGTCGATGGTAATGAACTGTCTATGGTAATAAAATGAATTAAGCTTACTTGTGATAGATACACATATGTGTGCTCATTTGCTGAGTCATGTCTGACTCTTTGAGACTCCATGGACTGTAGCCCACCAGGCTCAGACTCTATCCATGGGATCTCCTAGCCAAGAATACTAGAGGAAGTTGCCAGTGCCTTCTCCACACACACACATACATGCAAATTTATATACATATACTCATACATATGTGTGTGTGTTAGTTGCTTGGTCACATCTGACTCTTTGCAACCCCATGGACTATAGCCCGCCAGGCTCCTCTGTCCATAAAATTCTCCAGGAAAGAATACTGGAATGGGTATCCATTTCATTTTCCAATTCATACATATACTAATATTTATGCAAGAGGGACTGTGTTAATATTTATTATAGAATATCATCTTTACGATTCTTCTGAAAAGGAAGAAAAAACATGTGCATTTCTTGAAAGACTGTTTTGAAGTTAGATGCAATCTGTTTTACATCAGCTTTCCTTTGAGTGTTTTCTCCATCCTCATTTTTGCTTGTTTCGGTAATGATCATCTCCATGTGTTCTCTTCTGGAATTACAGGTCAAAGAGTATAGCTGGTTAAGATCACTTATACAGAAAGCCTTTGATTTCCGTAACTACATGTGTTTTTGACTAGTGGAGGGTGTGTAAGTTGCCCCTTCCTTTCTAAAGTAGCTCTATACTTAGTCCTCAGACACTTGGAGTTATATAAAATTAATTGGATTACTGATTAATAATAATAATAAATTGCTTATTTTCAGAATTCAAAGAATAGTTTTCCCTGCCAGTGTAAATCTGAGAAGGTTTTATGTAAAAACTGACAAGCTGATTCTAAACTATATATGAAATGCAGAAAACATAGGCCAGCTAAGGTAAACCTGAAGAAAAATGAAACTGGAGGATTTATGCTACCCAATTTTAAGATTTACTGTAATCTGATGTAGTTAAGAATGGCCTTATATCTGTAGGGATAGGTAAATTAAGGAAAGTTACAGAACAGAGGATACAGCATGTACAAATGACTGGATTTTCAAGAAAGAAGCCAATGTAGTTCAATAAGGAAAGGAAAGGAAAGGAAAATATTTTCAGTAAATGGTGTTGGAGCAACTGAGTATGTAAATTAAAAAGTGAATTTTGGCCCCTCTTTCACTGCGTATACAAAACTTAATTTAAGGTGGATCATAGCCCTTAATTAAAAAGTTAAAACAAACAAGCTTCTAATTACACTATCTAATACTGCAGCCACTAATCACATGCAGCTATTACACGCTGGAAATGTGGAAGTCCAAATTAAGATGTGCTGTAAGTATAAAATATACGTAGATTTCAAAGACATATTACAAGCTAAGAATGGAAACTAGTGCATTAAGAATGTTTATATTGATTAGATTTTCAAATAATATTTTGGTGTGTTGGGTTAAACAGAATAAGCTATTTGTCTTTTTACCTTTGTTTGATGTGACTGCTAGGTAATTTAAAATCACACAGCAGCTCATGTTAGTGATTCCTTTTAAATTTCTATTAAACAGTACTCTTCTAGCAGAAAAGATTGGAAAATATCTTCCAGTCCTTGTTTTAAACAGAACATACACACACACCTACACAAAATACTAACCATATAGGAAAAAAAAAAAATAACTTGGGAGGAATTCCCTAGTGGTCCAGTGGTTAGGACTCAGCTCTCTCATTGCCAAGGGTCAGGTTCAGTCCCTGGCCACGGAACTTCCTGCAAGATAAAAGGCATGGCCAAAAACAAACAAACAAAACAAACTTGGACTTCACCATAATTAAACAACTGCTCATTAGAAGACTATTAAAAAAGTAAAAGGGCAAACCACAGACTGGAAAAAAGTATTTCAATATGAATACCTAAAGAAGGGTCTGTAAAGAGAGTAAATTAAAATCTCCTATAAATCAAAAAGGAAGATGTAAATTGAAATCCTAGTAAGTTCATGCAAATATAGTCAATTATTTTTTTGACACAAAGCAACTCAGTGAAGGAAGGAAGCATGCGTGCTTGCTCATCATGTCCAACTCTATGTGACCCTATGGACTGTAGCCTGCCAGGCTCCTCTGTCTATGGAATTTTCCAGGTAAGAATACTGGAGTGGGCTGCCATTTCCCTCTTTAGGGGATCTTCCTGACCCAGGGATGGAACCTGTGTCCCCGGCATTGGCAAGCAGATTCCTTANTCATGTCCAACTCTATGTGACCCTATGGACTGTAGCCTGCCAGGCTCCTCTGTCTATGGAATTTTCCAGGTAAGAATACTGGAGTGGGCTGCCATTTCCCTCTTTAGGGGATCTTCCTGACCCAGGGATGGAACCTGTGTCCCCGGCATTGGCAAGCAGATTCCTTACCACTGAACCACCAGGGAAGCCCCTGAAGGAAAGGTGCTGTGCTGTGCTTAGTCGCTCAGTCATGTCCAACTCTTTGCCCATGAATACTGGAGTGGGTAGCCTATCCCTTCTCCAGGGGATCTTCCTGACCCAGAAATCAAACCGAGGTCTCCTGCATTGTAGCTGAGCTGCCAGGGAAGCCTTAAGGAAAGATAGCTTTCCACAAAAGTTGCTGGAGCCACTAGATGCGAATGTGGGCAGCCTCCAGGAGCCNGAGATGTCACGTAAGTGGTTATATACAGGTCTTGAATTTAAAGGAGAAACTGGAGCTGAACGCATACGTTTGAAACTTGGTATGCTGGAATCAAGATGCTGAAAATACTTCCCAAAGGAGAGAGTGATCAACTAGTTAGTTCACTGCAGCTGAAGATTCTATTAAAATGGAGATGGAGATTGACCATTGGATTTAGCAGCACAAAGACTACTGGTGGCCTAGAAAAGAGCCGTGTGGGATTGAATCGTGTGCTACCATTTGTGAAATGCTCACCACCACTTTCAGCATGCCTGACTCTGTGTTCAGTAATTTGGTCAGGTTAACATGCATAGAGAAGGCTGCCATAAAGCACTGAACTGGCAACCAGGGTACCTAGGTTCCCACTAATAAGCTGTGTGGTAGAGGCAAGGCATTCTGCCTCTCAAGGCCTCTATTTCCTCACAAGTAAAATGAGGGGGGGCTAGCAAAGAACACTTAAATATGTTCTGCTAAAAAAGAAGAAGTAGGTATGTTTTACATTTTAAAAGAGAAGACTAGTAACAAGCAAGTGTCCACTTGATTATATTCAATGGAAGATGCCTCTGAGAAATGAGACCTCCAGGGTCCTCTTACCTGCAGTGACGTCCTGTCCCCATCTTCTCTAATCCTCTGTTTGAGTCTCTGAAGTTAAAATCCCCCCTCTCTCCATCCTCATATATGCCCACTCATGCATCATCCTTGTCACCTCTGTACACAGATCTTACCCCCAAGGAACTGAAAACTGAAAATGTGGTTGCAATAAAAACATCACAAGTCAATGCTGGAAACTGGGAAGATCTCCAGTGGTTGTTAGCAGCACACATGAACTCTGTGCATATAACTCCTTTCTCTGCACGTAAGTACCATCTGAAGACATGAATAGAAATGATTGCTCAATTAGTTTTGGTTTGCCATAAGGGGAATTAAAAGAATCCAGAAATTTCATGTATGCTGCTGCTACTACTGCTGCTAAGTCGCCTCAGTTGCATCCGACTCTGTGCGACCCCATAGACGGCAGCCCACCAGGCTCCACCATCCCTGGGATCCTCCAGGCAAGAACACTGGAGTGGGTTGCCATTTCCTTCTCCAATGCAGGAAAGTGAAAAGTGAAAGTGAAGTCGCTCAGTCGTGCCCGACTCTTAGCGACTCCATGGACTGCAGCCCACCAGGCTCCTTTGTCCATGGGATTTTCTAGGCAAGAGTACTGAAGTGGGGTGCTGTTGCCTTCTCCAATTTCATGTATAAGTTACATCAAATTAGCATAATGTTCTTTCCTGGGTAAAGAATCCGCCTGCAATGAGGGAGACCTGGATTGATCCCTGGGTTGGGAAGATCTTCTGGAGAAGGGAAAGGCTAACCCACTCCAGTATTCTGGCCTGGAGAATTCCATGGACTGTATAGTCCGTGGGGTCACAAGTAGTCAGACACGACTGAGCGACTTGCACTTTCACTTTCTTTTCTGGGAGGCCCAATTTGATGGCTTAGCTGTTAATTTTCATCAAACTAAATGGAAAGTAGATAAATGAGTTGGTTGTGATTAAACCACAGAAGTCTGCTTTTGTATTGAACTGATGTTTCCTGACTCCAACTCTAGATAAGCTAGAGGCAAGCATCTTCTTTTCCTTTCTGGGGAAGGAAAAGATGGTGTGGAGGTCATTTATTTGATCAACTGCCTTCTGTGGGCCAGTTTTGTATTAGATGGTTTAAGCCTTTGAACTCCTTTGATCCTGACTGCTTTCTGAGGCCTTATTTCCATTTTAGAGATGACTAAGGGTGAGAGAGCTACCTTAGCTGTAACTTTTCAGAGGTTTTGTTGCTTAAGGGTGGTTTTACTTGCTCTTACCTCAAACCATCTACTTTATGACCAACTCAAGGATTTCTCTTTTAGGAAATTTGTACCTGTCCTCTCTCAGGTTCTTGCCATGGCATGCTAAAAAACCCTTCATTTATTCATCTTTGCATTTACCCGTTCATTTCTTCATTCACTCATTCAGAAGGTACTTGCTATGGGCCACAATGCTCTATTTTCTCTATTAAAATTTATTTTCACTATAATCTCAAGAAAAAGAATATTAATTTTTATAACTATTCTTATCAAAATATAATTTAACTTTGAAAATGGGAATGAGGCATGAATGCCTTTTTAAAATGAGAAACAATTATTAACACATAGAAGGATAAGGTTTGGCTTCTGTCCTTAAAAAAAAGTATCTACACTAACTACTACTGTCTTCATCATCCTCATGTCTTGACCCAGGTGATCATTATTATTTTGTTTAGAATAATGTACCTTTGCATAGAATTATATAAAAATAACATTAAATATTCTAATACGTGATTCCCCAACCTTTTTGGCACTAGAGATTGGCTTCATGGAAGACATGGGCCAGGGGTTGGGGGATGGTTTCAGGATGATTCAAATGCACTACATTTATTGTGTGCTTTATATTTATTATTATTACAGCAGGTCTACCTCAGATCATCAGGCATTAGATTGTGGAGGCTGGAGACCCCTGTTCTAATTTATAGCAATATCCTCCTTTGATGTCTTTTACTCTTTTACTCATGCCTGACTCTTTGCAACTCCATGGACTGCCATGTGCCAGGCTTCCCTGTCCTTCACTGTCTCCTGGAGTTTGCTCAAACTCCTTTGATGAGTGACCTTAAAAACAATATATATTTCATGCATGCTATTAAAATATGTTTTATGAATTGGAGTTTATACCTTTCGAGCTGGGAGCAATGATGCAACCATTCCGTGCTGTCACCAGGGGTTTGCTAGGTTGAGCACTGGATAATAATGATCAAGCCCACTTCAGTGGATGTTGTCTTAGAGATGTTCAGCAATTTAGGGCATGATTCAGGCAAGTCTGTAGTAATCATTTCAAAACTATCTATGAACTGATGCTTTTTCACCCTTGGGATTGACAGCATACTTTTACTTCAGGAACATGTGAACCAAAGGAAAGTTAAGTGATTACCTCTGAAGTTTTCACTTGGGAAAGCAGGTGGGGTGGTATCAACTACTGACTGCAGAAATATCAGTGGGAATTGTTTGGATTCCAAGGTGCCAAGTCATTTGCCACAAAATTACCAAATGTTCCCACTGAGAACACAGGTTCTGCGTCTTTACCTAGAAGCCTACCCTGGGGGCATTCCTTTGAAGCAAACATAATAATCTTTGTTTTCATTGAACCAAAAAGTAAAACCAAGCATGAACAGAACATTTCTAGAAATATTCTAAGACAAGCTTACTTTAGATGAGACAAGAAATGGTGATTCCAAGTATAGTTTAGTTGCCTCTGAGTCAGTCATTTCACAGGGACAGAGGGAGAGAATCAGCACAGGTGGGCACCATTCTGTCCATGGAAGAGGAGTAACCTTCCATACTCAAGACAGCAGCTACATCCAGACCATTATGAGAAGCCCCTTGACATTTCCCCAGAATTCTCAGATTGCTCTTTATTGGACTAAAATAGAAGCTCCATAAAACAAAAATTCAGTTCCCCTGTTTCCTACAATACACAAACATCATTGTTTCAATGACTTCATTTCTTGTGCAGTTGTGTTGATTGGGCATTGTAGTCACTGTTCTCACAAGCATCTGTTTGGGAATTTTTATTTTATGGCCCTTTCATTGTAAAGCTTTCTTTATCATCCAGCTGCTACTACTTGGGAACAATGCATTCTTTGGTTGTAAAACTGATTTTGTGTTTCCTAAGCTTTTTTGCAATACTCATACAACATCCAGGGGCTTCCTAGGCGGCACTAGTGGTAAGGAACCCACCTGCCAATGTAGGAGATATAAGAGATGCAGGTTCAATAACTGGGTTGGCAAGATCCCCTGGAGGAGGGCATGGCAACCCACTCCAGTATTCTTTCCTGAAGAATCCAATAGACAGAGGAGCCCGGCGCGCTACATTCCTTATGGTCAGTCGCAGAGTTGGACATGACTGAAGTGACTTAGTGCACATGCATGCATATGACCTCCAATGCTGGAAAATCAATTTTTGTATAGTTTTTGATTGGCTGAATAAACTCTATCCCTCTTGGTGACAGAGCACATGAAAGAAAGGGATCACAGGGAACTTCCTCTGCCTTTTTACCCCAAGGCATTTAGAAAACTGAATTCTCTGTTTGCAGCAACTCTAATCAGACATGGAACAGACTGGTTCCAAATAGGAAAAGGAATATTTCAAGGTTGTATATTGTCACCCTGCTTATTTAACTTATATGCAGAATACATCATGAGAAATGCTGGACTGGAAGAAACACAAGCTGGAATCAAGATTGCTGGGAGAAATATCAATAACCTCAGATATGCAGATGACATCACATGGCAGAAAGTGAAGAGGAACTAAAAAGCCTCTTGATGAAAGTGAAAGAGGAGAGTGAAAAATTTGGCTTAAAGCTCAACATTCAGAAAACTAAGATCATGGCATCCAGTCCTATCACTTCATGGGAAATAGATGGAGAAACAGTGGAAACAGTGTCAAGCTTTATTTTTCTGGGCTCCAAAATCACTGCAGTTGGTGACTGCAGCAATGAAATTAAAAGACGCTTACTCCTCGGAAGAAAAGTTATGACCAACCTAGATAGCATATTCAAAAGCAGAGATATTACTTTGCCGACTAAGGTCCGTCTAGTCAAGGCTGTGGTTTTTCCAGTAGTCATGTATGGATGCGAGAGTTGGACTATAAAGAAGGCTGAGTGCCGAAGAATATATGCTTTTGAACTGTGGTGTTGGAGAAGACTCTTGAGAGTCCCTTGGACTGCAAGGAGATCCAACCAGTCCATTCTAAAGATCAGCCCTGGGATTTCTTTGGAGGGAATGATGCTAAAGCAGAAGCTCCAGTACTTTGGCCACCTCATGCGAAGAGTTGATTCATTGGAAAAGACTCTGATGCTGGGAGGGATTGGGGGCAGGAGGAGAAGGGGATGACAGAGGATGAGATGGCTGGATAGCATCACTGACTCGATGGGTGTGAGTCTGAGTGAACTCCAGGAGTTGGTGATGGACAGGGAGGACTGGTGAGCTGCGATTCACGAGGTCGCAAAGAGGGCATGACTGAGTGACTGAACTGAACTGAACTGAACTTCTCTTTCCTTAAGTATCTCTCCTGTTGCAAGCGAGAGACAGCATGGTGCAGAGGGTAAGTGCAGAGCCTTGAGCTAGAATGCTGGAATTTAATTCCAACTTTCCTTTTTACTGGCTGCATGACCTTGGACCTGTCATTGAACCTCTCCCTCTCCATGCTTCAGTTTATTCATCTGAAATTGCTGTTATTCAGTCACTCAGTCATGTCCAACTCTTTGTGACCTCATGGACACACCAGGCTTCCCCCTGTACTTCACCATCTCCCAGAGCTTGCTCAAACTCATGTCCATCAAGTCAGTGATGCCATCCAACCATCTCATCCTGTGTCATCCCCTTCTCCTCCTGCCTTCAATCTTTCCCAGCCTCTGGGTCTTTTCTAATGAGTCAGCTCTTTGCATAAGGTGGCGGAAGTATTGGAGCTTCAGCTTCAACATCAGTCCTTCCAATGGATATTTGGGACTGACTTCCTTTAGGATTGACTGCTTTGATCTCCTTGTAATCCAAGGAACTTTCAAAAGTCTTCTCCAACAGCATAGTTCAAAAGTATCAATTCTCAGGTGCTCAGGAGAAGGCAATGGCAACCCACTCCAGTACTCTTGCCTGGAAAACCCCATGGACAGATGAGCCTGGTAGACTGCAGTCCATGGGGTTGCACAGAGTCAGACACGACTGAAGCGACTTAGCAGCAGCAGCAGCAGCAGCTTTTTTCATGGTCCAACTCTCACATACATGACTACTGGAAAAACAATAGTTTTGATTATATGGACCTTTGTTGGCAAAGTAATGTCTCTGCTTTTTAATATGCTGTCTATGTTTGTCATAGCTTTTCTTCCAAGGAGCAAGTGTCTTTTAATTTCCTGGCTGCAGTCAGCATCTGCAGTAATTTTGGAACCTGAGAAAATGAAGTCTGTAGCTGCTTCCATTGTTTCCCTATCTATTTTCCATGAAGTGATGGGACCAGATGCCATGAACTTCATTTTTTGATTGCTGAACTTTAAACCAGCTTTTTCATTTTGGGAGTTGGTGATGGACAGAGAAGCCTGGTGTCCTACAGTCCATGGGGTCGCAAGGTGTCAGACATGACTGAGCGACTGAACTGACTTTCACTTTCAGCAAGAGGCTCTTTAGTTCCTCTTTGCTTTCTGCCATAAGGGTGGTGTCATCTACATATCTAAGGTTGTTGATATTCATCTGAAATAGAGGATAATACTGGTAATTTCACAGGGTTGTTGTAAAGATTATATAAATTAATACATATAAAACGTTTAGAAGAGTGCCTGGCACAGGACAAGCACTCTTGAGCATATTAGCTATTATCCCAACCTCTACTCAGGTCCTAGTCATCTTTCCCAGGCTCCCACCAGCTGAGTCATTAGCACCTTTGCTCAAATCACCCCTCCATAATTTGACCTTATTTATTACAACCTTGTTACTATCACTCTGTCTTCTCTCCNCAAGCACTCTTGAGCATATTAGCTGTTATCCCAACCTCTACTCAGGTCCTAGTCATCTTCCCCAGGCTCCCACCAGCTGAGTCATTAGCACCTTTGCTCAAATCACCCCTCCATAATTTGACCTTATTTATTACAATCTTGTTACTATCACTCTGTCTTCTCTCCGACTTCAAAGCTCTTCAGAATCTAGGTAGACTCTGCATAAGATATACCCTTTGAAAGAGGCAAAGCTTGTTCATGAATTACATTATTTTTAATGAAATAACCACAGAAGACTGAACCAAGAAGAGATTTGAGTAGAGATATAAATGCAATGTAGCATATTCTACTTTTGAATTCACATCCACTTGTTTTCAAAAGATTAATATTTCCTTGGCTACTCATTCTTCAAACTTCTTATGGGCATCTGACGTGTAAACAGCGGGCTAATTTAAAAAATTATTAAGAAACATGAGACAATGTCCTATAACTCATCTATCAGTTGGTGACTGAGGGGGNCAATGTAGCATATTCTACTTTTGAATTCACATCCACTTGTTTTCAAAAGATTAATATTTCCTTGGCTACTCATTCTTCAAACTTCTTATGGGCATCTGACGTGTAAACAGCGGGCTAATTTAAAAAATTATTAAGAAACATGAGACAATGTCCTATAACTCATCTATCAGTTGGTGACTGAGGGGGGAAAAGAGCTAGAAGATGAAGCAATCAGTTTAAGAAATGAGTAAAACGATGGATAATATTTGCCTTTGGCTCTCTAATCCTAGGACTTACTCTCCTTTGTCTAAATTATGAACAAATAATACACTCCATTTTTTTTTGTTTTGTCTTTTTGGTTACATTAGAGTTGCTAAATTCATTTTACATTCATAATGAGAATAAGTGGCACCTAGAGACTTTTTGGACTTTCCTGGTGTCTCAGATGGTAAAGCATTTTAGACTCCCGTCTACAATGCAGGAGACCTGGGTTTGATCCCTGGGTCATGAAGATCCCCTGGAGAAGGAAATGGCAACCCACTCCAGTATTCTTGCCTGTAAAATCCCATGGACGGAGGAGACTGGTAGGCTACAGTCCATGGGATCACAAAGAGTTGGATGTGACTGAGCAACTTCACTTTAGAGACTTTTTGCAAAGTTAAAATTAATTTATCTCTGTCCTGGTTCAAGAAGTCACTTTCTAATACTTATCTCTGAGATCTATTTGAGTTTTCAAACTTAATTTTAGGAATAACGCCACTGTTCAATAAAATTACAGGGTTCACTGAAACATACCTCTTCATCTTAAAAGGAAACAAATACCACAATGGGCTGGAAGATAGGACCTCTTGAGATCTTCAGATGGAATGCTGGAAAGATGCACTGTAGCAAGTCTCAAAATCCACTTGAATCAAATTAAACTAGAATCTTTGAAGATTTGAATTGCATTTATTCTTTGTAAAATTCTCCACTCTTATTCAAAAGAAAAAAGAAACCTTAATGTCCTCCATAAAAGTTTAAAAGTATCTGGAACTTCTAATAGCTCATATTTAACATCACAACAAATGAAATATAAGTGAGTAAGGGACAGATGTGTTACCCTGCTCTCGAAATACTTAGGAATTTAAAACTAGGAAAGTTGAGAGAGGAAAGAGCTGACACGTTGATTATGACTGTACTATATTACCTTATAAACAAAACATTCTTCCCCAGTTGAAAATAAAAGATCAATTTCTAATGAATTCTGGTGTTTGAGTTTGCTCCAGAATCCCTAATACTACAACACTTAACTGATTTATAGAAACTTTTGTAATGTTTTCCAAGGGGCTTTCAAGGTGTCTCCGTGGTAAAGAAGCTATCTGCCAATGCAGGANTCCCCAGTTGAAAATAAAAGATCAATTTCTAATGAATTCTGGTGTTTGAGTTTGCTCCAGAATCCCTAATACTACAACACTTAACTGATTTATAGAAACTTTTGTAATGTTTTCCAAGGGGCTTTCAAGGTGTCTCCGTGGTAAAGAAGCTATCTGCCAATGCAGGAGAAACAGGTGCCATCCCTGAGTCTGGAAGATTCCCTGGAGAAGGAAATGGCAAACCTCCCAAGTGTTCTTGCTTAGGAAATCCCATGGTCAGAGGAGCCTGGTGGGCTGCAGTCCAGGGGGTCACAAAAGAGTCGGGCATGACTTGGCAATTGAACAACAAAATTATTGGCAGCAGCATCATCCCTTTCTACCGTCTTTATCTCTACATCAGCTATCTAAGTGTGCAGCACATGTGTATAGATTGTGTGCTACTTGAAAGATTTGACACAACTCCCAAGACCCTCTCCTTGGAAAATTTACAGGTGCAGAAATAGATGTCACTTTGCATACAATTCTAGGAGACTGCTAGCCTGAGGGGATGGGGGCAGTGGATGCCTGGTGAATAATCTCTTCTTTGTAGTAAATGCATTTTGAGAGCTGTGGATTCCACCTTCATCACCTCTAGCAAAAGCGTGAAGTGTTAGTCACTTCAGTTCAGTTCAGTCGCTCAGTCGTGTCGCTCAGTCGTGTCCGACTCTTTGCAACCTCATGAATCGCAGCACGCCAGGCCTCCTTGTCCATCACCAACTCCCAGAGTTCACTCAGACTCACACCCATCAAGTCAGTGATGCCATCCAGCCATCTCATCCTCTGTCATCCCCTTCTCCTCCTGCCCCCAATCCCTCCCAGCATCAGAGTCTTTTCCAATGAGTCAACTCTTCGCATGAGGTGGCCAAAGGACTGGAGTTTCAGCTTTAGCATCATTCCCTCCAAAGAAATCCCAGGGCTGATCTCCTTCAGAATGGACTGGTTGGATCTCCTTGCAGTCCAAGGGACTCTCGAGAGTCTTCTCCAACACCACAGTTCAAAAGCATCAAGTTAGTCACTTAGTCAAGTCCAATTCTTTGAGACCCTGTGGACCCTTGCCCACCAGGCTCCTCTGTCCATGGAATTCTCCAGGCAAGAATACTGGAGTGGGATTGCCATTCCCTTCTCCAGGGGATTTTCCTGACCCTTTGTCTCCTGCATTGCAAACAGATTCTTTACTATCTGAACCACCAGGGAATTCCTACACAGGGACTTAGCACAAAAAGTAATGATGTGTGATAAGGGTGGGGAGCTGTAAGAGGGGAACTTCAGATAAAAATGCTCAAAATGTTCTTCCTGCTTTCCCCTACCCCCAGCAGAGCCAGATGTTAAATTCACAGCCAAAGCTCCTACTGGCATTTAGTTTCCTGGTAAACCTCGAAAGATGCACTCGGCATTTGCTGAGCATGAACAGCATACCAGCCTCTGCTGGTTGGCCAGATCAACATATTAATAACCATATGAGAAATTTGAATGTATTTCTGTTAAACGGTGCAACTGTGGGCCTGGAAAATGTCCAGTGTCAATAACAAGAAAGGAAAAGAAAAAAGTGGTTAACTAAGGAGAAGTCTGGCTTGGGTCCTCACCTGTATTTATCAAATACATCTCTTTCACTTTCAGGGAATGTAAAATCCTTTATTGGTGAATCATTCTTCTTATAGGAGTTGATGTGACAGAANAACTGTGGGCCTGGAAAATGTCCAGTGTCAATAACAAGAAAGGAAAAGAAAAAAGTGGTTAACTAAGGAGAAGTCTGGCTTGAGTCCTCACCTGTATTTATCAAATACATCTCTTTCACTTTCAGGGAATGTAAAATCCTTTATTGGTGAATCATTCTTCTTATAGGAGTTGATGTGACAGAAAATGACTCCTTCCTAGGAAGTCCCCCAGAGATATCTTCTGAGTATACACTTTAATTAACTTAAAAGAAATGCCTATCTATGCAATAGAAGTGACCTTTTTTTTTCTGTTTGTTTAATTTCGGGAGGGATCACTGATTGTAGGACAAAAAACTGTTGTTTTTTTTCTTACATTTATTCAACAGGTATATTAACTACTTACTGTAGGTCAGGCCCTGGAGAATGCAACACAGCCCCTTCTCTGTGGGAAATTGCAGTCTTGTGGGAGTGATCCCATATCATCTCTTGTCCTAGTAACTCTGAAATTAACTACCCATCCCAATAAGATAGTGTGTATGAAATCCAACAACCCAACCATCTCTCTTGTCACAACTACTAATAAATTCTTACAAACAACCACAACATATTCTTATGCTTCCAATATTTTTACATGATATTTGAAACACCTGTTCCTTTAAGACTATTTCAAGACTTCTGACAGTGTAAAGAGTGTTTGCAATCTAAACTTTAGCTTTAAGATCTGGGTCACCCTGAATGGATTATATAAATAATGATTCCCAAAATATCTGTGCATTTGAGTCACATCTCCAAGAATTGACTACCTTCCATACAAACACACACATACCCCATACGGAACAGTCTCGTCCTTCTTCACTAACTACTATCTAGACATAGGAGGACTTTTGTGGACCTGGGTGTTTAATATCATTAGCCAGCAGAGGAATACAGATTAAAACCATGTACCTTTAAGAAAAGTAAAATGTAAGATAGTGACAAAATTAATGCTGACAATGGTGTAGAGAAATTGGATCACTTGTACATTGTTGGTGGGAATATTAAGCCACTCGGGAAAAAATAATGGTAGTTTCTTAAAAAACCAAACTTGCACTTACCATATGACCTAGCATTCCTGACCATTTATCTCAGAAAAACGATGGTGTGTGCTCACACAAAAATCTAGACACAAATACTTATGCAGAAAATGTCTACTTGCAATAGCCAAAAAGTGGTAACAGTCCTTATGCCCTTCAGGGGATGAATGGTCAAACAATCTGAGGTCATTCCATGTACTGGAATAATACTCAGCAATAAAAAGAAAGTATTGATCCATGTGACAACTTTGATCAAATTCTATAATCAATCTCTTTATGTTTAGGAAAAGAAAACCAAAAATCAATCCACAAATATCTACAGGGTATGACTACATTTATATAACAACCTTGAAATGATTAAATTATGGGAATGGAGAACAGATTAGGGGTTGCTAGAGTTTAACGAGTGGGTGAGGTATAGCTATTAAAGAGCATGATGAGTGATCCTTATGGTGATGGAAGTGCTCTGTATCTGGACTCTAGCAGGGTCAGTACCCTATTATGGTATTGAACTATAGTTTTATAAGGTTTACCACTAGGGTCAACTGGGTAAAGGATACACACACTTTCCCTGAATGATTACTTACAAGTATGTGTGAATCTGTGTGTGTGTGTGTGTGTGTTNTTGCAATAGCCAAAAAGTGGTAACAGTCCTTATGCCCTTCAGGGGATGAATGGTCAAACAATCTGAGGTCATTCCATGTACTGGAATAATACTCAGCAATAAAAAGAAAGTATTGATCCATGTGACAACTTTGATCAAATTCTATAATCAATCTCTTTATGTTTAGGAAAAGAAAACCAAAAATCAATCCACAAATATCTACAGGGTATGACTACATTTATATAACAACCTTGAAATGATTAAATTATGGGAATGGAGAACAGATTAGGGGTTGCTAGAGTTTAACGAGTGGGTGAGGTATAGCTATTAAAGAGCATGATGAGTGATCCTTATGGTGATGGAAGTGCTCTGTATCTGGACTCTAGCAGGGTCAGTACCCTATTATGGTATTGAACTATAGTTTTATAAGGTTTACCACTAGGGTCAACTGGGTAAAGGATACACACACTTTCCCTGAATGATTACTTACAAGTATGTGTGAATCTGTGTGTGTGTGTGTGTGTGTTTAGTTGCTAGCTCATGTCCGACTCTTTTGCAACCCCATGGACTGTGGCCCACCAGGTTTCACTGTCCATGGTATTTCCCAGGCAAGAATACTGGAGTGGGTTTCCATTTCTTTCTCCAGGGGATCTTCCAGACCCAGGGATCAAACCCATGTCTCCAGATGGATTCTTTCCCCTGAGCCACCAGACAAGCCCATATGTGAATCTATAGTTACTGCAAATCAAAAGGTTAATTTAAAAACTTGTGACTTCCAGTTCTACATATGGAAATGGTAAAAAGTGTTTCCTCTACCAATTTGGATCTACAAAAAGTCAGAGTTTAAAATATAACTATTGATAAAAATAACTCCTGTATCTGATAATTTCTAATAATCAATCCCTACTTGTAAATACCTATTACAGAGCTATTCATTGTATACCAAAAATGGATCAGGACTGTCAGCATCCTTCCTCCTTCAAAAAAGTGAAAATTCCTTTTTCCTTATGAGATCAGTGAGGATCAGGTTTACACTCACAAGAAACAGTTGGCTATGCTGTCTTTTTGTTCTTGAAAAGAATGTCCTCTCCAGGCAGAGAAGTTGCCAAAAGGTGCCTTTCTGGGCAAATCCTTTTGACAAAAGGCTTCCCTTCCTCCAGACTGACTGCAGTCCTGAGCACTGGGTTTGGCAAGCAGAGACCAAGCCCAGTTTCATCATCCACTTGTCTCCCTTAGTAATCGCCCTAGTATGGGTCAGCGTATACAAGTCTATAGAGATTCCCAGGTAGTCCAGTGGTAAAGAATTCACCTGCCAATGCAGGAGACATGGGTTTGATCCCTGGGTCTGGAAGATCCTCTGGAGAAGAAAAGGGCAACCTACTTGAATATTCTCGCCTGGAGAATTTCATGGACAGAAGAGCCTAGCGGGCTACAGAGTCGCAGCGTTGGAGACAATTGAGCACGCAGGCACGCACAGCACCAGCCTGTGCTGCAGCTCTCAGTCCTACCCCAGGCCCAGGACCTTTCAACTGCTGCCAGCACAGTGAAGAACAGCACCTGGACCTCTCTGGGGAAACGAGCTTCTTAGGCTCTGCTTCCTGCAGCAGTGTTTCCACATGAGTGTCAGCTTCCTTGGTTTCCTGGGTTTTCATGGTGGAGATTAGAAAGGAGATAAGGGAGGAAAACTAGCATTTATGGAACCCCTTCTGCCTATGTGCCTGTAATTTTTCACGACTTGATAAACATTATGCCGCATTTTATGATAGTCTCTTCCGAAGTGACTTAGCAGCAGCAGCAGCTTAACAAATGAGCCTGCTGAAGCTCAAAGACATGAAATGCATTTGTTAAGCCCACTAGCTAAAAAGAGTTTAGTTTTGACCTTGATGGGGTGAGGGCCAAAGAGTCGAAGACTACAATAATAAACTGGAAGGCCCTGCTGGAGGGAGGATACTTGGGGTATACAGGAAATAGGGTGACTTGATCCCTGACTCCTTGGTCATAGTATGGTCTCAAGCTTAAGTCAACGGATTTTGAGAACTTGAAAAAGAAGCTTGAAGGTCAAAGAAAGAACACTAGGACAGACCTGAAGAAAATACTTAAGATAGCTGATGGCCAAGAGATTTGTTCGTGGTTGAGACATTTTTATCAGAGGAAGAATACTTCTGAATTTGAAGCAAAGTAATTCTGGGTGTTCATNAAAAAATTACAACTGCGAGTAAAATTATTTGAATAATATATTTTATTTAACCCAATATAAAAAAATATACTTTCAAAGTGCAAAAAGTATGAACTATCACGAATGAGATATTTTGCATGAGTTTTTCATACCAAGTCTTGGAAATCAGGCATATATTTTACATTCACAGCATATCTTAATTTGGACTATACACATTTCAAATGCTCAATAGCTATATATGGCTAGTGGCTACCTTATTGGATACCACAGCTCTAGTTGCTGTGTTAAGAGTTTACAGTAGCTTCATACATTGCTGATGGGGATGTAAAATGGTAAGCTGTAAAATGGTGCAACTTTAGAAAGTTATTCAACAGTTCATAAAAAAGTTAAACATAGAATGCCATATGNTTATTGGATACCACAGCTCTAGTTGCTGTGTTAAGAGTTTACAGTAGCTTCATACATTGCTGATGGGGATGTAAAATGGTAAGCTGTAAAATGGTGCAACTTTAGAAAGTTATTCAACAGTTCATAAAAAAGTTAAACATAGAATGCCATATGACCCAGAAGTTCTACTCAAAAGTATATACCGAAGAGAATTGAAAACATATTTCCATGCAAAAACTGATACGTGAATGTTTCTGGCAGCACAATTCACAATAGCCAAAAAGTGGAAATTGCCAAGTCCTCATCAACTGATGAATGGGTAAATAAAATATAGTATATCTATACATTGGTCTATTAGCCAGAAAAAGGAATGAAGGACTGATTCCTACTGCAACCTGGATGAATGCTGAAAACTTTTGGTAAGTGAAAGAAGTCAGATATATAAGGCACATATGGTATGAATCCATTTATGTGAAATGAATAGAGCAGGCAAACTCATAGAGATAGAAAGCAGATTACTGGTTGCTGGGGGCTGGTGGTGGGAAGATAGAGTATGGGAAGTGACAGGTAGGAGGTTTCTTTCTGGAGTGATGAAAATGTTCTGAAATTAGATAGTGGTTATGCTTGCAAAACTTTGAGAATATGCTCAAAGCCACTGAATTGCACATTTAAAAGGATGAATTGTATGATATGTGAATTACATTGCAATTGAAAAATAGATGTTAAGGAAAGGGGGTAGTCAGTTAGGATACTATTGTAATAGCTCTGGGAAAAAATAAAGATGGCCTGGACCAGAGTGGCGGCAGCACAGGCTGCGAGACACGGCAGGACGCGGAGCACTTTTTGAGAAATAGAGCCAAGTAATTTCCTGATGGACTCTGGTCTGAGTGTCTAGAAAGATGGAGGTTTCATTACCAATATGGGGTATGACATTAAAAAAAATGTGGTGGTTAGAAACAGAAATTGGCATTTGGATACAGGTTTGAGATGCCCATTAGATGTTCAAATGGGGATATCCAGTAAGCAGCTAGCTGCACAAATGAGGANAATTGAAAAATAGATGTTAAGGAAAGGGGGTAGTCAGTTAGGATACTATTGTAATAGCTCTGGGAAAAAAATAAAGATGGCCTGGACCAGAGTGGCAGCAGCACAGGTTGTGAGACACGGCAGGATGCTGAGCATTTTTTGAGAAATAGAGCCAAGTAATTTCCTGATGGACTCTGGTCTGAGTGTCTAGAAAGATGAAGGTTTCATTACCAATATGGGGTATGACATTAAAAAATGTGGTGGTTAGAAACAGAAATTGGCTTTTGGATCCAGGTTTGAGATGCCCATTAGATGTTCAAATGGGGATATCCAGTAAGCAGCTAGCTGCACAAATGAGGAATTGGGGGAGATGAGTACTAGAAAAGGAAACTTGAGCAACACTCTGTGTGTGTGTGTGTGTGTGTGTGTGTGTGTGTGTGTGTGTGTGTGTTAGTCCTACTCTCAGTCACGTCTGACTCTTTGCACCCCCATGGACTGGGGCTTGCCAGGCTCTCCTGTCCGTGAAATTCTCCAGTGGGGTGGGTTGTCATTTCCTACTCCAGGGGATCTTTCTGACACAGGGATCCAACCCAGGCCTTCTGCATTGCAGGCAGATTCTTTACCATTTCAACCACCAGGGAAGCTTAACACTATATAAATGATATTTAAGAGCATGAGACTGGATGATGTCACGTAGGAGGTCAGTTTAGATAGAGCAGAAAAGAGGTGTGAAGCCTGAGTCCTGATTTATCCCCGTACATGGTGGTCAGGAAAATGAAGAAGCAGCAGCAAAAATGACAGAGAAACAGTGACAAATCAAGTATAAGAAAAACCAGGAATGAATGATGTCCTGAAGGACACATAAGGAAAGTATTTCAAGAACTGATTGATCNCAGGAGGTCAGTTTAGATAGAGCAGAAAAGAGGTGTGAAGCCTGAGTCCTGATTTATCCCCGTACATGGTGGTCAGGAAAATGAAGAAGCAGCAGCAAAAATGACAGAGAAACAGTGACAAATCAAGTATAAGAAAAACCAGGAATGAATGATGTCCTGAAGGACACATAAGGAAAGTATTTCAAGAACTGATTGATCCACAATGTCACATGCTGTTGATATGTCAAGCAAGATGGGGACTGAGAAATGACCACTAGATCCATCAGCACGGAGGTCATTGATCACCTTGGTGTGTTCAGGGTGAATGGAGACTGTATGGTGTCAAGAGAGAATGGATTATTGCAGATATAAGTAGATTAAAGGGAGCTAGCATCCCATTATAGTTCTATGGTGAAAGCAATTAAGAGTCTACTTTTATGCTAATGTAGACAATCCAGAGAACATTGCTGGAGTGTAATTGAAGCGATAGGTATGAGAATACTTTAAATATTTAGAAAAATATTTCAGAATAAAAACAGACATATGGTATGGCCTTTGGAAGGGTGTTCTCTTGATTCTTTCTTAGAGGAGGTAACTGTGGAATGGGCTGACTCACTTGGGTTGCTCATGTACTTTTTTTTCCCTCTGAACTTTATAAACTCATTGGGAGTGTGCTCAAAGCAAAGCAGTGGGATCCAGTTTATCCCTCTAAGAAATCAAGTGTATAGCAGCATACTTCATGAAGTGGAGAAAGGAGACCAAGGGGCGGTAGATGCCCCAGGCAGAAAGTGGGAGCTGGGCACACAGTGCATTCGCTTTGTTGGGTTTTGAGATGCAGATCAATGAACTCATTTGCCTTCTCAAGGGCAACTCCAAGATAGTAGGAGACATTTTTCTCAGGGCTTAAGCATTAGGCTATTCTTGAAGAGGCTGGAAACTGTTTACTCATCAAACATTTCCCTAATGATTACAAAATTGTATGCCCTTTCCAAGACTCATAGTAAATCAATGGGTTAGGTCAGGAAATGGTTGTAAAGTCTCTTGGGTCATTTTTTCCCACTTGTCTCTCCCTGTCTGTGGAGTTGAATTGAGTCAGACCTTTATTTCAGCTGAAGGAACTGCATTATTGAGCTCAAATAACAGCCTGCTAGTTTCACAAAAAGCCCTGAGAATCTTCAAGCTTCCTCTGAGACTACCCAGCGATTCTAATACCTTTGCCACTGTTCCCCAAGGGACTTTAATTCTGTACGTTCAATCACCGTCTTCTGTGATGAAACAGAGATGATGCCTTGGAAGGAATAGCTTTCTGTAGGAGGGGACACTAGCCCTCACTGCCCTCCTTTTTGTCTTTAAATATGCACTTCCCCTTAGAGATGGGGTTTTTAGGGGTAGTGGTATTTGATTCTTAATTAGCAATCTGTCCTAGCTGTGGATATCGTTTTCCTTAATATTCTTTAGTTAAACCATGAGTAGGTTGAATGTCCAAACAGACTCTACTAAATACCAGGGTGTAACCAAAAGGAAGCAAACTGAAATAAACTAAAGGCAGTAACCTAGATAATTTGTGTTAGAGGACAGATTTTTTTTTTTTTTTTCAAATTTTCAATTTGAGTTTCACTGAGTGACTGATGACTCTCTATTTAACCCCCAGGGCACTCACAAGTAAAAAAAAGAATGTCTATTTTGCTACATGTAAGATTTGTGCTATCCAGATCTGTGAGACTAAGATCAAGAAAGCTGCAGGAGTTATCTCTACTACCTGCCTAAGATCTACTCTTTGGGTATCACCTGTGTAACACCGCCAGGATCAGATTATTTTAACTTGCCTCTACCTGGGAAGAGAGAAATGTATAAGTAAGACAAGCCTCTAGGTGCCTGTTCCAAATTCTCATGCCACCTCTCTGAAATCAAAGCTTTCTTTTCCAGTTACCACTTTGCTACCACTTCCTACACACACACCCTAAAAAAAACTAGAACAAGTGGGGCAGTGAAAAGTCTCAAAGAGTAATGACTGTTCAAGTGGCTTGTGGATTCCTATTTGTCCACCACTCATGCCCTGGTAGGTACCCAGTATGCAGAAAGAGGCAGGGCTCTCTGTAAGTCTTGCTGAGTACATGCCTGTCTTCTTTCTCTGGGGAACAAAATGGGCATGTTGGGTGGCAGCCATAATGTATCAGAGGGGAGATGACTCATTGGAAAAGACTCTGATGCTGGGAGGGATTGGGGGCAGGAGGAGAAGGGGATGACAGAGGATGAGATGGCTGGATGGCATCACTGACTCAATGGACGTGAGTCTGAGTGAACTCTGGGAGTTGGTGATGGACAGGGAGGCCTGGCGTGCTGTGATTCATGGGGTCGCAAAGAGTCGGACACGACCGAGCAACTGAAATGAACTGAACTGAGCTTGCAGTTGGACTTGTGACTTTTGTTTGCAGACACCACAGAAGAATAATGACCCTATTCTGCATTACGAAGTTAATTTTTCTTTGTCCCTCCTTGAGTATAGACAACCATGCCTCGATGCTCCAGGGTATCTGTAGATATTTGGGGAGATAGATGGAAACAGTGGCCTAGTGGTACTCTTTGTGTTCCAGCAGGTGTGGGAGTAGCCATGTCCAGAAGACATGGTGATGTTGCCAAGAGATAGCTACAGCAGAAGAAAGACATAGTTCTTTCTACACATAGCAGAACCCAAAGTCAGCTGGACTTATTCATAAGCCCATATGAGTACCATATGGATCACCCCTTGGAGTCCCCGGGGGACTCAGCTGGTAAAGAATCTGCCTGCAATTNAGACATGGTGATGTTGCCAAGAGATAGCTACAGCAGAAGAAAGACATAGTTCTTTCTACACATAGCAGAACCCAAAGTCAGCTGGACTTATTCATAAGCCCATATGAGTACCATATGGATCACCCCTTGGAGTCCCCGGGGGACTCAGCTGGTAAAGAATCTGCCTGCAATTCGGGAGACCTGGGTTCGATCCCTGGTTGGGAAGATCCCCTGGAGAAGGGAAAGGCTACCCACTCCAGTATTCTGGCCTGGAGAATTCCATGGACTGTATAGTCCATGGGGTCACAAAGAGGTAGACACCACTGAGCAACTTTTACTTTCACTTTGGAGTCCCAGAACTACATTGAGAAAACATTTATAGGGAGTTAGAGTTAAACAGGATGCAAAGAGAGAAAACAAAAAAACAGACAGATCATGCTCAGAAATCCTTTTAGCCTACAATGGATTTGAGGAAGCAGAGAGACCAGTTAGGAGACTGATGTAGTAATCAACACGAGTGATTAAGTCAGCCTCTATTAGGGCAATTATAGAGAGACTGGGTTAATGGATATTTTTAAACGATACTATTAAGTTAGAGTTGCCAGAATTTGTTTATTGATTCTGTATGGGGTGTGACTGGTCAGACACGGGGGAAATGTCACTTTCAGGGTGATTCCCAGGGTCCCAGCTGGGATATCACGGATGAGTGGTGCCTTCTTCCCACGTTTGGCACCCTCAAAAGCCACATGCACTCTGTGTAGATTCTGAAATTGCCTTTCCTTTGTCCTTACAGTTTCCAGAGGAGGGCTGCTTTGCTTCCACAAGAAGATGAGCTTTGCCCTAGATAAGGCATGGATTTTGTTTCTTTCAGGCAGAACTTGAGACGTTTGCAGAGCCAGCATTGCTGGAATCCAATCTGAAGCTTGTATAGCCATTCTGTTTTCGTGGCTTTTGTCTTTTCTCTCAAACATCAACAACTGGAACCTTGACTTTTACAAATACTAAATTCTAAAGTGCCTCAAGAACTGGGACCAAATCCCTGTCAATATTGGAGTCCTGCTCTAGATACCTAATTCCTATCTCCCCAAGTCAACCATCTATATTCCTGGATGTTTGCTTTTTTCTGCCGATAGAATCTGCTTCCCAGGTGGCTCAGGGGTAAAGTATTCACCTGCCACTGACGGGAATGCAGGACACGTGGGTACAATCCTTGGGTCAGGAAGATCCCGTGAAGGAGGAAGTGGCAACCCACTCCAGTATTCTTGCCTGGAGAATTCCATGGACAGAAAAACCTGGCAGACTACAGCCCACAGAGTCACAAAGAGTCGGGCACAGCTGAGCACACGTGCATGCCAATAGTGTCCTCACCTTGATTTTCCATCCTGCCCTTGGGAGGTCTCCCGATGTGCCCATTGTTAACTCTTGTCATTGCTAATCAACTGTATAATATTGTTTAATTTTGCCAGTCTCCTGATGCCATGCCATCTGTCTCTCTGATTTTCAGCCAGTGTCCTGCTATTGGTGTCTCTTCAAGTATCTTCCTACCGTAAGGCCTTCTGATGTCTTAGTGGGTCCTTCCTTCTCCAATTTGATGTAGTCAACCATCACTGTCACTTTAGTAGGTCCTTCCTTAGGAACTCTCCCAAAGTATTGGTCATCTGAGCTTACTCAGTTTTTATGTGGGACATAGCATCTTATAATCCATATTTTCAGAGATTCAGATTCCTTTTTAAAAAATCTTACCTAAACTTGAGCTTTTGAAGTTATGTTAAATATTGATCTTGGAGAATTCAGCCATTTTGATTTGTAGCAAGATTTCATAAATGACTTTTAAGATATTTGGGAAAAATATTTAAAACTCAAGATATTAAACTTTAAGTCTATATTAAGTGCCATCCCTTAATTCTTTAAGGAATTTATTAAATAATAAATACATTAGAATTAGATAAAAGATTCTCAACTTTAGCTGCAAAATGAAATCACCTAGGGATCTTTAAAAATATACTGATATCTAGGTCCTACCATCAAAGACTCTGATTAATTTCTCCAGGTTCTATCTAGGCATTAGAATTTTTTTAAAGCTCCCTAAGTGATCTTGATGTGACTCAAGTTTAAGAAAAATTTAATTAGATTAATATCATTTAATGGTAATTTTAAAAATAAAGACTATTGTATACGTGCTTGAGAAAAACAAAAGAAAATGTCATACACCTTGCAGAGATAAGCACTTAAACATTTTTGGTTTATCCATACACCTGCATACAGATTCATATATCAGTTCAATTCAGTTCAGTCACTCAATCATGTCCAGCTATTTGCAACCCCACGGACTGTAGCATGCCAGGCCTCCCTGTCCATCACCAACTACTGGAGTTTACTCAGACTCAATGTCCATTGAGTCTGTGATGCCATCTAGCCATCTCATCCTCTGTCGTCCCCTTCTCCTCCCACCTTCAATCTTTCCCAGCATCAGGGTCTTTGCCAGTGGGTCAGTTCTTTGCATCAGGTGGCCAAAGGATTGGAGTTTCAACTTCAACATCAGTTTTTCCAATGAATATTCAGGACTGATTTCCTTTAGGATGGACTGGTTGGATTTCCTTGCAGTCCAAGGAACTCTCAAGAGTCTTCTCCAGCACCACAGTTCAAAAGATGCTCAGCTTTCTTTATAGCCCAACTCTCACATCCATACATGACTACTAGAAAATCCATAGCCTTGACTAGATGGACATTTGTTGGCAAAGTAATGTCTCTGCTTTTTAATATGCTGTCTATGTTGGTCATAATTTTTCTTCCAAGGAGTAAGCATCTTTTAATTTCATGGCTGCAGTCACAATGTGCAGCCCCAAAAAATCTGTAGCCCCGAAAAAATAAAGTCAGCCACTGTTTCCACTGGTTCCCCATCTGTTTTCCATGAAGTGATGGGACCAAATGCCATGATCTTCATTTTCTGAATGTTGAGCTTTAAGCCAATTTTTTCACTCTCTTCTTTTACTTTCATCAAGAGGCTCTTTAGTTCTTCTTCACTTTCTGCCATAAGGGTGGCATCATTTGTATATCTGAAGTAGGTTATTGATATTTCTCCCAGCAATCTCCACCCATTGAAATTTCTAGGTAATAGTTCTGGAGTGGGTTGCCATTTCCTTCTCCAGGGGATCTTCCCAGCCTAGGGATCGAACCCAGGTCTCCTGCATTGTGGTCAGATGCTTTACCATCTGAGCCACCAATCGTGATTCCAGCTTGTGCTTCATCCAGACCAGAGTTTCTCATGATGTACTCTGCATATAAGTTCAATAAACAGGGTGACAATATACAGCCTTGACATACTCCTTTCCCAATCTGGAACCAGTCTGTTATTCCATGTCCAGTTCTAACTGTTGCTTCCTGACCTGCATATAGCTTTCTCAAGAGGCAGGTCAGGTGGTCTGATATTCCCATCTCTTTCAGAATTTTCCAGTTTATTGTGATCCACACAGTCAAAGGCTTTGGCATAGTCAATAAAGCAGAAATAGATGTTTTTCTGGAACTCTCTTGCTTTTTCCATGATCCAGTGGATGTTGGCAATTTGATCTCTGGTTCCTCTGCCTTTTCTCAAACCAGCTTGGACATCTGGAAATTCAAGGTTCACGTTCTGTTGAAGCCTGGCTTGGAGAATTTAAAATATTACTTTACTAGTGTGTGAGATGATTGCAATTTTGAGGTAGTTTGAGCATTCTTTGGCATTGCCTTTCTTTGGAATTGGAATGAAAACTGACATTTTCCAGTCCTGTGGCCACTGTTGAGTTTTCTGAATTTGCTGGCATATTGAGTGTAGCGCTTTTACAGCATCATCTTTCAAGATTTGAAATAGCTCAACTGACTTCAGATTCCAGGATATCTGGTTCTGGGTGAGTGATCACACCATCATGATTATCTGGGTGTTGAAGATCTTTTTTGTACAGTTCTTTTGTATATTCTTGCCACCTCTTCTTAATATCTTATGCTTCTGTTAGGTCCATACCATTTCTGTCCTTTATTGTGCCCATCTTTGCATGAAATATTCCCTTGGTATCTCTAATTTTCATGAAGAGATCTTTAGTCTTATTAAAAGAAATTCTTTTAATGTATTAACGTGTTTGATTTTTTTTCTATGACTTTTGCACTGAGTATTATTATCTCTATTTACAAAAGGGATATCTGCATTCAAAGAGGTTGATTTACTGATGCAAAGTCTCCTGAGTGATAGAGATGTCTTGCAGACAGCAGACATTCCCCCACACTTGGTTGGGTGTCTGTAGGAGGGGAGGACACGGACAGAGTCACTCTGGTGTACAGTTAACACTCTCCGGTCTTGAAGGCCCAGAAATTTGATTGTTACCCTGCTCATGTTTCGATGCAGATGAGCTGACTTGTGCTAATCATATTCACGGGACACCAAGGTGTAAAAATATCAATGTATTCTTCAAAAACTGTTAAATAGACTGGGGCATCTGTGTTGGCTTTTTCTCCCTTGTAAGGAGTCAGAACAGGTTGCCGAATTATTATCAAACATTTGGTTAGAAAACTAGATTATTGAATGAATACTGATATTAAGCCACAGAAAACTGGATGCATGTGTTTTTATAGGAGGGAAATAATCCCCACGAAATCATGGGTGTCAAGATATTCTCTCTCTAAACAGTGTGGGGTCACCAATTCCTGTGCTTGGATTTTCCCTCATGTAGACTCTATACAAAGCGAGTGCCTTTTTAGCCTCACACTTTTTCCCTCAATGGGAACCATGGTGTTAATTCCTCATCCTTGTTTAGCCTCTGGCTCCCTTCACATCTCAAGACTTGATTAGGTTTCTGGCAATGGCTACTCCTCCTGCTTTGTCTAATGGGACATCTCATTCCTTGCTTTAGTTCCTCAAATTTTTTCATGATAATACCGTCATCATCATCGTCATTTGAGGTGCTTGTTAAAAATGCAGAGCGAGGAGACTCTGCATTTCTTAACAAGCACCTCAAATGACGATGATGATGGTATTTGTGGAGCAGAAATTAATACAACATCATAAAGCAATTATCCTCCAGTAATAATAATATAGAGTCATGGAGTTCACACCAGAAATTCTACATTAGAATCTCTGATTTGAGACCTGAAAACCTAGCTTTTAAGACAATACCTAGGTGATATGCATGCAAACTATAAGGAGACTTCTGCAGAGGGCTTACCTGACCTCTCATATGCTGTTTGCAAGGCTTGACCCTGAAGAAATCACCTTATTTTCATACTAAGTGAAGTAACAAGTTAGCTCAAGTTAAAAAGTAAGAGGAATAATAAAGTATAGCATCTGTTAATTTAAGCAATGGCTATAACTGGTCCATATTCTTTAAGTAATTTTTAAAAAATAATTTTAAAATAAAATCAAATCGAATATTATAATGCTTTACTGAAGCTTGAAAATAAAGGCCCAAAGAAAAGAGAAATAAAAATAAGGATTGGGCTGTATCTATAACATCAACAATAGGAGATGAAAAGTCATCAAGAGGTTTAACATCTGGTTTGTATCATAGCGTGGTCGATCTGATTATCTCTGATATTTAATATGGCTGCAAAAAACATGAAGGACTGAAAAATGATCATCTCTGAGGCCCCACAAAGACAAGGAGAGAGAAAGCTTTATTTAAGGAAACGGGATCAAGAGAAAACAGACAGTCTCCTTCATGGTTTCTCTAGGGTTATCTAGATGGCATGAGATCAATGACAAAATGATAAAAAGTGATTTTTCTGAGCCATAGGCTTTATTTACTTCATCCCTAACATCCTACCTTGGAAGATGATAGTGGGAATGGATGACCATCTCAAGAAGACAGCAAATATCAAAAGATATTTATTAACTTGGCTAATATAAGAGTTGACTATTTGATTAGCCTTGACTTGAAGATGTCTGCACATAGGCTCGTAAGCAGCTCTGTGCCATTTCCCTAGAGAACAGTGCGAGAGAATATTTTACAGCAGAGCCTTGCACTAGCTCAGCACAAAGGCTTCCAGTCTGAAAGGGTAGTGAGAGATTGCTAGGAAGGAAATATTTCTCTGTATCTCTCTAGAGAACTTTAGGAACAGACATGAAGCCCTGCAAGAATAAACAAGGCATCGTTTACTTTTGTGTTTTTCTCACCTGCCTCACTCCCAGATGGTTGTGGTTGGGCAGGGAAGGGGGGTGGCGCTAAGTCTTCATTAGGGTCCAGTTTCTTGTTGACTCTCTTCAGTCTTCCAAACTGGATGAGATTTCTCCTTAAGTAAGTCAGAGTACTGTCAGCAACTTGTATATTTTGCCAGTTGCGGTAGATTCATTATTTTACAATAAGTTAATGGCAACCCANGGCTACAGTCCATGGGGTTGCAAGAGTCGGATACAACTTGGTGACTAAATAACCACCACCACATCATCTATCAAGGAAAAGAGACTAAAAATGTTATAACTTAAACATTTGAAAATAATTTTTGTATAATAATGATTAACTGGTATGTTCCACTTCATCAGAATGGAACACAAAATAAAAAGACATTTATTTTGAAGTTTAAACAAGTATAATTCTGGTTCCTCCTCTTTGTCAAAATGGCAGGAGTCTTACAGGATTTCTCTTCTGAAGCAACTGATGTCTAGCAGTCTTTGAGGAATTCTCACAATAAACTCAACTTATATTTACTGGCTCTTACTACATGGGAGAAGGCAATGGCACCCCACTCCAGTACTCTTGCCTGGAAAATCCCATGGNAATGGCAGGAGTCTTACAGGATTTCTCTTCTGAAGCAACTGATGTCTAGCAGTCTTTGAGGAATTCTCACAATAAACTCAACTTATATTTACTGGCTCTTACTACATGGGAGAAGGCAATGGCACCCCACTCCAGTACTCTTGCCTGGAAAATCCCATGGACGGAGGAGCCTGGTGGGCTGCAGTCCATGGGTCGCTAAGAGTCGGACACTACTGAATGACTTCACTTTCCCTTTTCACTTTCATGCATTGGAGAAGGAAATGGCAACCCACTCCAGTGTTCTTGCCTGGAGAATCCCAGGGACGGGGGAGCCTGGTGGGCTGCTGTCTCTGGGGTTGCACAGAGTCGGACATGACTGAAGTGACTTGGTAGTAGTAGTACTACTATATCCCAGTACAGTTCTAGGCACTGGAGGATAGATACTGGTGGGCCTTTCACAGAGCTTGCTTTCCAACTGGGAGAAAACAGTCACTAACCCAACAAACCTACAGCCTGAAGAATAAACATGTATCAAATCAATAAATGACAAAGAAAATGTAAGCACTATGCCAGAACTACATTTGGGTGATGTGGTGATCAGTGACAGGGTAGTCAGGGCAGGGCTTTCTGAGGGTAGAGGGTACTTAAACTGAAGTCTGAGTGGTCAAAAGCTGTCTTGGCTGGAGTATCTGAATGAGGCGGCAAGAGAGGGAGAGAGTAGGGATTGGTCCTGTGGAGCCTGGTAGTGACTTGAGAACAATGGGTTAGACTTTTTATTTTTTACTTTTTTTATTTTTTCATTTTATTTTACACTTCTGACCTAATAAAGTTTTTACTTAATGATTTTCTCAATGAGTATTTGGCTTGTTCTGGAACAAAGAGGTTCTTTTGTAAAAATAATTGGTTCTCAATCCAGAAACCAATTCTAACAGCATTTTCATTTGGCAATTTTCCATAGGTAAAACAATAAAGAAATTAAAATTATTCTTTGTTCCTCCACTTATAATTTCTGCACCATCATCAGAGGGAGAGTGGAGAAGAGGAAGACAATATTATTTCTGAAAGTGGAGATTATGCGTTCTGGGTGTGATCTTGAGCAGGGCTTTTGTTGAAGATGAGAGGGCAGGGGAAGGTCAGGCATTAAAATCACCTGAGGGGCTGTTGCAAGTACACTCAGTGTTCTCTCTCCCTCAGGAACACCTAATTTATAGTCAGCAATGTAACAGAAAAGGCGCAAGCACATTAAATTGTGCAAAACCAGCCTTGTAAATTCTAATTAATCATGAAAGAATGAGTCACAGAACTAAGGCATCAGTTGGTTTATGTGTGAAACTCTTATATGCCTTACAAAATAAATGATTTCATTAGTTTCTTTTATGTAGGCCTTGACTCTCTAAGAAATAGAGTTTTCTGATTCTTAGAAGCATAACTCATCTTTGTGTATTTTATGCCTTTTGGATATGGGAGTCAACTAAAAAGTTCTTAAATTCAAATAATGTACTTCTCTGAAGAATAAGTCATGTCTGACTCTTTGTGATCCCATGGACTATACAGTCCATGGAATTCTCCAGGTCAGAATACCGGTGTGGGTAGCGTTTCCCTTTTCCAGGGGATCTTCCAAACCCAGGGATTGAACCCAGGTCTCCTGCATTGCAGGCAGATTCTTTACCAGCTAAGCCATAAGAGAAGCTCAAGAATACTGGAGTAGGTAGCTTATCCCTTTGCCAAGGGGTCTTCTGGACCCAGGAATGAAACTGGGATCTCCTGCATTGCAGGCTGGTTCTTTAGCGATCAGGGAAGCCTAAAGAATAAGTAATATACACATACTGAATTTAAAGTTTAAGATTACATGTTCTCTAATAGTCTCATTTTCCTTGGATGTTTGTTGTCACATATCTTAAACAGGATCCCAGAAATTAAATGGGAGAAGCCAGGAGAGCTCCATCAGGGAGGAGGCCTGGGCTGCTGAGGGATGGTGGATGGTGGTTGGGTGTGCCCTCTCTGCGGCCTACTGGAAAGGACCTTGTCTTCTCCTCCCTCCTTCCTGCTCCATCAAATGCTCCCCAGCTCTGTCACGGTCTGACTCTCTCACACACAGAGTTACTCTTTAAAAACTGAAGAAAAGAAAAACTGGATATGAGAGACTCTGGCACAGAACCGTTGGCAAATGGTGCCAGCAAATTCTGGCAAATTCTCGTTGCTACAGGAAAAGCCTTTAGAAAGAAAAACGCTTTGTGACAAGTAGTAGGTAATGAGAAGATAAACTTGAAAAATACAATATACCTTTGTTTATGATCATTACATGTGTGAACTGGGTGTTTCACCATTTTAAAAAGTTTTCAAAGGAATCTCATAACAACATTCAGCAACACAGGTATACATTCCAGGTATCACTTTCCCCTAAGATATGTTTGCATTGAAGACCCCAGGAGATACCTCACCAGTTAATTTAACTCTTCATCCAATTTCAAAATTGGGAGATCATTTGAAAACACAGATATGGTATCCCAAAAGGAGTTTCTGCATTTTTGTGTTATCCATTTTTACTTCTTTCTGATCCTCAGGCACATATATTTTCTCTGGCCTGTTGGAGTCTAAAGAAGGCTGAGTGCTGAAAAACTGATGCTTTTGAATTGTGGTGTTGAAGACCCTTGAGAATCCTTTGGACTTCAAGGAGATCAAACCAGTCAATCCTAAAGGAAATCAGCCCTGAATATTCATTGGAAGGACTGATGTTGAAGTTGAAGCTCCAATACTTTGGCCATCTGATGTGAAGAGCCAACTCATTGGAAAAGACCCTGATACTGGGAAAAATTGAAAGCAAGAGGAAAAGGAAGAGGAAGAGAATGAGATAGTTAGATAGTATCAGTGACTCAATGGACATGAGTTTGAGCAAACTCTGGAGATAATGAAGGACAGGGAAGCCTGACATGCTACAGTTCATGGCGTCTCAATGAGTCAGACATGCCTTTGCAACTGAACAACATTCCTCCTCTCGCTTTACTGGAGTTAAAGTAAGATGCGAAATGTTCTACCTGAGACCATCAAGGAAACTCACCTATTCATTCTTTCTGTTTCTCATTTACTTATTTAAAACTTTTTAAAATTTTATTTTGGAGTAGAGTTGATGAACAATGTTATATTAGTTTCAGATGTACACCAAAGTGATTCAGTTAGACGCATACATGTATCTATCTATTCTTTTTCAAATTCTCTCCCCATTTGGGTTATTACAGAATATTGAGCAGTTGGCTATCTGTTTTAAATATAGCAGTGTGTACATGTCAGTCCCAAATTCCCAATATATAGTACTAGTTCTTCTAGATTCTAACTTTGAATCCTGACTCAAACTATCTGAGCTTACCTTTTTCTTTTCAATATATGTGTCCCAATATTCCCGTTATCCTCCCCAAAGACAACAACTGGGTACTTACTTAAAGATCTTATTTCTAGCAAAAAATAACCTACTTTCCTCAAAGCCTAGAGCTTTGCTTGTATAACAGAAGTTGATAGAACTGTTTCTCTAGCTTGGTTGAGAATTCTTTCCTCTAAGGAGTTGATTTAATTTTTACTGCAGCTATATACTCCAGAAGTAGTTCTGTTTTACATATGAATCACATATAAAAGCACCCAAGATAGGCAATCTATGTGTGTTTTTCATGATTTTTTAAAATCTCCCCCATCTTTCTGCACAGAATACCACATACAAGAGGAGCTCGTTTTGCTCGCTATTTAAACCAGAGAACAGTCTTATTCTATTGAAACCAATTTCCTTTGTTAATTTTTGATGATACATGTTAATTTTAATTTTAAAATGAGAAGAGAGGATAATATCCTGGGAAATTTTTTTAATCCCAACATTTCCCCCCAAGAACTTTGTCATCTTTCTCAGGTATTATTTGTACTTGTATTGGGTTGGCCAAAAAGTTCATGTGAGTTTTTCCATAACATCCTACAGAAAAATCCAAACAAACTTTATGGCTAACCCAATACCTTTGGTGCTCTGTTTCAATTGACACAACAGATGCCTTATTTCTGTCAAAGCAAATTTTCCTTGAGGAGAATCCTTACCATCCAACTTCGTGGTCCTCTGTAATAAAGTGAGTAGCCAGGTAGAGTCCAGTGAATCTCAGAAGGCCTGTGGCACTGAGTCAATGAAACCAGAAGATGTACCCACCAATGTCCAGCTGGCCCTAGCTTATACACTCTTCGTCTGATCCAAATGGGTAAGATGAGGCTGTTCTGGCTGTAAGGCAGTTGTAGGGTAAAGGCATTCTTGCATATGGTTTACTCTCATAAGCTGACAACTCCACATACTCACTACAACATCTGCATAGAACAGAAATCTTGGAATATTTCCCATTTCCAAGGGAAGAGTCCAGGATCATTCAGCTAATCAAAGCCATACCTTGAGGTCAAGTACAAAGGGATAATGCCTATAACTTTTTTCTAGTCTGTCAAGTTCTGAATATGAAAAGTCCAGCGACACCAACCCATGGGCTCAAAAAGATTTAAAAACTCAGATCTAAGTATATGTANAAGGGAAGAGTCTAGGATCATTCAGCTAATCAAAGCCATACCTTGAGGTCAAGTACAAAGGGATAATGCCTATAACTTTTCTCTAGTCTGTCAAGTTCTGAATATGAAAAGTCCAGCGACACCAACCCATGGGCTCAAAAAGATTTTAAAACTCAGATCTAAGTATATGTATATATCTGTCAACTATATGAAAATTGACCCATCTCTAGGCCACATGATTGTCAGCTTAGTTGCCCAGGTTCTGAGCTTTGGCAGTTCTAGAGTCAATCCATTTATCCGCTCAGTGAAAGCTTAAGGAAGCATTTCAATAGCCAGCTCTGTTGTACAAAGAAGTCCTATGGAGAGAGATCAACCAGGTACCTACTCTGCCCCTCCACAGGGCACATGGTGTCCCTGAAAAGAAGTGCTAAGAACATAGTGACCAGTTCTGTATTACTAGATGGGCACATTGTGAAGCAGGAAATGGCACTGTGATTTTGGCAGTTCAACCCACTACCTGAAAACAACATACTCTTATATTTCTGTTGAGTAGAACAGAACTGAACAATTCTTTTCTTACTATATCTCAGCTAATTCATTAAATGATTTCACGATTGACTCGAGAAAGCCAAGAAAATATAGTTATCATTTTTCTCTGAACAAGACTTTAAATGACATTAAAAATCTATGTATTACATTAAGAATGATTCAAAAAGCAAAACAACAACAACAAAAGGAACCTGAGGGGGCTTGGAGGACTCAGAATTAGCAAATTATTTTTATATGTTTCATTGCATTTCTTCTCCCAGGCAAAATATAAAAACAAATGAGACACAAATCTCTCCACATCATCAAATCTAACTCCTAAGTAGAAATCCTCTGGTATTCTAGCCCTAAATATTTTAGATTCTACAGAAACTTGGATAATTCTGAAGTTTGGTTAATATCCATAGCAATCTATAATCAAGTCAGTAGAAGTTATATTTAACCGAACTAATACCATCACCCTCTAAATTCACAATGAGCTTTCCATAAACTTGTGTGCAGACATAATTCTTTAAACTGTTTTGCATTTAGTCAGGAATATACCATGATTAAATGACATAAAAAGGAATTTGAATTTTGGTACATAAAGAATAGTCCCCTATTCTTTACGACAGCTAATTTTTAATTTGCATATAGAAAAATTCCAGATTCCCTGGAAATAGATAAGTACAAAGTATACTCATCAGCTCTAAATCACCTATCCTTTAGATGGTCTCTCCAACTCAAATACCTAAAAGAACAAATTCTGGTGCCAGTGTTTTTCTAGTTTTATGATGCATTTAGTAGCATACCTAAACAGATTGAAGACCTTGTCATTATCAAAGATGATTGGAAGGATAAATCCAGTTTCCAAGGAGTGTTGCTTGCTTTGTTTCCTAAAGCTCAGGCTCATAATGCATGGTATTCCAGTTAAGCTACACTATCAGTGCAGTCCAGAGAAACTTTCCCCAGACTGAAAACTGAAATCTAGCTGAGGTTCTCTTCCCACAGAGAAGGTGTTCGAGACTCAGGGCTGAGTAGTAGTGGAGGAAGGAGTGGATTTGAAGGGAATGAGCACAGTTAGTATCCTTTGGAACCTGGGGCATTTGGTCCTCTCTAGATCTATTGTGTGTGATGGTTGGATGGGGGCTGGACCAGGGCTCTGGGGCCTTGCTTGGAAGAATTCAGNTCTCTTCCCACAGAGAAGGTGTTCGAGACTCAGGGCTGAGTAGTAGTGGAGGAAGGAGTGGATTTGAAGGGAATGAGCACAGTTAGTATCCTTTGGAACCTGGGGCATTTGGTCCTCTCTAGATCTATTGTGTGTGATGGTTGGATGGGGGCTGGACCAGGGCTCTGGGGCCTTGCTTGGAAGAATTCAGAATGTTCATAAATGGACTACTACTGCTGCCTACTCTCAAAAATACATCTATGACAAAGAAACCTACTTTTCTCCCAATTCTGAGGAGCAGAGAAATATTGGAGAAAGAGATGATAAGTTTATATGCCTTTCCCTAAAATCCTCCAAGTCCAAGAGGCTCTCTGTGTGTGGTCTTGCATAAAAAGGTAATATGGTTGAATTTACAAGTCAAAAAGGTTAATGGTGGTCAGATCAACAATCTCCCAGAACAAAAAACAACACATATAATTGGACAGAATTCAAATAGTCTCATCACAGAACATGAATAATAAAAGTGAAAAGGAAAAAACAGAAATTTAGGTTCGGTTCAGATGAGGTCAAAGGTTAAACACCTGGATAGTATTAATTCTCTAACTTGAAGAGGATTTCTCATAAAACTTCCAGAACTTTTCCTTTCACATTAACAGGAATACCATATTTCCTGACATGTCCCTCTAACTCATTTAGGCCTGGGTCCAGAAGATAAGACAAGCCATCTCTCCAACTCTTCAGGCCTTTGGTCAAGGCCCACAGTCACAAAACTCCCTTGTTCTGCTGTCTCTCAGGGCCTGTTCATGGGATGGCAGGGACTGGGTAGCTTGGGTATGTCTTCTCTTGCCCTTTCTGTCTTCACTGCTATGCCAGGCTGAACCAGGCATGTACTAATTCAGCTGCTGGGTTTCACTGTAGGAAGTAGGTAACTTTTTGGGGAGAGTGAGGTGAGGCCCATGTCTAATTTGTTGAATAGGTTATAAACAGCTTTGGGATATTTCAAGACGCAAGATTGCATTTAAAGGTAAGGGGTTATTAGGAAGAGTGGTAATAATAGTCATAACAGTCATTAGTGTCCTAATAAAATACAAACAAAGGAAATGAGAACATGTATCTTTAATAACCTGATGCTAACACAACAAACCAAACAAAATAAATAAGTGAAACCGGCTTTTGGCTTCTTTGGAATGGACAATGACTTGCCCACTGAATATATTTACATCTTTGCAAGAGACTATGTGAAAGCTATCATGTGTGATAAGGCATTGAAAACAAAAATCAAATGGTTCTTATATTCCTTCAGTACATTTGAATCTAATTTCGGCATTTACCAAAAGGAAATAACAACTTGGCTGGGTACACTGTGTAAACCTACGTGCTGTCAACTGCCAAGAAAAAACAAAGTACTTCCTCCCTTCTAGCCGGTCCTTCCTCTTCTTACGGCAGAGTTCCCCAGCCTCCAGGATCCAGTGCCTGATAATCTGAAGTGGAGCTGATGTAATAATAATACAGACAAAATGCACAATAAATGTAATGTGTTTGAATCATCCTGAAACCATCCCCCTACCCCAGTCTGTGGAAGAATTATCTTCCACAAAACTGGCCCCTGGTGCCAAAAGGACAGGGGACTGCTGCCTTATAGGGGAAAGGGAGAGGGGAGCAGAGAGGGTTCTACGGGCATGTGGATTATGACCGATCACCTTTTCCTGCCGGTATTTCTAATTAATGTGATTTTGGAAAATATAAGTTTTCTTTGGTTAGACAGATGGGAAACTAGCCAAGAGCTTCTAAATCTAGAGTCGTGTGCATAAGCAAGGTGGGCTCTCCAGGTAGATAGAAACTGCCCTATGGAAATACTCTTAAATGATGATAAAGGTAAGCTAATAAAAATAATGTGTGCTTACCATAAATTAAGGGGCCTTTCCAATTCTCAAGTTTTCTTCCTCTTACAAATATATGTTTGAGTGTGTGAGTGTGTGCGTGTGTGTGTGTGTGTGTTTTCTCTCATCTGAGTGACCAGATACTCCAACGGACATTACCAACAGGATATGCAGGGTGTGGGTGTCTGGAGGTGGTTAGACAGAGCAAACTTCTGAGAGGCAGAGACCTCTTCCAGGAAGTAGGAGGATGGGAAATGTCCTGCTTCTACGTCTGTTTGGAAAGGGCTATCCTTGACACATCTTTTCTCCGGAGAGAAAGAAGCAGGACTTAGACAAAGGAAGGTTTGATTCATGGTATAATCTTGCTCCAGAAAAGACTTAGAAATTACTTTCTTCTCATGGATGAATGGATTGTGTCACAATTAAATGTGTACATAAAGCGATGATGTGGATTTGCTGTGTCCATTGTAATGGGATTTTCTCTCTGCTTTAGATAGACGATTCTGTGTGTTAAGGAACTGCTTGCCAAGAGAATAGAGATCGGTATACCAATTATGCTTTTAAGTTCATATATTCATTATTCACACAATAAATATTTCTTGAATGCTTATTATAAGGCAGCCGTTGTGTTACTTCGAGATTGTGTGTGTGTGTGTGTGTGTGTGTGTGTGTGTGCATGCAATTCTAAACAATCTCCTGTGCTCCTGTGTGAAATATGCTAAGATTATCATACTGGTAACTGGGATGCATGAAGGATTATAGATTCTAGAAAGAAAAATCTAGACAATTTGTGGCTAGTATTTCTTTTTGTAAAAAAAAATTTTGTTTTAATTGCTCTGCTGGGTCTTCATTGCTACAGGGGGCTTTTTCTGGTGGCATGAGCTGGGGCCACTCTCTAGTTGTGGTGTGCAGGCTTCTCATTGCAGAGGATTCTCTGGTGGAGCACAGGCTCAGAGTGTGGGCTCAGTAGTTGTGACATAAGGGCTTAGTTGCTCCATAGTAGTGTGGAATCTTCCCAGACCAGGGATCAAACCATGTCCCCTACATGGGCAGGCAGATTTAACCACTGGACCACCAGGGGAGTCCTATACTTCTGACTGATATCTGTTGCTGTCACGGTCTTATACCCCTTTCTATATGTTATTTCATTAATCCTCATTTTGATAGTAGTGACCATTATTATTTTATTTTATTTTAGAGATGAAGAAATAAATCTTAGGTTGTATCACTTTGGTAGGGCTGCCATAATGAAGTCCACAGACTGGGTAGCTTGCACAATGGAAATGTATTTTCTTCCCTCTTTTGGAGTTCTGCATCATGGAAAAGTGCCCAGGTTATCAGGGGTGAGCACTGTGTTCCTTTACCTTGGGGGTGTTAGCAAGAAATGTGGACACCCACAGACAGTTCTGCACTCACACTTTTCTCATCTGACTTGAGAACCTTCCTGTAAGTAAAACTCTGGTCAGACCTCTTGCTGGCAGGTCAGGGTGTACCTGGCATGCTTGAGTTCTCAAAGGAAATAGAGCACAATCTATGAGGCTTTCTAGCTGCAAAAATAACCAACTTCTCTTGCAGTGTTTAATGAATGGAGGGAAATAATCTGCCTACTTTCTTATACATTTTACTGTAGCAAATGAGTTTAATCACTTCATGCAATAGGGGGCTCTGAGCGAGGATCACCTTCAGGTAAAAGTTGGAGGAAAAAAGATGCAGATAGATGAACCTGTTAGAACCCTGGCTGTAGGTCTCTGCTGTGGCCCCGAGTCTATTCACATAGTACGGTTCAGTCTGAGGAGCCCTGTTGGGGGTGTGATCTCACTTGTCCACAGCAACAAGCTCTGGGCCCAGGCTGGGTGGGTGTTGTGTGTTACAACTCCTGCTTCCCATAGGAGGAAGCTGCTGCTGCTGCTGCTAAGTCACTTCAGTCGTGTCCGACTCTGTGTGACCCCATAGACGGCAGCCCACCAGGCTCCCCCGTCCCTGGGATTCTCCAGGCAAGAACACTGGAGTGGGTTGCCATTTCCTTCTCCAATGCATGAAAGTGAAAAGGGAAAGTGAAGTCACTCAGTCGTGTCCGACTCTTAGCGACCCATGGACTGCAGCCCACCAGGTTCCTCCGTCCATGGGATTTTCCAGGCAAGATTACTGGAGCGGGGTGCCATTGCCTTCTCTGGCTCAGCTAAAGAGAAGGACCTTCCAAACCTTATAGCAGTAGGTGCCGAAGTAGATCAGAACCCAGAGATTCTGATTCCTGCTCTTCTACTCTGGCCATTCCCAAGTACCTCTTCTCTAAGGCACCACCCTCTATGTTGCCAAGACAAGGCTGCTGTCATAGCAACCATGCTGAGCAACATGCGGATGTGACCTACCTAGAGATCTCTTCACCTCAGGATCACTCATCTCTAACCTGACATGGATCTGACACCTTCCCTTGACAGGTTTCAGTGTCAAGATTACCTTCTTAAAATAAAACGATTTTTACAAAGTAACAGAATTTAAAACTGAGTTGTTCAAATGTTGCTGTTTTTACCTGACTATTCTTATCTTAAAGTGGGATCATTCCCAGGGAAAAGAGAAAGGCTCCACCCCTGGTTCCTTAAATAGCCAAAAGCTCCAGTCCAGAATTCAGCAAACTTTACCACCAAAGTTTCTTGCAACATAACTTCCCAGTTGGTTGATGCTAAGGCAAAAAGACACCCTTTTAATGAGTAGAGAGGATCAGTTGCTTAAGTGATTTTTCGCCAATGTTGCATTTATGGTTTTACAATAAAAGGACTTTTAAGGAAAAGAGTATTACCTTCTTAGCGCATTGGTGACCCTCCTCTCAAAAGGAGATGCCCACTCCTACACAGTCACGCTTTGTCACAACATCATCCTATTTCCTGTATGGTACTTGATGTATGTGTGTGATGACCTTGTTGTGTGTTTGTTTACCTGTTTCCTATATCTCTCTTCCATGACACAGCAGCTTCATCCAGGGAGGGAGCTGGAGAACCCTTCTGGCCACTTGCCCTCAGCGCTCACAGCAGAGTTGGGCAAACAGCAGGAGTTCAAGGCCAACACCAACCAGGGAACCAGGAGGAGCATGACTACAAAGTCATCCTAAGGCTCACAGAATGGGAAGGAGAGAACATCATACCCTGGATGAGCTGCTTCCTTTCCATTTGATCTTGACTCATTTTAACCTGTTATGAGCTGAACTGTTGTTGTTTAGTTGCTAAGTCATGTCCGACTCTTTTGCTAACCCCTGGACTANGAGCATGACTACAAAGTCATCCTAAGGCTCACAGAATGGGAAGGAGAGAACATCATACCCTGGATGAGCTGCTTCCTTTCCATTTGATCTTGACTCATTTTAACCTGTTATGAGCTGAACTGTTGTTGTTTAGTTGCTAAGTCATGTCCGACTCTTTTGCTAACCCATGGACTATAGCCCACCGGGCTCCTCTGTCCATGGGATTTCCCAGGCAAGAATACTGGAGTGGGTTGCCATTTCCTTCTCCAGGGATGAGCAAAATTATTTCCCCCCAACCCTCAAATGTCTATCTTGAAGTCCTTATCCCCAGTACCTCAGAATGTGACTGTATTTGGACATAGGGCCTTTAAAGAGGAACTAAGTTAAAATGAGGTCATTTGGCTCAGCTGGTAAAGAATCTGCCTGCAGTGAGGGAGACCTGAGTTCAATTCCTGGGTTGGGAAGATCCCCTGGAGAAGGGAGAGGCTACCCATTCCAGTATTCTGGCCTAGAGAATGCCATGGACTCCATGGGGTCACAGAGTTGGACAAGACTGAGCGACTTTCGCTTTCGCTTTCACAATCCAGTATGAGCAGCGTCCTAATGAGATGTGGGAATTTGGACACACACACGTATGGCGGGGAGACAGTGGGAAGATACAGCAAGAAGACGGCCTGCCTAAAAGCCAGCGAGAATTCTCAGCAAAATGCAACTCTGCCAATACCTTGACCTCACGCTTCTAGCCTCCAAAACTGTGAGAAGATACATTTCCATTGTTTAAGCTACATTGTCTAAGGGCTTTGTTATGGCCGCCCTACCAAACTGATACCACCTCTCTGAGACTTATTTCTTCACCTCTAAAATGAAAATGATAACGGTCACTTCTATTAAATGAGGATTAACAAGGCAATGCATGGAAAGGGACACAACACAGCGATACGAACAAAGACATCACTCAGAGACACTAGCTGCAAAAATTGCTTTCTTCCTAGAATCTAACTCCTTCATGTGTCATAGTTATTCACATGATTATCTTCGCATACTTCACATAGGAAATGGTTTAGAATTATGCACGCCTGTATCATTGCACAGTAACACAATGACTGCCTCACCGTAAGTGTTCAAGAGATGTGCGTCTCTCTGAGGGGAGAGGACAGCAATTGTGTGGTCATCATGCACTTTCTAGCCTCCATGACTCTGTACAGGCTGTTCCTTGTGCTTGGAAGGCTTTTATCCCAGATTTTTGCATGACTGGCTCCTTCACGTCATTCACTTCCCACCTCAAATAGCACTCAGCAGATAAGTCTTCTCTCGCTTTTTTAAAAAATATGTATTATTTTGGCTGTCGGGTCTTAATTGTGGCACATGAGATCTTTCATTATGGCACGTGGACTCAGTAGTTACAGCGCACAGGCTTAGTAGCCCTGCCACCTGGAGGATCTTAGTTCCCCAGGCAAGGATCAAACTGGCATCCCATGCACTGGAAGGTATATTCTTAAGCAAGGAAGACCTAGAGAAGCCTCTGAAAACCCAGTTTACCTCCCTCGACCCCAGTCACTGGATGCATTTCAGATATTGATTCCTTTATCACCTTTTTTATCCCATGATACCCCATACTCCATGATAGCAGGGACCCTAGTACATTCATCACTGTCTCTCTTTAATAAAAAATTTTATTCATTAAATAGCCAATAAATCAAAAAAGAGATAATTGAATAGGGGAGACTACTTCCCTTAAAGCTGAGTCCTGGGCAAGGGGCTGATTCTGTGAAGTGCGCAGTGTGTCTTATGTTCTGGCCTTGGCCTCCAGGGACATGGTTTCCTGGAGAGAAGAGATACTGAGGTGCTGTAGGAGGATGACAGATAAAAAAAGAAAGCCAGTTAGAGGTGGATTCCCAACCCAGGTTTGCCACTAACTGGGACACCCTATCGGGGAAGGCACTCAGCCTCTCCAAGCCTCACTCTCAGTAAAAACAAAAAGAAGACTGTAAGTAATTCTATACTCTGAAGAACTGTTGGAAAGATTCACAGAGTAATGTTTTAAAAGCACATGGCAAATAGAAGCTCAGTAAATGGTGTCATTTATAAATAATTTTAAGCAAGAAACTAAAAGGGCAAGCCACTCCACCCTGTGTTTTGACTTAATAGAAGGAGTTTAAGATAAGTGTAAAAACTTAGCCATGCTGACAGTTTAATGTAAAGTCTGGAAAATATAGATCAGATCTCTGATGCCCTGACCCCCTGAGGGTTCTTTTTTTCTGCATTATGTGTGTGCATGTTGAATTGCTCCAATCCTGTCTGGCTCTTTGCGATCCCATGGACTGTAGCCCGCAAGGCTCCTCTGTCCATGGGATTCTCCAGGCAAGAATATTGGAGCAGGTTGTCATTCCCTCCTCCAGGGGACCTTCCAGACCCAGGGATCAAACTCACATCTCTTTTGTCTCTTGCATTGGTAGGCGGGTTGTCACGAGCGCCACCTGGGAAGCCCCTTCCCATCATGTAGAACTATTTTATTTTTATTTTGAAGAACATGCTAAATTATGTAAAGTGATATTAATACATACATGCAGATAGTCACGTCTACGAGGACACAAACAATTTGATGAAATATTTTAAAAATTATTTTTAATTGAATATAGTTGATTTATAAAATTAGTTTCAGGTGTACAGCATAGTCATTTGATATTTTTATAGATTATACTATATTACTATCTATTAAAATTTTTTTTGATGTGGACCAGTTTTAAAATCTTTCTTGAGTTTGTTACAATATTACTTCTATTGTTTATGTTCTCTTTCTTTGGCCATGAGGCCTGTGGGATCTTAGTTCCCTGACCAGGGATTACATCCACAGCCCCTGCATTAGAAGGTGAGGTCTTAACCACCGGACCACCAGGGAAGTCCGTAGGTGGTAATCTATTTAAAGTTATAAACGAAGAGAGAGTCCTTCTTGATTTTCTTTTTTTTCCCTTGCTTTTCTTTTTTATTTTATTCTATTTTTTAAATTTTTTTTTTTTACTTTATTTTGCTTTACAATACTGTATTGATTTTGCCATACATTGACATTTGTCCGCCACGGGTGTACATTCGATCACAGAGAATCCTACATTTGAAGGACACAGTGATTCTTTTATCTTCAGAATTATCTTCACACTGATGAAAGTTTCTCAATTTTGAGAAGCAAATTGTTGATATAGCTTGATATTTAGTTACTTAGTATTACTGTCATGGGAAGAGGACTTTAAAAGAGCCCCAGGGCACATTTCAGCTGCGCCAGTCACCGTCAGTACCAAGCTGCGGTGACATTTCTCATCTGCAACTTGAGGGAGGGAGAGAACTCATAATGCGTGTCATGCTGATTTGTGCTGATTTCAGCAGGCTCGCCCAGGGCGGGGGGCTAGCGCCTGCATGAAGGATGTGTTCCGGATATGCGCAGGTGTTCTTCATACTCTGTTCTTATGCCATGTTTGCTGAGTGGTGATAAGTCATTATTTTCCCATGAATGACTGCCTGCTGCTTTCTCAGACTTCTGAGTCATGCCAGGCTTAGGGCTGTTTTCCCAGCAGGTGCAGTCACCTGAGAAAGATGAAATACCACAAGCATCCTCTCCCCATCACCTCTTCCTTTCCTAGGTAATCCCAAGGAAAAAAAAACATCAGGAGCCAAATTTTAAGAGTAAATACTAAAGTGGACCTGGATCTTCATTAGGCCTCAGCACATACCAGGGCAATGATTAACATAGTTCTTGAATTTAGTTCCTGCAACACCTCAGCCTTCCGCCTGCCTTGTCTAAAGAGTGAAATCAGACTGTCCCTCACTCCACAGAGGTTGCTGGACTCTTGTGATGAATGAACTGGAGTCAGATCATCTTTAGGAACTTTCTGTACAGCTTGCTTTTACCCTCTACCCTCCATTCCCAATTAGGGATCCTGCAGTGTCTGAGGAAAGATGCTTTTCTTTTCTGTTAATCACTTGAGTAAGAAAAAAAAAAAAAGTTGATTTTCTATGTCCCTCCAGAGTTAAAGGGACTTGAGACCAACATCCCCATCTTCCACCAGTCTGCCTGTGGATCACCTCCAACCAGATGCACTCCTTACCTTCCACCTTGCATCCAGTATCTTGACAGCAAATTTTATAATGTCACTTTCTTTTCTTAAACCTCTCACTCGATACCCATCATCCCCCAAAGATCAAAAGTCATCATTTGGCTCCCAGTCTCTTCCTGGTCCAGGCCCTCCCCATCCTGTAGCACCTACTTCTCCTCCTTATACCCCAACCACGAAACTGGCCACGTATTCTGTTTCTGGCCCTTGTACATGCTGCTACTAACACCTATAGCAGTGAAGCCATGTCCCAGACAAACTGTTGGGAAATCTCTGGGGATGGACTCTGAAAACTTCTTAGGTGACTGTAAAGTACAGCCAGCTCAGGTGCAGATGCTCAGCTCTGACTGAAGGGTGAAGTCCTAAAGTCCCAGTGCCCAGCTCACACTTTAGCCTACAACATTTGCATGCCCATGCATGGGCCTCGGGCATCACTATTTTCCTCCAGTCTCCCTAGGAGCTTGCAGTTTTGAGAAGCACTGTCCTCAAGGGTGCTTTCCTATGATCCCTGGAAAACTTGGACTCCTTCCATAGGTCTTAGTCTGATGGAACTTTCTGAGAAGGCTTCCCTGAGCCAGGTGCTCACATCATGACCTCCTACAATGAGGACTCAGTTCAGTTGCTCAGTTGTGGCTGACTCTTTGCAACCCCATGGACTACAGCACACCAGGCTTCCCTGTCTATCACCAATTCCCAGAGCTAGCTCAAACTCATGGCCATTGAGTCGGTGCTGCCATCCAACCATCTCATCCTCTGTCGTCCCCTTCTCCTCCTGCCTTTAATCTTTCCCAGAATCAGGGTCTTTTCTAAGGAGTCAGCCCTTCACATCACGTGGCCAAGTTATTGTAGTTTCAGCTTCAGCATCAGTCCTTCCAATGAATATTCAGGACTGATTTCTTTAAGGATGGACTGGCTGGATCTCCTTGTAGTCCAAGGGACACTCAAGAGTCTTCTCCAAAACATCAATTCAAAAGCATCAATTCTTTGGCACTCAGCTTTCTTTATTGTCCAACTCTCACATCCATACATGACCACTGGAAAAATCATAGCCTTGACTAGACAGACTTTCGTTTGCCAAATAATGTCTCTGCTTTTTAATATGCTGAGGACTCAGCAGGATTCAGAGGCAGGTGGTGAGCCTCTCGAAGGTGAGGACAGTTGCTGGCACCCTCAGTCTCTAGAACAGGGCCTGTCATCCTCAGCTGGGCACCATGTTGGGAGCACAAAAGGGTTTCTGTCCTTGTGGAGTTCCCAGTACTCTTGTCAAGTTCTCCATTCACCCGTTCTTTCCAGAGACAAAATGTGCAGCAACCTCGCCCTCTGCCCCAGAAGCATGGTACTGATACCCAGGAACTAGAGCATAGCCTTGCTCAGCTCCCAGCTTTACAGGGACATCCTTCGGCAGAAGGAACTCCTGTGGAGACTATTTCCAACCCTGGAAACAGTGATCTTAACCTGTTAGCTCTACAGATTAAAAATTAAAAAGTGAGGACACCAGTAAGAGGAATGCTCAAAGGCTAATTTTCAGAGAAGATTCTGGACATAATTTGTTTCATTTTGGATCATTACTATGAACAGAGGCAGACTTCATCTGTTGTTGTGTTGTTGTTTAGTTGCTAAGTTTTGTCCAACTCTTTGTGACCCTGTGGGCTATAGCTTGCCAGGTTCCTCTGTCCATAGGATTTCCCAGGCAAGAATACTGGAGTGGCTTGCCATTTCAGGGAATCTTTCTGACCTGTGTCTCCTGCATTGGCAGGGCATTGCAGGCAGATTTTTAAAACTCTAAGCCATCTGGGAAAACTTTGTCTGCAAGGTTTTAAATGCAACCTGTGAACAGCTGACTGAGGGAGGCACTGTTGGACTCACAGATGATGCCTGTCGACATGGAAGGATGACCATGGCAAGAAGATACTGAGTAAAAGTCTCAGAAGCGTTGTTTATATGTCATTACTTTCAACCTCTACAACAAAATACTTCTCTTCAGGCATTAAAGTATCACGCAGGGGGCTGTATGCAAGTCCAGTGTTTGCCCCTAATTGTGTGAGCTTGGACAAGTTACTTACCCTAGCTAAACTCCAGTCTCCTGGACTATTCAATGTGGACAATCAGGTTACCCATTTCAGAGGGTTGTTGTGATGATTAAAAGAGATCATACAAGTAAAGTTCCTTAGCATAGTGTCAGGCCTACAGTGATTTAACTGTTATTACATTCTCTAGCAAAAGTGGGAAGCCCAAGGAAGATGGTAAGTGGGCTAAGACAGGGACCAGGGACTTCATTGGGGACATCCTCTTAGTCTCAGCGCTGCATGTTCAGACGGAAGATCTATAGGGAACCATAGGTTCCACAACGTCCATTTCCATTCCTTACTGGAATTCAGCTCTGGGTTTTTATCTATCAGCACCCCTTTTAAGATCTTTCCACAACTACCCAACCATATCTTCCCTTCTTGCATGCTTCATTGCTTTCCCTTTCCTTTTTTCCTTATATCTGAATTCAGTTCAGTCGCTCAGTCATGTCCGACTCTTTGCGACCCCATGAACCGCAGTACGCCAGGCCTCNCAGATGGGCAACACCGAAATCAGATTGATTATATTATTTGCAGCCAAAGATGGAAAAGCTCTATGCAGTCAACAAAAACAAGACCAGGAGCTGACTGTGGCTCAGATCATGAGTTGCTTATTGCCAAATTCAGACTTAAATTGAAGAAAGTAGGGAAAACCACTAGACCTTATATCTGAACAGGCATGAAAATTGATGTCTTGACACAATTGAATATTAGATCCAAGGACTTTCAAGTTTCTTCAATTTCATATTAATCACTCATTGTCCTGGTACAGCCATCATCATTGGTGGTGGTTTGAGTTTTTATTATTTCAGTTCTGTGAAGCTATTCAAAGTTAATTGTCATGAAACATTATTTTTTTTTTAAGTTTCCTTTAAAGAGTTTACTTTTGTTTAGTTGTTCTTTCTTATATGAACCTTTTCAGTTAACATTTTCTTCTTTACACATTTCATGGTCATTAAGAAGTGAATGGGTTTCCATGGTGGCTCAGATGGTAAAGAATATGCTTGCAGTGAAGGAGACCCAGGTTTGATCCCTGGGTCAGGAAGATCCCCTGGAGAAGGGGATGGTAACCCACTCCAGTATTCTTGCCTGGAGAATTCCATGGACAGAGGAGCCTGGCAGGCTACAGTCTATGGGGTCACAAAGAGGTGGACACAATTTAGCGACTGAAAAGCAACAATTAAAATATTGTTTATAATCATTTATGTGAAAATTATCAAAGTAGAAAGTTATGAGTCAGAACATGTGGATTCATCTATATATATTTAATTCTATAAGCTGTGGAAGATGGTTCAGTTCAGTTCAGGTCAGTCGCTCAGTCGTGTCTGACTCTTTGCGACACCATGAATTGCAGCACGCCAGGCCTCCCTGTCCATCACCAACTCCCAGAGTTCACTCAAACTCACGTCCATCGAGTCGGTGATGCCATCCAGCCATCTCATCCTCGGTTGTCCCCTTCTCCTCCTGCCCCCAATCCCTCCCAGCATCAGAGTCTTTTCCAGAGTCAACTCTTCGCATGAGGTGGCCTAAGTACTGGAGCTTCAGCTTCAGCATCATTCCTTCCAATGAACACCCAGGGCTGATCTCCTTCAGAATGGACTGGTTGGATGTCCTTGCAGTCCAAGGGACTCTCAAGAGTCTTCTCCAACAACACAGTTCAAAAGCATCAATTCTTTGGTGCTCAGCTCTCTTCACAGTCCAACGAGTTGTAGTTTGACAAAATATTAAATATAAGTTGAGGACAGAGATCGTGCTTACAGAAAAGAATCCTCTGTAATACTCAGTAAAAACCATCTATCAAGACATCATTCATGAAGTCATAAAATCATCAAATAAGCCACTGCAGAAAGGAACATTCTCAGGGACCCCCTTTGTTTCAGAATCTCATCAGGCACATTCCTAGTTTCAGCTTGTCTGACTGCAAGACCCTTGCAACTGCTTTGAACTGTTAGATCAGCTCCAAGGGACTCTGCCCAAACAGCAAAAATAAGGGCTCCTATTCTCTTCGTCTTTCATTTATATATTTTTAGATGTAGTTTTCTGCATAAATGGTAAAGCAGAGAGGATGGAAGGAATACACAGTGTTTTAAAAGTTGCTCTCCTTCTCTTCCTCCCTTTAGTCTTGGTCCATTACTGATCTTTATCTTACCTGAGCATCTATCAATTACAAAGAGAATACTAAGAATCTTCATTTGGCCTTTTATGTTCAAATTTAACAGATATCTAGACTATTCTAAGATTCTATTTTCTATAAAATGGGGATAAAAACACCTGAACATTGTGAGGATTGAATGGGACAGGATTCACTGAAGCTCCTAGCCCAGGGCCTGGTATACGGCCAGTGCTCACAAATGTTAGCTGTGACTCTAGTTACTATTAACCTCAGACCCCAAGCGCTACCCTCACAGACTCCTTGCACATTTAAGTTCTCTTTCAGGTATGGCAGTGATACTGTGGTTGTTCCATCTTCAGGTTTGGGTTTCTTTTTCTCCATTTATCCATCCACTCAGATTTAGTCATAGCATGCTAGATTCTAGGGAGACTCACCATAGGGAATTCTGGCTCTCTCAGGACTTTGATTTATGCACTTAAGATTCGTAGAAAAACCTCACTCTTGACCCCAATATTCTTTTGGTTTCTATCCTTCTTTGAACTGTATAATCCATCTAGGAAAGTCTATTTGCCATGTTTACATGTTTTACTCCTTTTTAGTTCTTAGTGATACCACTTTAGTCACTCTTGGTAAACAGTTCTCCATATTACTCACCTGGAATAGGTTATCTGTTTGACATCAGAGAACAAAGTACTGTTCCTAGGATGGATTTCAAATGTCACTGAGATACCTTTATCCTAGATCTTGGGCATCATAGCTTAAGGTTTATCCATCCTACTGATCTTAAGTTCCCCTCTTCCCTGCCTTTACCCCAGATAGGTTTTTAAAAAGAGTGAGGCTTCCCTCAGCAGAAGCTTTATCTTCCTCTTCCAACTTCTTTCCTTGCTTCTTTTCACTATGACTCTGATTTCCCCTATGGTTACATCCTTTTGGCCACATAATCCACTGTGTCTAGTATGTGCAAGTAATAGAAATTTCTGTGATGATGGAATACACACACACACACACACACACACACACACACACTGTATATTAATATAGAGCCACAAGTTGCTATTGATCACTTAAAATGTGGCTCAGTTCAGTTCAGTTGCTCAGTCGTGTCCAACTCTTTGTGACCCCATGGACCGCAGCATGCCAGGCCTCCTTATCCATCACCAACTCCCAGAGTTTATTTAAACTCATGTCCTTTGAGTCAGTGATGCCATCCAACCATCTTATCCTCTGTTGCCCCCTTCTCCTCTTGCTTTCAATCTTGCCAAACATCATTCCAACGAGTCAATTCTTCACATCAGATGGCCAAAGTATTGGAGTTTCAGCTTCAACCTCAGTCCTTCCAATGAATATTTAGGACTGATTTCCTTTAGGATGGACTAGTTGGATCTCCTTGTAGTCCAAGGGACTCTCAAGAGTCTTCTCCAGCACCACAGTTCAAAAGCATCAATTCTTCGGTTCTCAGCATTCTTTATAGTCCAACTGTCACATCCATATATGACTACTGGAAAAACCATAGTTTTGACTAAATGGAACTTTGTTGGAAAAGTAATGTCTCTGCTTTTTAATATGCTGTCTAGGTTGGTCGTAGATTTTCTTCCAAGGAGCAAGTGTCTTTTAATTTCATGGCTGCAGTCACCATCCTCACTTGTGAGATTATTGCAGGTTACATCTGGATACTAGAAAGAAACTCTCATAGGTCCATGTGATGTAGGTGCCTGCCATCAGACTAAGACTCCCTTCCCCATCATTTTGCCCCTTGGAGGAGAGAGTTGGAGGTAAAGAGCAGCAAACTTTTCCTCTTAATTGTCCCTCCTTTTATTTCTGTATTAGGTGGCTTGACGAATCTTACTTAAAGCATTCTTCTTGGGACCTAGGTGCACTTATTACTTAAGATAGTCACTGCTGCTGCTGCTGCTGCTAAGTCGCTTCAGTCGTGTCCGACTCTGTGCGACCCCATAGACAGCAGCCTAACAGGCTCTGCCGTCCCTGGGATTCTCCAGGCAAGAACACTGGAGTGGGTTGCCGTTTCCTTCTCCAATGCATGAAAGTGAAAAGTGAAAGTGCAGTCACTTAGTCATGTCCGACTCTTCAAGACCGCATGGACTGCAGCCCACTAGGCTTCCCCGTCCATGGGATTTTCCAGGCAAGAACACTGGAGTGGGTTGCCATTGCCTTCTCCTAAGATAGTCACAACACACCTAAAAAACAGTTGTTATCCACATTTTATAGATGAGGCTTAGAAGAGTAACATGCTTGATATTGTACAGTTAACAAGCCACACACTTGACATTTAAACCAAGGTCTGCCATAAAGAAATCCTTTCTCTTCACTCTCCCCTTGTCAGCCTATGACATATCATCTTTGAGATTATTTGTCATCATGACACATTAAAAAACACTGCCTGGTACCGGGCAGTCCTGACTTCTTGGTCTGATTATCTATGACTCTTTTCAGAACTTTTATCTATTCCACATTTTCATTTCCTAGACTTAACCTTTCTGTTGCGTTTTTCCCATAAAAGGCCACCTTCTACTCAGTTCTCCTGGTTTCACTGTCCTGCACCCCTATCCAGCTGGCATCATATGTGTCAAGCTATTCTGGGTCATGCTGCATTTCCTTACGATGTTTCCTTCATGACTAAGCAGTGCACAACTGAGCTTTCCATGGAGCTCCACAGATGCCTGCCTTAGTTTCCTGAGTCCCTATGTATACCTGAACACCAACAACTCCAGCTCTTTTATATAGCCTCTTCCTAAAAGGAGGCTCACCAGCATCCTCTTAAGGAGATGGGATACCTTTTCAAAGAGCTGAGTCTTTTTTATGCTATCAATTTGCAAGAGGTTTATAAAAAAAAATCCAATGGATATTGACGTTCAACTCACCTCACGATTCATCAGTATGCTATTCTTTCCCACTTTGCTAGCGAAGAAACAGAGGCTCAGAATGATTTATTCAATTTGTAGCAAACATATCAGGAAATCAGAAGAGTATCCAAGAATAGAAGCTAGTTCAGTGTGCAGCCTAAAGGTAAGGCACAATTCCCAAAAGTTTTGAAGAGTCATCCCTTCCTAACAAAATCAAGGGTATTTGTTTCCAAGCAGTTCTTGGAAATGAAAATAGGCAGAACTGGAAATACTATTTCAGACCACACACTTAGCTTGCTCCTCCCAATAACCTGGCGTTGGAAATTTCTCAAGACCAAAGTAACTCATCTTTTTAAGTATACAGTCTGCTGAGAGCAAGGAGTTAGGGGTAGAAGCAGCAGTGAACTCTTTTTTTTTTTTTTTCTAATTGTAACTGGACTTCTGAAAATATTCTGACAGCAGCATAAAAACTATCTCCGTGCATGAATTAACCTAGTATTTTAGCAATACGAGGAATCTATAGTGGTAGGTAAGAGTGTTTAATAAATGGGATTGGGAAAAGTTTGATTTAAGCCAGTTCACTTATTTTATTGGATTGCTGAGAGGCCTTTGTAGGCAGTTATTTCTGGATAGCTTATCCTTGGTAAAGCTTAAAGTACCTTCCAAAGTCAAAGAGCACTTTAGAAAAAAGGAAGTCAACAACATTATCTTCTAAGGTTTCTTTATTGTTTGCATGAAGCAAACTTCCATTGTACTACATACTTTGAATGGAACTTCCTTTTGAATCTTCATTGGATTTTTTGATTACCCTCTTGCAAGATAAACAACAGCTATCCCACCATGGGGAAAAAAAAAACATGGTCCACTTTTGAAAAGTAACAAGAGCCATGTGCTATAAATGTAGACCCAAGATTTTTTCTCAGTGTAACTCATCACTACTCATGAAGAAAATTTAGAAGGACATGGAAGGGCACGGGTTTGTCCAGTATCAGTATTCAGGTCAGCTAGTCTGAAAGAAAATGGAGAGAGAATCAGTGGGTCAGTAACAGGAGCAACATATGAAGACTTTAAAATATTATGCTAATAAAGATATAAGCCAATAGAAGTAAACTACTATTTTTACTAGATACTAGGTACTAGGGCTACCCTGACAAATTACCACAAACTGGTTTCTTAACTGAAATGTATTCTTTTATGGTTCTGGTGATGATAAAGCTGCGATCAGGTGTTAGCACTGGTTCCTTTGGGGGCTCTCAGGGAGAATCTATCCTGCCTTTCTGTCTTACTGTCTGGCGGTTGCCAGCAAGACTAGGCATTGCTTGGGTGTAGCTGAATAGCTCTAATTCCTGCCTCACTTGACTCCCTAAATGACAAGTCAGTTCTCAGTGACAGTCATTACTTGGCCTTCTTTCCTGTGTGTCTCTGTTTTTACATGGCCCTCTATTAAAGACCTGTCATTCAGATTTGGGCTACCCCCGTGGCTCAGAGGTAAAGATTCCACTGGGCAATACAGGAAAAAAAGGTTTGATTCTTGGGTCATGAGGATCCTCTTGAGAAGGAAATGGCAACCCACTCCAGTATTCTTTCCCGGGAAATCCCATGGACAGAGGAGTCTGGTGAGCTACAGTCCATGTTGTTGTTGTCACTGAGTCACTAAATTATGTCTGATTCTTTGCGACCCCATGAACTGCAGCATGCCAGGCTTCCTTCTTCTTCACGATCTCCTGGAGTTTGCTCAAACTCATGTCCATTGAGTCAGTGATGCCATCGAACCATGTCATCCTCAGTCATCCCCTTCTCTTGCCCTCAGTCTTTCCCAGTATCACGGTCTTTCCCAATGAATTGGCTCTTTACACCAAGTGGCAGAGTACTGGGCTTCAGCTTCAGCATCAGTCCTTCCAATGAATATGTAGGACTGATTTCCTTTAAGATTAACATTTGATGCCCTTGCTCTCCAAGAGACTCTCAGAGTGCATGGGGTCGTCAAAGAGTCAGGACTTAACAACTAAACAATGACAACATTCAGATTTAGGGCCCACCTTAAACCATCATGACTTCATCTTAATTAACTAATTATAGCTGAAGAGATGCTTTTTCCAAATAACATCACATTCCGAAATTCCAAGTAGACACGGATCTTGGAGGATGCTATTCCATCAGTACGAGCACTATAGGAATTANCTGGATAGCTTATCCTTGTAAAGCTTAAAGTACCTTCCAAAGTCAAAGAGCACTTTAGAAAAAAGGAAGTCAACAACATTATCTTCTAAGGTTTCTTTATTGTTTGCATGAAGCAAACTTCCATTGTACTACATACTTTGAATGGAACTTCCTTTTGAATCTTCATTGGATTTTTTGATTACCCTCTTGCAAGATAAACAACAGCTATCCCACCATGGGGAAAAAAAAAACATGGTCCACTTTTGAAAAGTAACAAGAGCCATGTGCTATAAATGTAGACCCAAGATTTTTTCTCAGTGTAACTCATCACTACTCATGAAGAAAATTTAGAAGGACATGGAAGGGCACGGGTTTGTCCAGTATCAGTATTCAGGTCAGCTAGTCTGAAAGAAAATGGAGAGAGAATCAGTGGGTCAGTAACAGGAGCAACATATGAAGACTTTAAAATATAATGCTAATAAAGATATAAGCCAATATAAGTAAACTACTATTTTTACTAGATACTAGGTACTAGGGCTACCCTGACAAATTACCACAAACTGGTTTCTTAACTGAAATGTATTCTTTTATGGTTCTGGTGATGATAAAGCTGCGATCAGGTGTTAGCACTGGTTCCTTTGGGGGCTCTCAGGGAGAATCTATCCTGCCTTTCTGTCTTACTGTCTGGCGGTTGCCAGCAAGACTAGGCATTGCTTGGGTGTAGCTGAATAGCTCTAATTCCTGCCTCACTTGACTCCCTAAATGACAAGTCAGTTCTCAGTGACAGTCATTACTTGGCCTTCTTTCCTGTGTGTCTCTGTTTTTACATGGCCCTCTATTAAAGACCTGTCATTCAGATTTGGGCTACCCCCGTGGCTCAGAGGTAAAGATTCCACTGGGCAATACAGGAAAAAAAGGTTTGATTCTTGGGTCATGAGGATCCTCTTGAGAAGGAAATGGCAACCCACTCCAGTATTCTTTCCTGGGAAATCCCATGGACAGAGGAGTCTGGTGAGCTACAGTCCATGTTGTTGTTGTCACTGAGTCACTAAATTATGTCTGATTCTTTGCGACCCCATGAACTGCAGCATGCCAGGCTTCCTTCTTCTTCACGATCTCCTGGAGTTTGCTCAAACTCATGTCCATTGAGTCAGTGATGCCATCGAACCATGTCATCCTCAGTCATCCCCTTCTCTTGCCCTCAGTCTTTCCCAGTATCACGGTCTTTCCCAATGAATTGGCTCTTTACACCAAGTGGCAGAGTACTGGGCTTCAGCTTCAGCATCAGTCCTTCCAATGAATATGTAGGACTGATTTCCTTTAAGATTAACATTTGATGCCCTTGCTCTCCAAGAGACTCTCAGAGTGCATGGGGTCGTCAAAGAGTCAGGACTTAACAACTAAACAATGACAACATTCAGATTTAGGGCCCACCTTAAACCATCATGACTTCATCTTAATTAACTAATTATAGCTGAAGAGATGCTTTTTCCAAATAACATCACATTCCGAAATTCCAAGTAGACACGGATCTTGGAGGATGCTATTCCATCAGTACGAGCACTATAGGAATTATCAGTATTCTGTGACCTCAGATATCTATGGAGAGACTCATGGCATGGTGGAGAGTGCTTGAATTGGCAAGCTGGAGCCTGGTTATGCTACAGGCGTGGTCTGGTGTTGGACTTGGCAGTACCTTTGTCATTCACACATGAATGGAGGGGTTAGAAGAGTTCAGAAGTCCTTGCCTTGGGAACCTTGAACAGACTTCAAGACGTCCATTAATCTTCTAAGATTGTATGCACATCGTTGCAGCTAGTGTGCTTACACTTTTAAAAAATAGAATTTCCCTGTCTTTTTTGAGTTTCCCTAAGAGAACTTAGACCCAAAAAGCTAAGAACAATTGTATCAAATCATCTGTAAGGTCATTCAGAACATTCTGATTTCTGGATATATATTTGATCTGTTATTATTTCCCCAATTTTATGATGCATTCAGAGTTTCTGGATTGTGTACTAAAAGTGTAGCTTTTAATATGATTTTCTTTTGAAGAGTTTCAGGCTCATTCATTTCTAATCTGCTTCATTCCACGTAACCACAGGGGGATCATTTTCTACGTTTCTCATGTTTTATGCAGTAGGAAATGTAAATTAAACTCAGAACTGGAAGAAAACAAGCTAATGTCTGCAGTGAGGGGAGGGGTTGGGAGAAACATAGCTGAAAGAGTTTACAACTAGGCATACAGAGTTTGGTATCAAGGACTATAGAATGGAGCTGGTGAAAGGAACCAAATAGGGGAGGTGGGTAAGGCTGAAGGTGATGCTGTGGAGTTGGAGCTTTAGAGTAGAATCCACTTTCCCCTCAGAGTCTGGGATGTCACTTGTCCCACATTTTAGTGTCTCCCTAGTAAATAACAATTTCCTAGTTATTAAAAGCAATTCCTTTTAAAGGCAGCTCTCATCAGATCACATAGTCTGTACTGTGTTTTGAAAGGATACACTCCGTCTGGTTTTCCTTGGCACCGTTTATGTACATCCACGAACAACATAGCTCTTCAAGAACCATAGACGACTTGTTCATAGATCATCTGATCTCCATTTGTTTTACCCTCTTTTTTTTTTTTTTTTTTTTTTTTTTTTTTTTTTTTTTNTGGAAGAAAACAAGCTAATGTCTGCAGTGAGGGGAGGGGTTGGGAGAAACATAGCTGAAAGAGTTTACAATTAGGCATACAGAGTTTGGTATCAAGGACTATAGAATGGAGCTGGTGAAAGGAAGCAAATAGGGGAGGTGGGTAAGGCTGAAGGTGATGCTGTGGGATTGGAGCTTTAGAGTAGAATCCACCTTCCCCTCAGAGTCTGGGATGTCACTTGTCCCACATTTTAGTGTCTCCTTAGTAAATAACAATTTCCTAGTTATTAAAAGCAATTCCTTTTAAAGGCAGCTCTCATCAGATCACACAGTCTGTACTGTGTTTTGAAAGGATACACTCCCTCTGGTTTTCCTTGGCACCGTTTATGTATATCCACGAACAACATAGCTCTTCAAGAACCATAAACGACTTGTTCATAGATCATCTGATCTCCATTTGTTTTACCCTCCTTTTTTTTTTTTTTTAAACTGATTTTTATTTCTTCATCTTTTTGGAGCTTTCCCACAAACAGATGAGTGGGAGGAAGGCAATGGATTCTAGTCTACTGACTGAATTGCTACTTTTCTATTATTTGAAAAAAAAAAAAATGTTTGGTCCTGAGAAGCAATTTTAGTTATATATCCTTTTCCCTGTCCTATTATCACAGAAAACCAAGTCAATCTTTCATATTGGTACAATACAGAATTGAAAACTCACCTTTACTCTGGAAGCCTGGGTTTAAAATAATAAAAAAAGTTTTTTAAAAAGAAATTTTTGTCCTTCCTGATAGTTTGTCATTGATTCCCTTAATTTCTTTAAGCTTTGTTTCCATTTATATGACTATATTAGAAAATGTGAAAAATACATCAATCCTTTTTTTTTTTTTTTTTTCTAATTTTTTACTGTTTTTTTTTTAGTTTAAATGATTTATTTTTAGCTATCTGAAAGTTTACTAATCCTTTCTCTTCTGCTGTGTCCAATCTTCCCCTTCTATATATAGGATTATTTTCCTNCCAGTGGGAATGTTCTATAGGCTCATGTGTGCATGAGTGGAGTCAATTTCTCTCATGTATTCTCAAATTGACACTGCTGAGTATTCTATTGAGAAAAACACTCTCAAAGAAAGCCCCAGGTAAACATGGATTCAGAAATGAGTGTGAAGTCTCTTTCCAAGAGAACACATTCTGCACATCCTTGTGAAAAAAGTAAACCAGAGTATAGCCAGAGACCCTCAGGGAATGTTGTGTTCATAATTATTCTTTAAAGGTCAGTGAGAAGAAGGAAAAGCATTGAGGAAGTTTTGAAATGGAACTTTCGAGTACACTGGCCAAGAAATGAATCCCAGGCAGGCAAAATTTGAAATCTAAGAAAACAGACTTGATCTTTTAAGCTTGAAATAAAAGGTAATGGGGTAGTCTGGGAAAAAAGGAAAGGAAACCGCAACCCCTGAAAAGTTGCTGAAAACCCAGAGGGCACCCAGGGAACCTGCCAAGGTCCACACAGTCATTGCCCATATTGTCCTGCCTCTCAGAGACTTTCACGATGTCTGCTGAAAGCTCAAAACAAAACCGACTTAGCCATTTTGGACTTGTCATTTTTGGTTTCTTATAGTCAGTCACTTTCTATATAGCTGAAAGAGTCAACCCACTAATTTGCTTTGTATTAGGATAGCATCTAAGATGTAAAAAAAAATTTAATTTATATGTGTGTGTGTGTATATATATATATATATATATATATATATTTATATATATTTAATTTTCCCCAAGTGGGGGAATGGAAAGCCTATTACCTAGATGAGTGCTTTAAACTGTAATTAATCAAATCCATTTCACCTGCTTTCACTAATTAAGGTCATTTTAGGATGTGCAAGTCTCCAGTTGGAGCTTCCCAGGTAGCTGAGTGATCTGCCTGCCAAGCAGGAGACATGGTCAGAAGATCTCCTGGAGAAGGAAATGGCAACCCACTCCAGCATTCTTGCTTGGGAAAGCCCATGGACAGAGGAGCTGAGTGGGCTATAGTCTATGGGGTCACAAAGAGGTGGCCATGACTAAGCGGCTAAACAGAGGCAGCAGCAGTCCTCCAGGCAACATGGAGCCTAAACACGATGTTTGCCCAGGTTATTTTCTAGCAGCTTGGAGTCAGCTGTGTCTAGTTTGAGTTGAACTAGTTAAGACTGGCGGAGAAGGCAGTGGCACCCCACTCCAGTACTCATGCCTGGAAACTTCCATGGACAGAGGAGCCTGATGGGCTGCAGTCCATGGGGTCGTGAAGAGTGGGACACGACTGAGCGACTTTCACTTTCACTTTTCACTCTCATGCATTGGAGAAGGAAATGGCAACCCACTCCAGTGTTTTTGCCTGGAGAATCCCAGGGACGGAGGAGCCTGATAGGCTGCCGTCTACGGGGTCACACAGAGTCGGACACGACTGAAGCAACTTAGCAGCAGCAGCAGCAGCAGTTAAGACTGGATAGGAGCCCTGACCCTCCAACTGGGCATGCTTGCATGTCCTCTCGGTGGCCTTCTGAACATTGGAGTAGGGAAGGGCTTATAGCTCAGGTTCATCTGCACAGAAGGACGACTATCACACCTTTCCTCAATCATCTTCCCCCAAACCCTGCCACCCCTACCCCTCCTCCCGCCCATGCCTCAGAGTGCCCTGTGGCTGTATTCCTTAGTCCATAACACCCCCAGGCCCTCACCTCCAAGGAGGTGGGCTTGAGGTTTGTTTTTCTGTCTCCTCACTCCTCCACTTTTCAAATAAACCCTCTCTTTCCTCTTTGCTGCAAACCTTGGTGTCTCAGCACTTAGGCTGCTGTCTTCCTGCAAAATGAGCCTGATTGGGAAATAAGCTTTCTAAATGGTCATTGTAACCAAGTAAACTGAAGTTTTTGTGAATGATTTTTGGTTCACAGTTTTCAATAGATTTTACTTTTTTTAATTAATTAATTAATTTATTTATTTTTATTTTTATTTTTTTCATCTCAAGTGTACATGAGTTCCCAATCTTGAACGAATCGTCAGTCTATATTCAGTTCAGGATACAGGATGCTTGGGACTGGTGCACAGGATGATCCAGAGAGTTGATGTGGAGTGGGGAAGGGGGGGGGGGATTTTACTTTTTTTGTAATACTATATCTGAGTAAGGGTGGCTTGATTGAAGTCACTCATAACGAAGTCCTACTCTCTACTATCTTTCTCCTGTTTGTTTAGTTCGGCTTTCTCTCTCTTAAAAACTTGGAATTAGGGGGCAGACACAACACAGAGCTTGAGGCTAAAGAAGTCAGCTTACAAGCCAGTTTCACAGATCTTTACTGAGAGTGATGATCTCTGTGGCTAACTTGTGATTTTCCTCCTCTGCTACCCCTTCTTCTCTCCGCATACTTTAACAGGAGATGGAACCCATTTGCAAAACTCATAGTAAGATCCTCAAAAGGCCAGCACGGTTTATTTTTTAATCCAACTTGACTGCAAGGGGCAGTGTGGTTCAAGTGTAAAAAAGTGAGCGTGGTAACCATAGCTCAAGGAAGGCATTGTGGCCCAAGTAAGCATCAACTAAGTTCATATCAGAAAGTATTCCCTAAAGTGAAAAGTTTTTCCCAAAGAGCAAGAAAATGCCATTGACAGAACATTTTGAAAGAAAGGAGACAAAATATGTCTGTCTTATCCTTGCAGAGAACTGGCAATACAGATACCTTTAATAACCCTAGCTTGTTGGTGATTAAAAACAAGCTAATTAAATATTTTGTTATTCTAAATGACCTTGTGGGGTGCTTAAGACAGAATTTAAAAAGTAAGTACTTTCTCCTATTTGTGCTGTGGATTACGCCACCGCGCTTCTCCCCTCCCCCCACACATGTGGATGATCAGTCGTCTTCTTGGGTCTAAGGAATCTTAAATGCTATATTTAGTTATTCTCAGTGAACTTCTGTTTCTTTTTTAAAACTTTACTAGCATAAGGAGGGGCTTGGACATTAGCTATCCAGTTTCCCTGAAGATAACACAGCAGTTATAAAATGGTTTAAATAATTCGACATTGGGTAGTACAAAACCGTGGCAAAACTGGTTCTAAATAAGTATGTCAATCAAAATGTATCTAGAGACCCAGTTATCTTGATAGAATTCTGAAGATCACTAAGACTTGAAACAGCTACTTAAAATACTCTAAGTCAGTGTTTTCTCAATCTCGGCCCTACAGAAAATTTTAAGTTGGTAGTTTTTTGTCGCTGGTGGTGGGGAACTGTCCGGGGCACTGTAGGCTGTTTAGCAGCATCCCTGGCCTCTATCCATCAAGTGTCCAATCCTGTGTGTGTTAGTCACTCAGTCATGTCCTACTCTTTGCGAGCCTACAGACTATAGCCCACCTGGCTCCTCTGTCCATGGGATTCTCCAGGCAAGAATACTGGAGTGGGTTGCCATGCCCTCCTCCATGGGATCTTCCCAATCCAAGGATTGAACCCAGGTTGCCTGTATTGCAGGCAGGTTCTTTACCGTCTGAGCCACCTTGGCCAAGTTGAGAACCGAAAACATCTCCAAACATTTCCAAATGTCCCTCAGGGACAAATTTCACCCTTAGTTGAGAACCACCATTTTAAATCATTGCAGAAAGACAATTCAACTTTTTGCAATCTCATTTTTCCTTTTCCTCTTTTGTTAGCTCACAATAACTTCTGAACATCCTATGTTTTTCCTTTTATCTCTGAAACACATGACTTTTTTTTTTTTTTTTTTTAACTGTCCTTCTTTAGGTGGGAGATGGTCTGTTGCCCAACCGAGGCTGCTTACCCCTTCTCTCTACAGGGAGAAAAATCCGCTCCCCTTTAAAGCAGGGAGCCTTCATATTGTGCTCCCTAGTCTTGTCGCTGGGACACACAGGCTGCTTTCAGGGTGGCAGGTCTCCTAAAGCTAGGATTTTTGTGTCCCACAGCTTCCCAGCTGGAAGGGCTCTGAAGGATGCTTTGAAGGGATGTTTTAGCAGATTCTGAGACTTAAGCTTGAAGGAGAGGTTGTGGAGGAGCTTGGAAGGGATTTAAAGACTCCCACTGTGTGGGCCAACTGAATTCAAACAAGACAAGGAATCAGACTCATTGTTTACTGATAATAGTAGAAACTTATTTTCCACACACCAACTTGGCAGGACCTTAGTTCTGAGTATTCCTAGGTTAATGCAAGTCAATTAACTTTAAGACAAAGTATTTCAAAAACAAATTTAACAGTCTTCTTGGCCTGCCCGCCCTCTAGAAAGGCTTTTCATGATTTCCCAACTTATTAAAGCCTGCTGGGAGTGCTTTTAAAATGCCTTCGAATAAGTAGGCAAAGAAAAGTTATCTAGGTCTCTAGGTCTCTGTCTTCTTGTTTATTTTTCCATTTCTCTTAGGTTTACATCTAAATCTTTGAGGTACATAAACTGAGTCGTCATCTGCATTATGAAACTTGAGTACAATGCACGCAGACTGCTCCATTCTGCGGCTTTTGATTTGTGTAGTGCATGCATCTAATGCTAGTGGAGAGCATGGACCCTGACAAAGCACCACAAATTGAACACAGCTTCTAATAGTAACAGGTATTTGTTATATATTTACTCTGTGCCAAAGACTGAGCTACAGTTTTTTAAATGTTTTCTTTCTTACATTTAACTACTCATTTCTCATTACAACTTTATGAACTAGGTCCTGTCATTCACTATTGAGATAAGGAAACAGGCTCAGAGAAGAGATCACATTTTAAGTGACAGAGTAGGAATTCAGACTCCATCACTGACCACTCTCAAAGCCTTTATTCACTAGTAGATGGATAGGTTGACCAATCACCTTGCTACAGGATGGCTACTCTCCCAGGAAATTCCTTGGAAAGACCTTGTCATGAGGGTTGGCTCCTAAAGGCAGTCTGCACAGAGAGGACCCTCTCCTCCTTTTTAAGGAGCTACTTCTCACAGTGTGGTCCAGTGACTATCTGCTGAGGATCTCGCACCGCTGAAGAAGCAGATCCATGAGTTCCTCAGTTCCTACCCCGACCTAATAATTCAGAACTTCTATAATGAATGGGAAGTAAGCCTAAGTACCTGCACTTAAAAAAACAAATAACAACAGCAACAACAAAACCCTCACTTTTCTTATACCCTAGAAAGTCTCTAACCATTGACCTATGCTGTCAGAAGAGATTCATTTTTAACTGGGTGTTAGGTTTCCTCTTCTAGACCCTCTGGAGGATTCCTTCAAGCAGGCTCCCTTACTCTCTGACTTCCAGGTGACTTTAGACATGGGAGGCTGGGGGCATTAGCAAGAGATCAGGGAGGGAAGAATGGGAGGGATAAGGTCTTTAGCCCTCAGGTGCCCTTCCTATCTAGTTATTGCAAATTGGCTGCCTCCTGCACCCAAAGGCCCGAGTGACTGTCAGGGAGCCCTTTCCACACAAATGTCCAGATTCTAGGAATCACACCCTCCTTTTATCCAATTAGGCTCTGGGTGGTAAATGCTCCTTTCTGGTGCTCCCTGTAGGGTATCAGACTATCTTCCACTGGTTTCAAGAAAGTCTGACCATATCTCTTAACTCTCCATTTGAGAGCATTCTCTGATTCCTGGCAGAACCTTGAATACCCTGACAAATATGACCCAAAAGGCATAGTTTATGTTCTTCCTATATTGCACCTATTAGGGACTTGATAGCCTTAAGTTATGATAAAAGTATACTTTTCTTTCCAGCTGTTGTAAGGATTAAATGAGATACTTGCATAAATTGGTTAACATGTGCATCCTACCAACTCAGTTATTGCTAATTCCTGTCACCTATTGACATCACACTGCCTCTGTCTCTTCATTAATGTAACTTGATTGACCTCCAAGGTGATGCTTACTCTTTTTTGTTCTCTTTGATGCCCTCTCTCACCCAGTCATCACCAACTCTTACCATCAACTCTTACCTTTTGTTTGCTCTGACTTTACTGGTTTGCTCAGTCTCACTGGGACATAACAGTGTTCATTGTAAGAGCAAGCATCCACTCCCTTTGTCTCCAAGCCATGTCCTTTCTGTGTGTCTGGGCAACAGATCTTCCCACCAACTCTAAGTTGACCTTTATTTCCTCTAAAGCACCAGTTTGCAGGCATCTCCAGATTTGGGCAACAGATCTTCCCACCAACTCTAAGTGACCTTTATTTCCTCTAAAGCACCAGTTCGCAGGCATCTCCAGATTTAGCCCTCAGAACTTCCCTGAATTTAACCTTCAGTTTCATGAGGGCCTCCCCATCAGGGCCTTCCATAGACTTCCCTGTAATCTAATCATTTTTAAAACCCCAATCATGCTTCTAAATAATGTCCCACTATATGGAGCTTTCAAACTTCTTAGAATATCAACTCTGCATTTATGCTCATGTCATCTCACTCTTCAAGTCCTCAGGTGCAGGTGATGGGTCTTTCTCAGCCTAGAAACAGTGGAGGGTGGGGAACAACTGTTTTTTAACCTAGAAAAAAATTTAGGGAAGTAGAATAATATGTTTGTTCACTTGAGCACCAAACAAGTGCCAGGTGCTCTGACAGGCACANCTCAGCCTAGAAACAGTGGAGGGTGGGGAACAACTGTTTTTTAACCTAGAAAAAAATTTAGGGAAGTAGAATAATATGTTTGTTCACTTGAGCACCAAACAAGTGCCAGGTGCTCTGACAGGCACAGAAGGTTGATGTTTCTGCCCACAGCACACGCAAGAATGCCAGCAAAGGGGTGAGCCAGTCTCTTCCACCCAGTCATCCTTCATAAATCCTTATGAGTTAACCGGTGGATTTTCAAGGAGGGCAATCAGACTAGTGGGGAATCACTGACCCCAGACCCTACAGTTGAATCACTATACAAAATACTCTATGTGCTTCTATCCAATGAACCACAAAGATTTATGGTGGGTTATGATACCACTAAGGTTCCTGCTGAACCCATTACAGTCTGTCTTGAGTCTCATGTTTTAGTTGGAATGTGCTGTTTGGGGTAACTGACTCCTGCCTGATTTTCTCTCACACCTTGTTTAAAACACAGCCTGGAAGTATTTCAGTATAGATTAACTAGTAGAGTCACCAGGCTTCCTGTAGGCTTTTCTGTAAGTGTTGACTCTTGCTGTCTCAGTTCAGTTCAGTTGAGTTTAGTNTATATACAATTCAAATCATTATGTTGTACACCTTAAACTAATACAATGTTATTTGTCAATTACATTTCAATAAAACTAGATGGGGGAATAACAGGTAAATTTTTTAAAGTAAAACAAAACTTTTAGAATTAAATTGTTTAAAAATGCTCAATGAAGTATTTATAAAACAAAAACATTTATTTTAATAAAAGCTGTATAAATATTTGGTAGAAACCATAAAGCAAAATAATTTTCCTGTTGAAGGATTCTTTCCTACAATGCCTTGTGCCCAAAAAACATGAAATATTCAAATAATATCTGAAATTTTTATTACTATAACACAAAATGTATCACTTTAGCTAATTCCTTTATTAGATACAATGCACTTATGCCATTTCCTTTAAATAAGTCTCATGGTGTACACATGACTGAACTTATTACTGAGGACTTTTTTGTTTCTCAAAGCTTTGCTTCCCGTAAAATACATTTCCTCATGAGAGATAATAATAAGACTGTTCTCTGTTCTTTAAGAAGAATTAAGTATTTGTTAAATGTGACAGCCTTGAGCCTTCAGCCAAAAGCTCCTGCTTTTCCTGAACCTTAAATAAATCATTCTGGAGTCTAAGTATATATTCCATATACATGTGCTTTTAAAACATACATGTAACATTCATTATATGGACTTCCCTTGCGGCTCAGCTGGCAAAGAATCCACCTGCAATGTGGGAGACCTGGGTTCAATCCGTGGTTGGGAAGATCCCCTGGAGATGGGAAAGGCTACCCTCTCCAGTATAATGGCCTGGAGAATTACATAGTCCATGGAATTGCAAAGAGTCAGACATGACTGAGTGACTTTCACTTCACTTCACTTCAAATTTTACAAGTTGAAATTTTTGTTTGTATAGGCAAGAGATGGTTAAGAATCTGCCTGTAATGCAAGAGACCCAGGTTTGATCCCTGGTGGGGAAGATACCCTTGAGAAGAGAATGGCTACCCACTCCAGTATTCTTGCCTGGAAAATTTCATGGACAAAGGAGCCTGGCAAGCTACAGTCGATGGGGTTGCAAAGGGTCAGAAACGACTGAGTGACTAACACTACTACTATGTGCCACTTACATTGGTAGGCACTGTTCTCAGCACTTTATGTCTTTTAACTCACATATTAATGATAACAATAATCATGAGCCAGGCACTATTGGCAGCATCCCCATGTTACAACTGAGAAAACCAAAGCACAGGGAGATCTAGTTAGATCTAGTAACTTACTCAAGGCAATTCAATTAATAAGTGGAAGAATTGAGACTTAAACCAGCCAGTCAGACTTCAGAGTCTATTGTCTGAATCCCCACACTCCACTGGCCAACAGCACACAGAACAGGATAACATTTGAAACATCGTGTTGTTTCCCTTGGACTTTCTGCTTTCCATTTGTAAACTTTCCCTCACCCTCACCACCTGCAGTTCAAATTGGAAATGACTTTTGTTTTCCAAAGGGCCAAGCTTTTACAGATATGAACAAAGTTATGCGAAGAAAATTATTTTCTTAAAAACACAGAAAAACAATTGTAAAATCTCTTGATCTAAAGAAATGAGGACAGTTTCCTCATTAAATTAAAAGGTGGTTCTTCTCCTTGGGGTCAGGGAAGAAGTAAGAAGAGGGTTGCTTGGGCACCACTGGAAACAGAAGACCCCCTAATATAATAAACAAGCTGTCTAAGGTGTCTAGATTGATTTTAGAGCGGGAATGAAGGTGAGAAAATCCATGAAAAGAACTTTTGGTCTAAAAATCCTGCCAGTCCTGTGGGGTTATGGCTAAAAAGAGAAAATGAGATGTTAAATGGCCTTTATAAACAAAAGCTTGTGGCCCAAGATTTATGCACATGAATCTGCAGTGTAGATCGAGTGTCTATCCTAAACTCAGAAAAGGACAACACTATGCAAATCAGTGGTAATTAAGAAACCTAATCCTTTCCCACAGCCTATAGAATATTCCACTACCCTTCTTAGAAAATCTTACTCTACCAGCATCATATTATAAAAGATGAGAGATCAGATCAGCTTAGTCTGGTACTGTATGGCTAGCACATACCTCGTCTTGTGTCCAAAGAGACTCAGGTGGTTTGGAAGTAAATCTTACAGTTGAAACAAAACTACAAAGAGAAATAAATGAATAATGTGAAAGCTTTCTCCTTTGCTGTTTAACAATAGTTTAATCTCTACATCATAAAAACTGGCTGAATTAGTACCATTTGGGGGCATGCACTCTGTTCTGAAATCGGCAGAGAATATAAAACGCATAGATAGCACAACTATATGCAGAAAAAAGTCTGTAAGTACTTCAAAGTCATCAATGAACTTGTTACAGGTCTCAGTCTCCCAAGTTGCTAGAAGTTAAACAGAAAGTTCCTAAGAGAGAAATGAGAACCAGTTCACTTAGGAGAAGATTCCAGAAATATACTAGTGATCAAACAGCTTTGAAAATAAACATGCAGTACTACTGAGGCCAGCAAGATCCTTCATCAGTAGTTATCAACTCTGTGCTTCTTGTGAGGCTAAAACTTAGTCTGAAAGTGAGTTCCACAATTATCCTACTCTCATAGCGTATCAGCATTACCTGGCCTGCTGAAAGGGTAGGGAGTCCTAGTTCATAAAATATTTAATAAATCAATTCTATGATGCTCTCTGTTGACTACCTTCTCAAATGTGAATATCACAGTAAATATGATGTAGCCTGTTACTGATTCAAAAGGAACTCAGGATCTGTGGATTCCTGTGATAAACACCTACCATAATTGTATCATATTCCCTGGTGGCTCAGAGGTTAAAGCGTCTGCCTCCAATGCAGGAGATCCGGGTTCAGTCCCTGGGTTGGGAAGATCCCCTGGAGAAGGAAATGGTAACTCACTCCAGTATTCTCGCCTGGAGAATCCCATGGACAGAGAAACCTGGTAGGCTACAGTCCATGGGGTCACAAAGAGTCGGACACGACTGAGCGACTTCGCTTCACTTCACTTCAACAAGAAGTGTTTAGCAGAATGGAGAAGGGAGAATTTACAGCGCATGGCTTTTACTGTAGGGAGAAGGAAATGGCAACCCACTCCAGTGTTCTTGCCTGGAGGATCCCAGGGATGGGGGAGCCTGGTGGGCTGCTGTCTATGGGGTCGCGCAGAGTCGGACATGACTGAAGCAACTTAGCAGCAGCAGCTTTACTGTAGTACCTGAAAACGTTAGACTTCTTGAACTGGAAGAACAGCAAAGTATAAAGTGCATAGATTCTCTGGGTTCCCATCTCAGTCGTGTTGTTTACTAGACAGNCGCAGAGTCGGACATGACTGAAGCAACTTAGCAGCAGCAGCTTTACTGTAGTACCTGAAAACGTTAGACTTCTTGAACTGGAAGAACAGCAAAGTATAAAGTGCATAGATTCTCTGGGTTCCCATCTCAGTCGTGTTGTTTACTAGACAGTGAGCCCAGGCAATTTTCTGGAAGTTCAGTCCTCGGCGTCTTCATCAGAGCACGTGGGGGGACTACTGATACCCATCTCAGAGGGCTGCCTGAGAAATAAATAGATCATCAGTACTACATGGTAAGTGTTTAGTATGCAAGGATTAACTATCATTATTGACAATGAGAAAAACTGACATGTGGCCTAGACTCTCTTTTTTAAAAAAACATATTATAAATAATCCTCCTTTAAATATTTGAAAAATGTATATATGGCTAGTTGACTTCTTACTAATTAACAGACTCTGCTATAAGTAGTGCATGTATTTTGAGTCATTTACCATACAATGGAGATTTTAATGAAATATTATTTGAACTTAGGTGAAAACAAAATTCCTCCCTTCACAATTTTTCTTTAAAAACTTATTTTAGCACTTAGGGATAGCCAGCTCCTGAGAGATGTCCAAAAGTTCCACTAATCAAGGTTGGGATAAAAATAACCTTTATGAAACTCAGAGATTAACGATGCAATATACAGTTTGAGGGCTTCCTTGGTGGCTCAGCAGTAAAAAAAGAATCTGCCTGTAATGCAGGAAACGCAGGAGATGCAGGTTCAATTCCTGGGTCAGGAAGATCCCCTGGAGGAGGAAATGTCAACCCACTCCAGTATTCTTGCACGCAGAATCCCATGGACAGAGAAGCCTGGCAGGGTACAGACCACAGGGTCGCAACGAGTCAGACACAACTGCAGTGACTGAGCCTGCATGCATACAGTTTGAAATTCCTGCCATTCAAGACAGAAGCTAGTGCAGTCTCCTTAACTACTAGAAAGGCTATTTTCAATGCAGGCCAGACAGAATCCAAACTAATTCGGGGTCAAATTAAACCACATATACTCTAAATCCACAAGGCATGCCTATTACCCCTCTCTCTTTTACATACAAGAATATCTCAACCTGTTCTGGTATCAGCATAATTAGCAACTTATGTCACCCTGGCTCTGACATAAATACTAATTAAAGAACACTTTTGTGCCAGTAAATATTTGCCTTTCAAACTGGCACTCTGAAATGTGGTTTCACCTGGTTCTATTATAAAGCAAACTGGGTAAAGTGGCTCCTAAGACTTGCTGGGGTGAATACTTGCCCCTGCCCTAGTGGGTGTTTCTTTTGCATGCAAACCCCTTTGTAAACATAGCTCACCACTGTCTATATGAAGCCCAGGGAAATGAGTTTCTGCGAGGAAAACAGAAGTGTTTGCTTATTCCCACAGATCCGGCAATTCTGTGCACTCAGTGACAGCTGGCCATTCCAGAGTGGACGAAAACACTTCCCCCTGGCATGTTCTCTTTGCTGACCTATGTTGAACAGAAGCCCAGTTCATTTATAGCTATTTCATGGACAGACTTGAGATTATTTCAAGTGCTCTAATGATATTTACTTTCCTAAGGAGGCACTGCGTGGTACTCCAGTTTGGTTGGCTCAGAGACGTATGCTTACGGCATCTCCTCAGACTGGGCAAATGTTCATAATTATAAAACACACTTTCTTTGCCATCCAGAAGCCTTAACAAAACACTCAAAAACAATGTACATTTTCTCCATTTCCTTCGATATAAACTTCCTCAGGGCACTCTCGGGTTTCTTGATAGCAGAAGGAGGTTAAATAAATGTTGAAAACAAACCATTAGACTTGCCAGGCTGAATTTTTGAACAGCTTCCAAATTCCAGCACGGCCACTTCTTTCTGATGTGCCCTTTTTAATCCTGGGATGTTAAAGCAATTGGTAAACATTAACTCACAGATCCTCTTAAATCTTTCTGGGTGGTAGATGTCTGGACTCACAAGTGGGAGAATGTGTTGACAGGCCATCCCTCTGCAAATCATGGCTAACTCCTGGCCATCTCCCTGTCACATGGGGCCAGGTGCATTTCCACTTGTCGCAGGGAACTCTTTCTTCTGTGAAGTAACAGTTCAAGTGCCTGGGTCAGTGCCTGTTGCATCATCAGTTCTCACTAGTGCACTTTTGTGGAATAAATGAAACTCTTCATGTTATTAAAACAATCTTCTCTCTTACTTTGGTGTCACTGAAGTCTAAATCAAGAACAGAAGGGTCCAAATTAATTAGGAAAAATCTGTTTACATTCTTCAGATGAAGTACTTATATTTGTGAAATATCAATTTGAATCTTGTTTCTTTAAAACAGTTTGAACAATTTCCTCAGTTTTAATGAGACATAACTGACAAAATTATAAGGAAGGTTGCAGGATGATCTGATATATATACATATTGTGAACGCTTTCTCTCATGTAGTTAATTAACACATCCATCACCTTTCATATTTACCTTTCTGTGTCTACAAGTGTGTGTGAGTGAGTGAGAGAGCATTGAAGTTCTACTCTCTTAGCAGATTTAATTATACAATACAGGATTATCAACTTTACTCTCCATGGTACACATTAGATCCTCAGACCTTATTCATTTTGTAACTGAAAGTTTGTACCCTTTCACAAACCTCTACGATCTATCCCAACCCTAGCCTCTGGCAACCATTTTTCCACTCCATTTATATAAGCTGACTTTTAAAAAAAAAAATTCTACACACAGTACCATGCAATATTATTTCTCTGGCTTATAAAGCCCTCCAGGTTCATCCATCCAAGCTGGTGCAAATGACAGGAGTTCTTTCTTTTCTAGAGATGAATAACTATACACACACACACACACACACACACACACACACACACTACATCTTCTTTATCCATTCATCCATTGACAGGCATTTAGGTTGTGTCCATGTCCTAGCTGTTGTGAATAATGCCGCTATAAACATGGGGATATAGATATCTTAGTGGAACAGTTTCTAACCAGTGTCTCCATTATTCTTTGAATATTCCCTTATTACAATTTCCTCAGCACATTCTCAGAAATAGACACTGGATATAAAGCTGAGAGTTCAAAATGTATCCTGTGAAACCACTGTGAAGTGCTTTTGAATCCTTCAAACTTATAATTTACCATGAAAGAAATAAAAGAACCAAATCGGTCATTACAGTCTTTTGTTCCTTGTATTCGTACGGCACTTCTAAGTGCCCTAGGTTTCAGTGCTAGTGATAATTTCTTGCTGTACTGTTTTCAGCTTTACAGTAAAAAGGATAATTATTTTGTGCTGCTGCTGCTGCTAAGTTGCTTCAGTCATGTCCGACTCTGTGCAACCCCATAGATGGCAGCCCACCAGGCTCCCCAACCCTGGGATGCTCCAGGCAAGAATACTAGAGTGGGTTGCCATTTCCTTCTCCAATGCATGAAAATGAAAAGTGAAAGTGAAGTAACTCAGTCATGTCTGACTCTTAGCGAACCCATGGACTGCAGCCTACAAGGCTCCTCTGTCCATGGGATTTTCCAGGCAAGAGTACTAGAATGGGGTGCCATTGCCTTCTCCAATTATTTTGTGGAGAAGGTATATTTCATATCTCCATTTTTTAAAACATATTAAGGACTTGACAATGTTTTCTGTAACGGGTCAAATAGTAAACACCTNACTCTTAGCGAACCCATGGACTGCAGCCTACAAGGCTCCTCTGTCCATGGGATTTTCCAGGCAAGAGTACTAGAATGGGGTGCCATTGCCTTCTCCAATTATTTTGTGGAGAAGGTATATTTCATACCTCCATTTTTTAAAACATATTAAGGACTTGACAATGTTTTCTGTAACGGGTCAAATAGTAAACACCTGAGCCTTTGTGGGTCATATAGTCTCTATCACAGATTGGCCATTGTAACACCAAAGCAGCCACAGACAATCTGATCAAATGGGCATGGCTGTGTTCTAATAAAACTTTATTTACAAAAGTAGGCCACAGATTGTATCTGGACCTTACAGCAGTAGTTTGCCAATCCTATGCTTCTCATCTTGGTGATACTAAAATATAGTTCATCAGGAAAACTGAACTACGATTTAGTCTAATAAAATGCAGAAGTCCAGTACTGAGAATGTTCGGCCATACAATGTGAGTCTAGAGGATATATCCTATTGCTCTAAAGTGAAGTTCATCATAGCCTTTCCTCTCTTCTGGAAATATATTTTTAAAATTCTATAACCTACATGTATTTCTTTTAAAAAGGCTAAAAGTAGGCATAGAGTAAAAACCCTTTTAATAACCCCCAAATCCTCATTCAAATAGAAAAATATCAGGTGATCTGGTGCTTGGAAGTTACCCTAGTTGCTGAAGACAGTTGCCAGTGCTCAACTTCCCTCTCCTTCCAGCCCTGCTTCTTCATCCCCAGCAACTGCACAACCTTGGCTCAGTCCTGGCTCAAAGGGAAGAATGCAAGGAAGGATCATGGGTGAAAGCTGGCCTCCTGCATGGGGGCTGCCGAGGAACCAGTGCATCAAGGAAAGAAACAGCTACCTGTTCATCGTCTGCTCATTCTGACTTTCTGTATGGAGCTGAATCCACCTCTTGAAAATATCATGTTATTGGTTTTTTCTTTGCTCATTAAACATTTGCTTTGCCTGAAGGATCTGATCATTTTCCACACTTGAGAACAACTTAAAATTGTTTTGAGATTTTGGTTCTTGTTGATGCTAACACCGAAACAAACCTAAATGATTCTACCAAAGACGGACAAGAATAAAATTTTCATTGATAATCCTAATAAGTACTACTTATAACTACACTTTCTAACAATTACCCTTCTAGCCCATTTATCAGCTACAATTTAATATTGTTAAAATTTCTACAAAACTTTGACGTGATTTTTACCTCTTAGTGTCAGGATTGTTGTTGTTGTCGTTCAGTCACTAAGTCATGTCTGACTCTTTGCAACCCAGAGACTGTAGCAGGCCAGGCTCCCTTGTCCTCCACTATCTCCCAGAATTTGCTCAAATTTACATCCCTTTCATGGATCGCAGCTTTGTTGTGAAGGGGCTTGGTTAACTCAATGAAGCTATGAGCCATGCCATGCAGAGCCATCCAAGACAGGCCAGAGTGAAAAGTTCTGACAAAATGTGCACCACTGGAGGAGGGAATGGGGATACTCCAGTATTCTTGGGGCAAGAACCCCATGAGCAGTATGAAATTGCAAAAGATATGACACCAGAAAATAAGCACGTGCCACCACCACCCCCACCAGGTAAGAAGATATTCAATATTCTACAGGGGAACAGCGGAGGGCAATTACTTATAGCTCCAGAAAGAACGAAGCAGCTGGATCAAAGAGGAAATGACATTCAATTGTGGGTGTGTCTGGTGGTAAAAGTAAAGTAGGATGTTGTAAAGAACAGTATTGCATAGGAACCTGGAATGTTAGGTCCATGAATCAAGGTAAGTTGGATGTGGTCAAGCGGGAGATGGCAAGAGTGAACATCGACATCTTAAGAATTAGTGAACTAAAATGGACGGTGAGTTTAATTCAGATGACCATTATATCTACTACTGAGGGCAAGAATCCCTTAGAAGAAATAGAGTAGCCCTCATAGTCAACAAGTGTTGGAAATGCGGCACTTGGTACAATCTCAAAAATGACAGAATGTTCTCTGTTCATTTCCAGGGCAAACTATTCTACATCACAATATTCTAAGTCTATGCCCCAACCACTGATGCCAAAGAAGCTGAAGTTGACTGGTTCTATGAAGACCTACNAAGAATCCCTTAGAAGAAATAGAGTAGCCCTCATAGTCAACAAGTGTTGGAAATGCGGCACTTGGTACAATCTCAAAAATGACAGAATGTTCTCTGTTCATTTCCAGGGCAAACTATTCTACATCACAATATTCTAAGTCTATGCCCCAACCACTGATGCCAAAGAAGCTGAAGTTGACTGGTTCTATGAAGACCTACTAGACCTTCTAGAACTAACACCAAAAAAGAATAAAAGTCCTTTTTTTGTCATAGGTGATTGGAATGCAAAAGTTTTAGGATAAATATTTTCAAGTCTTTAATACACATTAAAGAAAAATCAAGCAATAGTGGAGTACCCCATGTCCCATAACTTAAAGATAGAGGAAAATACCGCCATTTCAGAGTTAAATTGGCAAGACACAACATACTCTGTGTTACTGACCATCTGTAACAATTATCTAAGAACTTTTCTGTAAGCCCACGTCTCCCCATCCAGGACTCTTGTCAGAATGGGGAAATCTTCCAGAGCCAGGCTAAGTCAAATAAGACTACATACAAGCAAGCAGCAACTTCACTGCACTGTACTTATTTGAAGGAAGTCTGTGTAAACTGTTATCCAGTTTATTATTGCTGTTCAGTCATTAAGTCATGTCCCACTCTTTGCAACCCCATGGCCTACAGCACACCAAGCTTCTCTGTCCTTCACTATCTCCTGGAGTTTGCTCAAACTCACTCATGTCATTGAGTCAGTTGATGCCATCTGACCATCTCATCTTCTGTCACCCTCTTCTCCTCCTGCCCTCAATCTTGCCCATGAATCTTTTCCAATGAATCAGCTCTTCGAATCAGGTGGCCAAAGTATTAGCTTTAGCATCAGTCCTTCCAGTGAATATTTAGGTTTGATTTCTGTTGGGATTGACTGGTTTGATCTCCTTGCTGTCCAAGGGACTTTCAAGAGTCCTCTCAAGCACCACAATTCTTAAGCATCAATTATTTAGTGTTCAGCCTTCTTTATGGTCCAACTCTCCTATTTGTAAATATTTGGCTCAGTGGTAAAGAATCTGCCTGCTAATGCAGGAGGTGCCGTTTTGATCCTTGGATCAGGAAGATCCCTTGGAGAAGGAAATGGCAACCCGCTCCAGTATTCTTGCCTGGAAAATCCCATGGACAGAGGAGTCTGGCCGGCTACAGTCCTTAGGGTCACAAAAGCGACTAAACAAGCAAACTGGAAAAAATTGTTTTTCATTTGTTGACAAAAGGATGGATGACCTTTATCCTCACCATATTCTAACACCAACAGTGGCAAGGATAAGTGGTAAGCTTGCCTGTGCCCCTGAGAGTAGGGCCGTGCAACACCGGGAAAGGGGTGCCCCTAAATATACATTCAAGGTGGCATTTGCTTTTTTGAATACATGGAGATCCAAGGTCTAGCCCTCAATGTTACAGGCTGATCTTTTTGTCACACAAATTGTGTGGACGTTGAGAATGCGCAATAAGCACACTCACAGAGACTACTGAATTTAACTCAATAAAAAGGGCTGAAGTGTTAGAATGTTTAAATTGATATGTCAATACCCCTTCCTAGAAGACAAGATACTTGGGAAGTTAAGTTTTCATAAGGTTTGAACTAGAACCAGAGCAAAGGGAATTCATTATCAAGCAGGAGTGTTTAGTAGTGTCAGGGTATCATGAGCATTTAGAGATGTCAGCTATATATTGGAAGTGTAGACCCCTTCCAGGCTGGAGAGGCACTACTCACCAAATGGGTATGGTTTATTTTGCAAACTGTGGGTTAGTGGTTCCCAAGCCTGATTGAGCAGCAAAATGTCTTACTCAGCTTTGAAATGTTAAATCCTTTAACCTCCCATGCCCTTTCTACCCTAAGATCAACTGAAGTATAATGGGGGTGACACAGAAATCTTGTTTAGGGGATTCCAATACAGATAGGCTTGTGCCGTGGTTAGTTGCCTAGTCATGGCCAACTCTTTGCGACCCCATAGACTGTAGCCCATCAGGAGCCTCCTCTGCCCATGAGCCTTCTCCAGGCAAGAATACTAAAGTGGGTTGTCATGCCCTCCTCCAGAAGATCTTCCCAACTCAGGGATTGAACCTAGGTCTCCCACTCTGCAGTCAGCTTCTTTACCATCTGAGCAACTAGGGAAGCCTACAGATAGCCTTGGAATTTGANGTGTCAGGGTATCATGAGCATTTAGAGATGTCAGCTATATATTGGAAGTGTAGACCCCTTCCAGGCTGGAGAGGCACTACTCACCAAATGGGTATGGTTTATTTTGCAAACTGTGGGTTAGTGGTTCCCAAGCCTGATTGAGCAGCAAAATGTCTTACTCAGCTTTGAAATGTTAAATCCTTTAACCTCCCATGCCCTTTCTACCCTAAAATCAACTGAAGTATAATGGGGGTGACACAGAAATCTTGTTTAGGGGATTCCAATACAGATAGGCTTGTGCCGTGGTTAGTTGCCTAGTCATGGCCAACTCTTTGCGACCCCATAGACTGTAGCCCATCAGGAGCCTCCTCTGCCCATGAGCCTTCTCCAGGCAAGAATACTAAAGTGGGTTGTCATGCCCTCCTCCAGAAGATCTTCCCAACTCAGGGATTGAACCTAGGTCTCCCACTCTGCAGTCAGCTTCTTTACCATCTGAGCAACTAGGGAAGCCTACAGATAGCCTTGGAATTTGATAACACAGATAGCCTTAGTATTTGATAACTCGAGCTCTCTGATTCAGGCAGACTTGAATCAAAATTCTGGACCTGTCACTTAGAAAAATCAACTTGGGGGAGTAAAATCATCTCTTGGAGCCTCTGTTTCTTCATCTGTAAAACAGGTATGATAATGCTTACCTATCAAAGATGTTCGAAGAATTAAATGAGAATTTTAATCCCAAGGCTGGATAGATACTCAGGAAACTAGAGAGCTCTTCTGTCACTCCCAAAATAGGGTTTGACACAGTTGGTTAAGTTGTTTCTTATTAAACTATATTCTTATTGTAGCCCCTGGCCCCTGAGAAATTTCCTAATCATTCTTCTGCTGCTGCTGCTAAGTCGCTTCAGTCGTGTCCAATTCCCCCGTCCCTGCGATTCTCCAGGCAAGAATACTGGAGTGGGTTGCCATTTCCTTCTCCAGTGCATGAAAGTGAAAAGTGAAAGTGAAGTTGCTCAGTCATGTCCGACTTAGCGACCCCATGGACTGCAGCCTACCAGGCTCCTCCACCCATGGGATTTTCCAGGCAAGAGTACTGACTGGAGTCTAAATCATAGAAATACATAATTGCAGGCAAATTCTTGCATTGGTTCTCAAAAAGGATTGGGTGAGCTTTGCTAATTTAATGTCTCAAAGGCAGTCTTATTTCTTCTATTCCCAAGTTCTTGGTGGTAGGTGTCTTCTAAATATAGTTTAAAACCATCTGTCTATTTTTATCACAAAACACTCAAAGCTCATATCTGTGAGTTGAGTATTTCAAAATAAAACAAGTCTCAGAACCATGTTTTGAGAACATTTTAATGTGAACCTTGTGTTAGAAAGACAGGGTGATTATTAGAAACATTAGTTTCAAATAGCGGGCCAAAGTATAAATGCCCATTTTCTATTGTGCTTTTGACACACGCACAGAATGGAAATTAATGGGAGAAAACAGGCTAACTGATGTGTGAAAGAAACATACAGGACAATGCCCTTCCTCATGGCAACTATCTCTCTGTAATAGTCTAAAAGTGCAAAAACAACTCACATAAGTAGACACATTTACTAAAGAGTCCTTTCAGTTCTGAAGAGAATTAATTCACTGCATAACAACATGGGTATAATCTGTGATTCCTTGAATTTCACAGCCTGGAGGTCGTAAATGCTATGACCCTAAAAGAGAGAAGGTCCACCTCTATGAATGTCCCCATCCACTCCCACTTGACTTCCACTTGCAGTGAGGTATCCTTGGAGCATTTCTAGAAGAGCCCCTGAATCTTCACATGGCCAAGGATGAGGCCCACCAGTGACCGCGTGGTCTGGGCACTTTTGCAGTCTCTCCTGCTTTAGCCCCTTTGGTGCTGTTGCTGCTGGACGTCAGGTCCACCATGTGCTCCCACCAGACATCAACCTCTGGTGGTTCATGCCACACATTTTGGCTGCTACCAATACTGGGAAGTCATCCTGGTGGTAGACGAGGCTGAGAAGACTGGCATTCTCCAGGGGCTAAATCGATCTGTGTTCCAAGTAGAAACAAAATGGTCTCTCCTCCAGCTTTAGTGTTAAACTTCAGAATATGGGTGTAAAATGTTGCTGTAAATGCCCTTCCAGAGGGTTTGGTGAAAACGGCCCTTTCAGAGTCTATCAACAACACCCTTCTCCTTTCCCCTGCCTCCTCAGCACCCAGGCATAAGTCCATAATTCCAGACACTCTTCTCAGTAGCTACCCAACATTGTAAATCAACAGCTATACACTAAGATAAAATACATTTTTGAAAGGATAAAATAATGTTTTGCAGTGATTTGGGGGTGATGGAATTAGGACTGTGAACCTCGCATGGTATAATTCCGTCTCACATCCTGAAGACAGTGGGAATGACAGTTATAAATGTGTGAACAGGGATGCAGCTAGCATTTTTAGCTCTTCAGGCAACCTGAAGGTTGAAAAGGTACTGGAGGTCTTAGGCCAAAATTAGTAGAGAATCAGAAAATATTTCAGTACTTATCTTCCCCCTAGGGTCTATACCATATGTTGTTATCAATATTATATTTAGCTACATGCAGCTACATCCATCATCTCTATTTATGACACAGATGGTGGTTTCATATACGTTCCATATTTGATCCAAGTAGGACAAGTAACACTTCTTTCACTTGTTGGGTGAGCAAGTTAAAGCCCGGCGCATTCTGTGCTGGAAGGTGATGCTGCGGCAGAGACAGAGGTCAAAAATTNTCAATATTATATTTAGCTACATGCAGCTACATCCATCATCTCTATTTATGACACAGATGGTGGTTTCATATACGTTCCATATTTGATCCAAGTAGGACAAGTAACACTTCTTTCACTTGTTGGGTGAGCAAGTTAAAGCCCGGCGCATTCTGTGCTGGAAGGTGATGCTGCAGCAGAGACAGAGGTCAAAAATTCCCGCTCCTGGAGATCCGGCCTGTCACCTTGAAGCCATCCGGAGCCTGAGGGAGAACAGAGAAACCTACGCGTCCCTTCTTTGTGAGAAGTCTCTTCTCTGCTCCCCTCCCCAAGACGCAAACTATACCCAGAGAGTCAACACTTAAAAGACATGCTCATTTCTCATTTCACCTGAAATATTAAAAAACAAAAAAAGATTAGGCTACTTTCCTGAACCCATATATGCGAGTACTCTCATATCAGACAAATACAAGTCTTTTATATTCAATAGTCATTAACATTCAGTTACTTTATACACGTCAATCTTTTTTCCCTGTACCTCTTCATCTACCTCCCAGGGCCATCCTATATCTGCTAAATACGTACAGTCCCACAGGAAAGTAATACACCATGGCAAGGGCAGAGTCTTTTCCCAAACCCTTGGAACAGCTGCCAGTAAGAGCTGCAGCTTAGAGAAGATCCCAGGGAAAATAGATACAGTGACAGACTTTTGTGACCCAAGAGGTTTGTTTTTAGCTTAACACATTCTTAGGAACTCTAGAGTTGTAGAGGTTAAGCCTCTACAACTTGGTATGATCCAACAGCATGAAGTTAACAACAACATATATATATATATATATATATATTTAAACAACAAATAAATCATCCGAGTCATTTGACCTATCTCTATCCCACTAAAAAGTCCCATTTAACCTTTATAAAGGCATAATTATTCATAACATTATGAATATTTTGGTCTAAATTCTTTGATGTGAGTAATGCAAAGCTGAGTAACATATGTTAAGCCCATTTCTGTGAAGTGCTATGCAAAGTTTATTTTTTTATTGACTCAACTTCTTTCAAAATAAAATACAAACCAATGCTCTCATAAGTACGCAAACACATGAGATCATGCTTCCACTCCTTACTGTGGTTTGATGGGGGAAGGGAGATAAGAGAGAACAGCAAGGAAACAGTAAGCAAGAGTAAAGGCTTTGATAAGAGTACAAACATGAGGTCACATCCTGCTCTTCATGTCAGCTGCAAATTTCTAATTGTTACCTAATAATTAGCTAGTCTGTCTCAAAATGAAGATACGTGTCTGTATTATATAATGAGAAAAGTCTACTGAAGTGAAAATTATTCCCTGGGTGTAAGAGTTTAGGAAGGATCCCATGCTTAGAGACTCCTGCACTTGGTTTAATGCTCTAGTGTCCTGACATTTCCATTCTCAAAAATTTGTGGACAAAGGACCCTGTGCTTTCATTTCACACTGAGCCTCACAGCTACATAGCTGGTGTCAGACATCATGTCAAGCTCCAGTCTACAGCCTTGCTACTTCCATTAAAACAAACAAAAAAAATTGTGTGCAAATGTGCAATCCTTGCCGAGGAAGTGTTATTTCCCAAAAGAATAAATACAAATGTAAGAGTAAGAATAAACATGTCCTTATATTTAGAACCTACAACCTTCTCAATTTACCTTCTTCTAGGTGTCATATAGTTTATATTCTTAAATTTGTATTTACTTATTTTTGGCTCTGCTGGGTTTTCATTTCTGCGAGGGCTTTTCTGTAGTTGCAGCGAGTAGGGGCTACGCTCCAGTTGCCGTGCACGGGCTCCTCATCACGGTGGCTTTTCCAGTTGTGAGCTCAAGCTCTAGGGCTAGAAGCCTCAGTAGCTGAGGCGTGTGGACTCAATAGCTGCAGCTCCCTGTGCTCTGGAACACAGGTTCAATAGTTGAGGCACCCAGGCTTAGTTGCTCCGTGAAGGTGGGATCTTTCCAGATCAGCGATTGAACTCATATTTCCTGCACTGGCAGGTGGATTCTTAACCACTGAGCCCCCAGGGAAACTCCTGACATATTTTATATTATTCTTAATCAAAATATTTTCTCTTTGCCCAGTTTTAGAGGGTGAAGAGAAAATGCATGAAAACTCGTGTAAATGAGAAACTAATTTTTCGTTATGAATAACTTTGAGGATAATAAGGACAGCAGTTATAAATATGCAAACACACGTGCATCTAGCATTTGCAGTTTGGGGGGCAGTCTGGGGAGGAATGGGTACGGAGACGTCCAGACCTGAAGGGAGCCTGGCTTAGAAAAATAGCATAAAGACATCCCCTACATTCGTCAAGCCAATTAAAAGTTTGACCTCAGCAGCTTTCCCCAAACCAACTTTATTACTCCCAATCCCTATATTTATTCCTAGATCTTTCATGACTTGAGTTTGTGGATATAATGTCAGCCGCTCACGGTGAGAGCTGCTCACTGTGGCAGTTTCTTCATCCCCTTGTTCGGTTGGTGCTGGCTGGGAGTCTAGATGCTAGTGGCTGTGTAGTCAAGGTGTCACCATTTTCTCAGTGACTGATTTTATTACTCTGAGCATTTTTTTGGCTCCAGATCAAGTGTTATGGGCTGAATTGTGTCTCTCCCTACCCTCCTAAAAAATATGTTGGTGCCCTAGTGCCCAGTACATCAGAATGCAGCCTTATTTGAAGACAGGGTCTTTACACAGGTGATCAAGTTAAAAGAGTTCATTAGGATAGGCCCAAGGACCGGTGTCTCTATAATAAAAAGAAACTTGGATACAAGACGCACACATGCATAGAGGAACAGTGATGTGAAAAGACACAGGGAGAAGACCATCTACAAACCTAAGAGAGGCCCCGAACAGATCTGTCTGTCACAGCCCTCCAGAAAGAAACAACCCTGTCGGCACCTTGATTTAGGACCTTTAGCCTCCAGAAGTGTGAGACAATACAGTTCTGTTTATATAAGCCACTCAGTTTTGGCACTTTGAACTGTAGCCCTGACAAACTAAATATCGAGTATCTCAAATCTTAAAGGGAAGGGCATACTTTGTGGTGTTCTAGTGGCTGGTTCTCAATTCTGGCATTTCAATGTACTATTGTATGCTGCTTTGTGAGTCTAGCGTATATCATTATTCTAATTAATACTCAAAGTGATAAAATATTAATTTTTTTCTTTTCTGACATAATTGGTTAAAATTCTCACTATAATAAAATCCAGAAGGACTCTCACACATTTAAATTCTGATATACTTTTTTGAATGAAGTAGATAGAATAGAAATAGATGGGAATAGAATTAATGTGCTTGCAATTGCAACCACCTTGGGTATACTTAGTGAAGTGTTTAGTGCATATAACTGTCATCTGACCTGTGGTATAGAGAAAAAAGTCACCACTGCTCTCTATAAAGTGAAAGTGAAGTTGCTCAGTCGTGTCGGACTCTGTGATCTCGTGGACTGCAGCCCACCAGGCTCCTCTGTCCATGGGATTCTCCAGGCAAGAATACTGGAGTGGGTTGCCATTTCCTTCTCCAGAAGATCTTCCTGACCCAGGAATTGAACCCAGATCTCTCGCATTGCAGGCAGACGCTTTAACCTCTGAGCCACCAGGAAGCCCAAGAGACTTTCAAACTCTAACTTACAGTCATAACATACCCATCTTGAAAGAAATTGCTTCACCTGAGATTCTGTTTCCTAAATGACTGGTGTATTCAGAACATCAGTTCTCTCTTCCACATTATCACTGTAGAATTTGTGTCTACACAGCTGTGTCTACATGATGTTACTAGGCTATGGTAATCAAAAAGGGAGAAATTTACACTAATGAATATCACATAACTATATTGAACACATTTTATTAACAAATTTCTTCAGAAGAAAAACTTATAGCAATGATGGCTAATTGACTATATCTATAAACTAAAAAAATTTTCATCACATTAACTTAATATAATTAATTTTTTGGGTCAATGCTGAATTGCTGATAATTATTATTTTATATTTGTTTCCCAGTAAGTTTAGATTGATCATAACTAGATAGGAGTTTATGTGATTTCTTTTTTAAAGTACTTACCAGTGGGATTAATTTAAATGTCAAAAAATTAAAATCATTGCAATGAAGTTCCACCTCCAAATAACAATCACTAATGCTGCTGCTGCTAAGTCGCTTCAGTCGTGTCCTACTCTGTGTGACCCCATAGATGGCAGCCCACCAGGCTTCCCCATCCCTGAGAATCCCCAGGCAAGAACACTGGAGTGGGTTGCCATTTCCTTCTCCAATGCATGAAAGTGAAAAGTGAAAGTGCAGTCGCTCAGTCGTGTCCGACTTTTAGTGATCCCATGGACTGCAGCCTACCAGGCTCCGCCATCCACGGATTTTCCAGGCAAGAGTACTGGAGTGGGTTGCCATTTCCTTCTCCAATGCTCATGAAAGTGAAAAGTGAAAGTGAAGTCGCTCAGTCGTGTCCGACTCTTAGTGATCCCATGGACTGCAGCCTACCAGGCTCCTCCATCCATGGATTTTCCAGGCAAGAGTACTGGAGTGGGTTGCCATTGCCTTCTCGGAACAATCTCTACTAGAACTTCATTAGTCTCCTCTAGTGTGTAAGACACTCCTGAGGTTTACTTTAAATAGTGATTTCTTAAACTAACCTAATGTTCCAAACCCTCTTAGCAATTTTAGTCTTTTCATCATTTTTGCAGGTTACTGAATAAAAACTAGCACTTTAATAAAAATCTTTTATTTAGTATATCTAAGATTAAAAGATGTTAGAAGTGTAACTGAAATGTTTATTTATTGTAATTTTTAGTAATATCCATATTTTATAAAAAGCAAACTTCTATCAACAAAACAAAAATCACCTACTGAATAGGAGATATTTGCAAACAATGTATCTGATGTGGTTAATATCTAAAATATACAAAAGATCCACACAACTCAATATCAAAAAACAAAAACAAAACAACTCGATTGAAAAACAGGCAGAGAATCTGGATAGATATTTTTCCAAAGAAGACATACAGATGGCCAACAACATGTGAAAAGATGCTCAGCGTCACTAATAACCGAGGAAGTGCAAACCAAAGCCACAGTAACATACTACCTCACACCTGTCATAATGGCCATCATCAAAAAGGCAGCAAATAAAAAGTGCTGATGATGGGAAGAAAAGGGATCTGAACCCTCACGTACTACTGGTGGACATGTAAATTGATGTAGCCTCTATGAAAGACAGTATGGAAATTCCTCAAAATATTAAAAATAGAATTACCATATGAGCCAACATTTTCACTCCTGGGTATTTATCCAAAGAAAACAAAGTAATTAGAAAGGATATATGTACCTCCATGGTCACTGTAGCATTATTTACAGTAGCCAAGGTACAGAAGCAACCAAACGGCACACTGATAGACAAATGGATAAAGAGGATTGGTATATGAATACGACAGCACACTATTCATCCATGGAAAGAATGAAATCTTGCCATTTGCGGCAACATGGAAGGACCTAGAGGTTATCGTGCTAAATGAAATGTCAGAGAAGACAAACACTGTAGGGTTTCCCTTTTATGTGAAAAGTCTACAAAACAAATCAAATGAAGAAATACAAACAAAATTATGAATACAGAGAACAAATAGGTGGTTGCAGGAGAGGGGGGTTTGGGGGAAGGAAAGCAATAGGTGAGGGAAGATTATTTTCCAGTTGCAAAATAGATTAACCATGGATATGAGATATGCAGTGTGAGGAATATAGTCAGCAACAGTCAGCAACTAAGTAGTTGACTATATTCAGCTAAGTAGTACAGTAAAATTAGTAACTGGACTTATGATTATTTTGAAATCTATAGGGAAAAAAAATCACTATGTTGTATAATAGGAAATCAATCATGCTCCCCAAAACAAAGACAAACAAATAAACTCATAGGAAAAGAGATCAGGTATGTGGTTACTAGAGGAGGGCATGAGTACTGGATGGAAGACTGGATGAAGGCAATCAAAAGGTGCTGTAAACTTCCAGTTATGAATACATACTAGAGATAATATACAACATAATAAACATAATTAACTGCTGTATGTAATAAATGAAAATTACTAGGAGAGTAAATCCCAAGAGGCCTCATCATACACAGCTTTTCCCTGTTTCTTTAATTTAGTATTTATATGAGATGATGAATACCCACTAAACATTTTGATAATCATTTCATGATTGTTCGTAAGTCAAATTATGCTGTAAACTTTCGGACAAACTGTCAAATGACAGATTATATTGGTTGACAATATGAACGAAAATGTAGGTAGAAATTTAACAAGTTTTAGGGATAAAAAAGACTAAATTTACCTTCATAACTTAAGAAATAAACTGAATTTTTTTTTATTTTGGAAATTTGTTGGTTCAGTTTAGTCACTCAGTCATGTCCACCTCTCTGCGACTCCAAGACTGCAGCACGCCAGGCCTTCCTATCCATCACTAACTCCCAGAACTGGCTCAAACCCATGTCCATCGAGTCAGTGGTGCCATCCAACCATCTCATCCTCTGTTGTCCCCTTCTCCTCCTGCCTTTAATCTTTTCCAGCATCAGGGTCTTTTCCAATGAGTCAGTTCTTCACATCAGGTGGCCAAAGTATTGGAGCTTCAGCTTCAGCAACAGTCCTTCCAATGAATATTCAGGACTGATTTCCTTTAGGATGGACTGGTTGGATCTCCTTGCTGTCCAAGGGACTCTTAAGAGTCTTCTCCAACATCACAGTTCAAAAGCACCATTTCTTTGGGACTCAGCTTTCTTTACAGTCCAACTCTCACATCCATACATGACTACTGGAAAAACCATAGGTTTTACGAGACAGAGATTTGTCAGCAAAGCTTATGTTTATGCTTTGTATTTGAAATATCACATAAGAAAGATTTTAAACTGCTATGCAAGCATTTCTTTGCATATAGCTCATTTTTGATGTGGCTTATCTTTTTTCTAGATCAATCTTTGTTTCTAAATTGTATCTAACAATTATATATTTTGCTTTAAACATGTCTTTTAGAAGTCATAAAGCCATCTTCATATTCTATAAAAGGTTTATTATATAGATATAACTTACAGATAAGACAAAGATCACTGATACAAATGTGGAGAATTGGTATTTTATGTCCTTTTATATTCCAAGATCAAAGTTCTTATGCTATTTGTCTTTCAGCAATGGTCAGTTAAAAGTCTGAACTATAAACAATTAGTGTCAATGAATAAAGGGCACTGAAAGCTGTACAATTGTAAATGGAAGTAGAGGTATTTAGCTAGGTCCTAGTTGTACACATCAGAGCTCTCATGACACCATATCCCTGTTTAGGAGGTTCCTGAAAACTCTCTTGCTGTCATGTTTTAAAGGTAACAATACTAAAATATTATTTCAGTCAGTTCAGTTCAGTATAGTCCCTCAGTCGTGTCCGACTCTTTGTGACCCCATGAATCGCAACACGCCAGGCCTCCCTGTCCATCACCAACNGGAGGAGAAGGGGACGACAGAGGATGAGATGGCTGGATGGCATCACCGACTCGATGGGCGTGAGTCTGAGTGAACTCCGGGAGTTGGTGATGGACAGGGAGGCCTGGCATGCTGCGATTCATGGGGTCGCAAAGAGTCAGACACGACTGAGTGACTGAACTGAACTGACCTGAACTGACTTTTGTAAAACTACTTTAGGGACAAATAGTACATCTATACTCTATCAAAAGGTGACTTCTTGCTACTCCAAAGCTGGGTAAAACCTGTGTTGAGTAGGCTAGAAAATTCAAGGCCCAAACCATTCTTTTTGTTTCCCTCTTGCTAGGGTCTTTTTATGAAATTTAAGTTCACAGGATATAAGGAAAGACAAGAGGAAGGGGATTGCACTCAAGACAAAAAGAGGTAGATACAGAAACCCAACCTTTTGTTGGGAGCACTTTGGAAATCCCTAGGCAAACCTGGAGTTTCCCAAAGTTTCTGCAGTTGAAACTCCTTTCATCTGTTGAGACAAATGGTGGTATTGGAATTCCACCCTAGGCTATCTCAAGCATTCCTTTCCTAACAAGCTCTTTGTCTTTCTGAGATCAGTTGCTCTGCCTTTGGAGTCTGGTACAGAGGAGTATTCCTTGTCAAAGTAAACCTCTGTACTTGCCGGAGGAAAGGGTGTTTTATGGTCTCTATCTGAGGGATACTTATTAGCATATGACAAGTTTTTGGGTTTTTTTAAGATTTATATTTTTGACTGTGCTGGGTCTTCATTGCTTTCTGCACGGCTTTCTCTAGCTGCAGGGAGCAGACTTTTCTCTTCGTTGGGGTGCATGTGCTTCTCGTTCCAGTGGCCTCTTGTTGCAGAGCATTGTCCTCCCAAGGAAGAAAGATTTTTTCTGGGAAACACCAAAGATTTTTCTTTTTCTTTCTTTTTCTTTCTTTTTTTTTTTTTTTTTACTTTTTTTAGTTTAAAGAAAACATATCCTCACTGGGATGGCCCAGGATGGTATGGGGAGGGAGGTGGGAGGGGGGTTCGGTATGGGGAACATGTGTACACCCGTGGTGGATTCATGTTGATGTATGGCAAAACCAACACAATATTGTAAAGTAAATAATAATAATAAAAAAATAAAAAATAAACAATGAGAGATTGGACAGGAAAAAAAAGAAAACATACCCTCTGTTCCTTTCCCTCTTTTTAGATAGAAAGTGAAGAGTAAAATACACATGACTCTAAATGTAATTCAGTTTTCATCTCAGTAGCACTAATTTTCTTGGCTTGATCAAACTGGACTCTTGGCATCCTCTTGACCACTGTTCCTAGACCTCAAACTGAAAGATGGCATTTCCTTCACACCTTTTTCCTTAGACTCAAATTGCTCAGTATCTTAGAAACTCAGCACCATGAGTTTCTAATCATACCTTCAATGCACAAGTTCAACAGACAAATTGCAATATTGCCAGTGTTCCCTGGTGTTGATGTATTTCTCAACCTTAAGGTCTCAGGGTTGCAGTGATGTGGTGTGTGCATGTGTGAGTGTCTGGGGCTTAAAGAGTGAAGGGGCGCTGCTTGTTTCTCAGAGTAGTATCAACTTACAGATTTATGCAAAATATATTTGCCTCTCTCAATTCAGTTTCACATTAATTATTTGAACTTGTAAAATAGTTTGAATTTTTGCTCAAAGCATAAGACTTATCATTAGCCTTTCTTAGACACTTTAGCTGGAAAAGGCAATGGCACCCCACTCCCATACTCTTGCCTGGAAAATCCCATGGACTAAGAGTCGGAGACGACCGATTAACTTCACTTTCACTTTTCACTTTCACGCATTGGAGAAGTAAACNTAGTTTGAATTTTTGCTCAAAGCATAAGACTTATCATTAGCCTTTCTTAGACACTTTAGCTGGAAAAGGCAATGGCACCCCACTCCCATACTCTTGCCTGGAAAATCCCATGGACTAAGAGTCGGAGACGACCGATTAACTTCACTTTCACTTTTCACTTTCACGCATTGGAGAAGTAAACGGCAACCCACTCCAGTGTTCTTGCCTGGAGAATCCCAGGGACAGAGGAGCCTGGTGGGAGGCCGTCTATGAGGTCGCACAGAGTTGGATACAACTGAAGTGACTTAGCAGCAGCAGCAGCAGACACTTTAGAAATAGAAACAATTGCATAGGAGAGAAAGGTAACAGAAACAATTGCACTTCAAGCTCAAGTTCAAGGAAAATTCAGAAAAGACAGGTAAAAACTCAAAAGTACGTTCCCCTCGAATAAGTCAATGTTGTCAATATATCAATTTTCATATGGCCCCTTCTTTCATACTATATAAATATTATTATTTATTAGAACTAATTGTTTAAGATTAGAGTTTGTTCATAAATATAATTTGTTTTAAAAGGAAAGTTTCATAACAGTGTCAACTATTTCATAAACTGACCTGTAGTTTTCCCCTTTTTTAAATTTTCAATTTATTTAGATTTAACAAATAAATACCACATATCCACAGTGAATTGATTTTTATCATCACCAAATATAATCTGTAAGTCAGTACTTTACAAAAGAGAAATTTATAGCATTTAACAGCATACTACTATACTGTTATTGTGTGTTAATCACTCAGTTGTGTCTGACTCTGCGACCCCATGGGCTATAGCCCACCAGGCTCCTCTGTCTGTGGGATTCTCCAGGCAAGAATACTGGAGTGGGTTGCCATTTCCATCTCCAGGAGATCTTCCCAACCCAGGGGTCGAACCCAGGTCTCCTGCACTGCAGGTAGAACTTTTACCACCTGAGCTACTAGGGAAGCCCATTCTGTTATTGGAATGATCGAAATATAGGATACATCTTTGTTTATACAAAAGTTCTGATAAGAGACTAAAAAATATAAAGAAAAATGAAATTCTAGGGCTAAAACTTAGTTAAGTAATTTTTTAATATCAAAGCTCACCAAACCTAATACAATTTGAAATAAAGTGATGAATGGTGCTTCCCACATAAATTAGCATTACTATTACAGGTCTTAGGAAAATTGCCAGTTCAGTAGCTGATCTTAATGTGTAGACAAAAACAAGAAGCTTAATCGCTATTCATTAGGGAGAAGATTGTTACTTTATTTGGGGTAGCAAAAGAAATGCCAATATGAGCAGGTAATCTGTCCTTTGAGGGGAAGATGTCCTAACCTTTCTTAAAAGTACACATATGCAAAATAAAACAATGACAAAAAAATTAAAAATAGCAAACAACAAAACTCTGTGACAATGAATTTAGTTCTTTCCAGAAATACTAGAAGCTAACAAGTCGTTTCTGTATAGCAACAGCGCATGGCCTTGTTGCTAGGTCCTTTGTACAGCATCTCTTTGATGCAGTGTAAATTTCTTCTTGGTAGTGACCTTTCAAGGCCTGAAGGGTAGTAATGTACCTGTACACTGTGGCTTGATCACTGAAGCTATAAATACAAGTGGTCAGTGCCATTATTCATGTCTGTTGGTGGAATATTACTCTTGGGAAATATTTAGACACTGGACTTTTTTCTTAATAAGCCGTTTTCCATTTATATGGAAATAATGACTAGAACTTGTAAATTGGGCTTCCCTGGTGGCTCAGATGGTAAAGAATCTGCCTGCAACGCTGGAGACCAGGGTTTGATTCCTGGTTCAGGAAGATCCCCTGGAAAAGGGAATGGTAACCCACTCCAGCATTCTTGCTTGGAGAATTCCACGGACAGAAGAGACTGGCAGGCTGTATTTACAAATAGTCGATCACGACCGAGTGACTAACAAACACAGCATCAATCAATAATGACTTAGAATGAGTCTCAGTGTACATCCTTGGATCTTGGTGGAACAGAAAGAAATTTCAATTACTTCCCTTTTAGCAAATCCAGGGCATCTTTTATATTACCTAAACCTATTTAACGTGGCAGGGATTTCAAACAGTAGGTTCTTGCTATTAATATATTTCGAAAATATTTTATTTTCTAGATTTTAGAATCATATTCCAATTTTAATATTTTTATATAAATCAATTTTACATAGGGTGGAGTTTTTTCAAAGCACTCTGCTTTATGAAAATATTTACATGCTTTGTATATAAAACTCACAAAGTATTCTATTTGAAGTTGCTTTCAATACTTTCTAGAGACATGCTGTTTTTTTAAGTTGTATTTTATATTTTTCTATTAACATTTTGGTTGTATTGGACAGTAATTGCACAAAAAGAATTATCCTTGGAATATACCATTAAAATTTTTTTCACTTATGTTTACCCATCATAAGATTTATAGCAAATCTTTCTTCTCTGACAAAATTCTATAAATTTATCTGGTCTTCAGACCCTCTGTCTGAGTTGTGGTCTGTTCTCAAGAATTTTATGAAAAAAAGCTCTTCTGCACCAAGGAGTTAACTCAGCACGTGATCCATTATTGTAAAGAAAAAAGATCTTTGTTTCCTGGCTGGATTAAGTGTTTGGACACCCAAAGAATTTTCTGGCTGGGAAAAGAACTAAGAACACACCTGTTTTCCTCTAGAATCTTTTCTTTCACTGATAAAGACAGCTCTTGTTACATATCAACTTTGTAACTTTGTTAATGAATCATGTATAATGAAATTCCTCAATCTTATCCAGAAGGGTCAAAATTTTAACCACCTACAGAATTTTATTGATCTACCTGCTCTCATAGGAATACAAAAAAAGAGAGAGAGAGAGAGAAAGACATTCTTTCTTATTCACTACAAGTCTTGACTGTGCCTTAAAAATGGACAAGTGGCTATTTTATAGGCTATTCTTCAAGAAAAAAACAGTAATCTGAGAAGTCTTCAGGTATATTTTTAGTTCTATCTCATCTAGAACCTTAGTCTCAAAAAGTCTGATCTTAAAAACTGTTTTCTTCCCTATTTGGCTCTTCCTTTAACTGCCACCTAGCTATCTGAGCTGGACATCTGTGTTCCCCTTCCTTGATTTTCAAATTTAACTCTTCTGTGCATTAACGTTTCCTGCCAATTTTGCCTTTTAATTAGATTCCATTGCATTTGCTTCTCTCCATAGGAACAATTATCAGCCTGAGACTCTTATCTTTCCACGTCTTGTAGTCATATAGTCTACCTTAGTATCTTCAAGTCCATCTTCAACACAACTAACAGAGCAGTATGTCTGAAATTGGATATTTGGCAATGTTATTTCTCTACTGAGAACCCAGGAATGTGCCTTTTCATCCATTAAATAATAAACTCCAATCTCTTGCATTCTTTAAATATTCATGGGATAGCACTTATCTATTTTTGCCAAGCTACAAAACTTTGTGTATGTTATTAATTGTGCTAGCTGTTCAATCCCTTGTCTCTATATCATCGAATCTAAGCCAAACTCAGATATAACCAAGGAAACTTTCTCTCATTCCTACTTCTTCTTCTAGGTTAATGTAAATGTTCTGCTCCACGTTTCCAAAATATTCCTTGAATATCTCTACTATTGTAGTCACTACATTGAGTTACAATTCCTGTTTCTGTATATATTGTCTCCCTGATTAGAGGGCTGCAGCTGAGACGTTCTTATAGAATACCTGGTACAAGATAAATGCTCACTCAGTGTTGGATATATGAATTTGGCCATTAACAAATCATGAAGCTAGAAGAATATAAGATTTGGGGAAATATTATTCAAGGAGATTATGAACTTCCTATTTCATCAATAAATCAGGTGACACTAATTCCTAAATTTCAGAGCTTCTGTGAAGATTAAAGTAAAATAGAACATGGAGTACAACTCTCATCTTAAAAATCTGTCCCATTTCAGTAGGTGAGCCCTCCATCATCCCTTCTCCTACTAGAATTTTGATAGCATCCCTTTATCTCTTGTTCACTCTCACACTGGATCATGTTGATTCTACCTCAAAATATTCATAGAATCCTATTTCTGTTATCATACCACCATCCTTGTGCAGGACATCATCTGTGCTTAGACACCTTGACAGCATCCTAACTTGCTATTCCTACTTACATCCTTGACCATTTTTATCCTTTTTTAACAGTCAGAATATCTCTTAAAAATAAAATCACACTCCTCACTACTTTCAACATTGTGAAGACTCTCCACTTTCTGGAATGACTCTTTTCACCTGGCTATGCCTACTGAACTTTCCCAAGTTCAATGCCAGAACCTCAGGGACCTCTTCTTGCCTGACACCCAAGTCCTAATTAGGTTCTTGCTATATGGCATCTTAGCACACGAAATATTTTCCTAGTATTTTTCACAATTGTGGTAATATATTTTTATATCTGTGTACTCATTGATTCCTTCACTAGACTGACTATGAGTGAGTGAAGTCGCTCAGTTGTGTCTGATTCTTTGTGACCCCGTGGACTGTAGCTCACCAGGCTCCTCTGTCCATGGGATTCTCCTGGCAAGAATACTGGAGTGGGTTGCCATTTCCTTCTCCAGGGGATCTTCCCAGCCCAGGGATCGAACCATGTCTTCCGCATTGCAGGCAGATGCTTTAACCTCTAAGCCACCAGGGAAGCCTCTATATTGCATGAAACCAGAGACAGCATCTGTCTTGTTTCCTGCTCTATCCCCACTGCCTGATACAATGCCTGGAATATACTGAGCACTCAGTACTTACTTGCTAAATAAATGGCTGAACATTCATAGCCATAGCAAGCACATGATTGACTTATAAACAGTGGCTTTTTTACCCGTTCTATAAAATATTAAAGATAAACATCTTTTCCACTGGATGGATTTGAGTGAATTGATGGATACATATAGGGTAAAAGAGAAATTCTTCCACATCTTTTCTGACTCTAGGATACCATGATTTATCAAATATTAAGTAATATAAAAAAATCTTTCACTAAATGACATAAGACCACAGCTTTTATTCACCAGTTATCCAATTAAGAGGCTTAAAATCCACATGTATAAGTTTGCTAACGTTTCCATAACAAAGTGTCACATGTTGGATGGCTTCATCAAAAATATATTGTCCCACAGTTTTAGAAGCTAAAAGTCTGAGATCAAGATGCTGACAGTGCGGGTTCCTTTTGTGAGCTGTGAGAAGACTCTGTTCAAGCCTCTCCCCTAGCCTCTGGTGATTTCCTGGCAATCTTTGGTGTTCTTTGGCTTACAGAAGCATTGCCATGGTCTCTGTCTCAGCATTCATATGGTGCCCTCCCTGTGTGCACATCTGCCTTTAAAAGTCTTCTTCATAATAAGGACACCAGTCATACTGAATTAGTGCTCACTGTAAGGACCTAATTTTAACATTTTGTTAAAGGATTTTTGTTAACATAAGAGAGGTAAAGTTTTATCACCAAAGAGTGACAAAATGATTCTAAGTTGACAAGAAGGAACCCCGACCTAGGAAAGAAGGGTGAAAAAGATTTGGCTTATTAGGCCAGACATTTGTTACTCAAATAGGAAGTATAGATGCAGCCTATATGGACAGGTGTTTCAGGAGTCTAAAAGAGGAAGACCCTCAGGGTAATCTCACTATAGGAGCTCTGAGGAGCAAATGAACAAAGAGGAGAAGTGGAGATTGTCAGAATCTCAGGAATCCAGAGGCAAGGATGTTTAAGTCAGGGAAAGTCTATACTAGAGCAGCTGAGCAGAGATCTAAAATTTCCAGAACTCAATTATGACAGATTTTAGCATGAGGATGGAGAATAGGATGGGATGGGGAATAATACACCTCCATCTTTCTCTTCCAAATTCTGAACCAACATAAAAGGAGACAGGGTCAGACAGATACATACATATATTATTTTTAATATACATATATAATTTTTATAATACTAGTGATAATGTTTATTGAATAAGAACAAGGTATGGATCTGTGGTCAAAAGGGTTTGCTAATTCTTTTCCCTAAATTTTTACAGCTGCCCACTGTATATGCAATAAACAAATTAGTGCATTCTAGAACAGGCCACTCTGAAAAGACTTCAGAATGGGCTAAGCTAGGTTCCTTTTCCTCATCTCACTATTAATTCTTCTGGTTATTGAATTTGGATAATTACATAAGTCTCTTATGAGGATATTCTTCTACATCATATCAACTTCAATTTGTGCTGATAAAACTACAGTATAGGTGATACATATTTATTAAGTGAATTTCTCTTAGTCTAAGTACAATATGCCTAAGGTATATATTTATTGTATATAGTGTCCTTAAATATGGTATAATTAATAGTCACAGGATAGTTTCTCAATCTATATATTAACTTAACATCCAAAAAGTGACCTCCCCTATAATTTCCTACTTCTTCCTAAGATCTGATTGGTACTATTGTGGTGTGTTAAACTTCAGTTGTGTCTATAGGCTGGGAAACAAATCAGTACAAGTCATCAGTCCTATTGTTGGTAGCTTACAGAACAAGCAGTAGGTTGCTGGAGGCTATAGCCTTGTCAGGTGGCTCTGATTGTGTCATATGTTTTTATTCAACTGTGTTTAGTTTATGATGTTTGCCTATTTAAAAAAAGAGTTCGGTGAAAAAGTTTATTTTTACAGAATACTAAGCAAAGCGATTGGGCAATCTGCCTGCCTCAGAATGTGCCCTGATGTTATACAAAGTGCAGTGATGACTTTGGTCAATAAAATTTTTGTAGATTTGAGTCTCCCAAATGATTTCATTTCCTTGACTCATAAAAGATGTAGTTAGTGGTCTCTAAGACACATATGATTTTGTGTATAATAACTTTCAAATTGAATTGAGGACAAGATAGTTTTCAAAGTTAACTAGAAATTCTTTGCTTACCTAACATTCTTAAGCTTCCCCTGCAAACTCCCATACATTTAAATATCAGAAAGCCAATATTTAAGTGAAGTCCCAATTCATCATTTTTTATTTGAATTTTCTCTTTTGCTAAAATGTTTGCATACATGCATTCTAAGTCATTTCAGTCATGTCTGATTTTTTGTGACCCTATGGACTGTAGCCCACCAAGTTTCTCTGTCTCTGGGATTCTCCAGGCAAGAATACTAGTAGTGAGTTGCCATTTCCTTCTCCAGCAGATCCTCTCGATCCAGGGATCAAACTTGCATCTCCTGTGTTTCAGGCGGATGCTTTGCCTTCTGGGCCACCAGGGAAGCTGCTATAATGTTTACTGTCTACATAATCTGAAGTATGTCTATTTAGTATCAGAATGGATAAATCCTATTGATTCAAGGTGGTCTGATAACCCATAGCTTCATCTATACATGGGGATCATTTCAAGGATTTAATTGGTAGCCTAGTAAGTTTATTATTTGAGCTTTCTAAAATTAACTTTTAGATCAATTTAGTACTACCAACTTCGTAGACAAACAACCAAATAGTTTCTTTTCATAGTTTGTTTTTCCCAAGAAGTCTAATGAAAACAAAAAGTGTCTCAAGACAAAATTGCCCAAATGCCTCAAACACTACAAATTAATATTTTGAGAAGAATTAAGTAGATGTACTCTCACAGCCTAATCCTGCAAATGTTTCACATCCTAATCCTACAAAATGTCTTCCTTACACAGAAATTATAGCTGTTTATTTTACATAACTAAAAATGTAACAGTGTATGCTATATAAAAAGGGGTTTTAGAAAAAAGATTGTTCATAAGAATTACAGAAAATGCTGCTTCCTGGCCCTGTCCCCAAAGACTGATTCAGCAGCAGGTATTTTCACAAACCTTGTCGAGTGGTTCTGATGGAGGCAGCCAAGGACACCTCTTTGACAGCACTGTTATAAGCAACTAGTAAAAGCAATGCAATCGTTCTTAAATATGGCCCTAGATTTGCTTTAGGCAGTGTTGGAGTTCCGATATTCCAAGTACTGACTGGTGAATGCCCGGCATTCCTCTTCCACTTTCCTGAGTTCAAAGAAAGAATAAGCTGGATTTGGAGCTAATATCACTGTTTAGTTTAGTTTTATACCTGATACCCTCGAGTGCCTTCCTACCCTTTCTGAACTGTAGTGTAGGGGTCATTTTCACCCTGTTCTTCCTCAGAAAGCCAGTGTCCAGTGAGCCAGGATGACAGCATCTGGTAGGGAACATCCCCTTTAAGGAGGGGCCAATCCACGGTACAAGCCTTTTCCAGAACTTGACCAAAAAAGTCCTTAACACTTAAACTTCTTCCTAAAGGACAAATATCTTCCAGCCCACAAATACGGACTGTCTAAAGACATCACTCATCACTAAACATGAGGCAGAGAAAGGAAAACTAATAAGCAGCCAGGGAGATTTCCTCCTGGCTTTGCTATGACAGATGTTGTTTTTGACTCAACGGTAATGAGCAGTCAGCAAGCAGCTCACCTGCAAAATGCTGAAACCTTTCGGCAGGGAGGCCTAAGTCTCCATTTTGGAGAAATGTGATTGTTTGCATTTCTTTATCTTTCATCTCTAAGCAAACTTCCTTGGGAGCCACAGCTCTTATTTAATGTCTACCAAGGAGAAAGGTTTTCCTTGTGGTGGTTAGAAAGGAAGGACAGACAAGTAAACTAGAAACAGGATTTGCCCCAGGAGGAGAAGTCATTTATTTTGAGTAGCAGAGACCTGCAGAATATTCTTGGATATAAAACTGAAAACTTTAGATCTCTCTTAGTACTGTCTAGAAAATAATTAGCTTGATATCTAATGCACAGTATATGTTTCCTAATTTTTTGAGACACAGAACAGGAAATACAACTCAAGACTAGCCTTGCTTTGCCCAAGATGGGGGGGGGGGGGGGGGGAAAGGA
>SJYA01002726.1:2397331-2477882 GCA_006410615.1 Neotragus moschatus | reverse complement strand
GGGGGGGGGGGGGGGGGGGGGGGGGGAACGTGCATGCTCTGTAATTAACAAAGTCAGAGGGAACCAATCACATCATTTGCTTCATTCTGCATCTAGAAAATGTTCGTGTATCTCTTTACAGATAAAATTGTCTCTAATCCAAATATCTGATCTTTAAGGCTACAGACTCTTCAAGAAGTAGCACAGATCTAGCCTTCTCTAGGGAGCACACATATTGGCTAAGAAACCCTCAAGTCTACTCAGCCACTGACTTCCGCCATCACGTAGCCCTGTGTTGTTCAGAAGTTCCGGCGCGTGACTGCCACTAGCACAAAGCACTGGCCCTTGCCCTCTTCCCCTTTGGTGTGCAGACTCCAGCCGAGTTGTCTTTTCTGTGTATTTGTTTTGGATCTGCCTGCAGCTGTGAAGACAAGTCAGAAGGCAGCTTCCATAAATGGTAACCTTTGTGCCCCTAGTGATGCTTCAGGAGTCGGGAAGTAGGGGCAGCAAACCGCATTATTCATTTACCTACTTAGGCCAGGTATTAACCTCCAAGTCGGGCTGAGATCCTTGAAACACTGACGCTATTAAACAAACAGTTAAAATTAAGATTCCCAATCTGAGTCAAAAAAAAAAAAAAAAAAAAACCCTAATGCAACTCAGTGCAGTGGATAATGTTAAGTGCCTGAAAACTAGAACACTATTTTTATAATTATGACCTTTGAAAAAGAATGTGATCTTTTCTTTAATGTAAAAGGGTATTTAGTAACACAGACTATTTATGGGTTGTGCCCACACTTGATATGTCTGTACTTCCTTGTGTAAAACAATACAGGCGGGAAACCAAGTTGATCTACACTATTTAAGATGCAGATTAAGGATCTAGCAAATAAACTGGTGATAAGTACTGTGTCCACCCTGCCCCTTTACCATAGAAACCACCTGGAACTGGAGATGAATAACTATCAGCTATTTTAGACCTTGAACATTAAGGATTCCAGAGAGAATATTTTACATTTTGCTTGGGTACTTCTCAGCTATGCAGTTAGTGCAGTTTTGGCTCAGCACTTCGAATGTTTTTTGTTAACTTATAATCTATTAAACATTTGCTATGTGCCAGGTCTGTAATAGATATTGGAATTAGAAAACCCTACCTGCCCTAGGACATCTGACAACTTAATGGGAGGTTCAGAGTTGAACAGTGATCATTTCATTATGGAATTTGCAAGTGACCTGAGAGGTAAGACTTGGTACCTTAGGCTCCCTTAGAGAGTTTGAGGAGGCCAGTATGGAAGATCTCTGTGTGAGATAATGATGAAGAATTCGCCAAATAATACATGAAGAGAGAGGAGAGTAATTCTGATGAGGGAGGAACATGGCAGAGGCACTAGGAGAGGGTGGACCAGGTAAGGAGTTGCAAATGCTGTACTTCCGTTAAGAGTAAGCAAGAGAATAATATGAGATGAGAGCAGAGAAAGGGGCACCAGCTCATGAAAAGGAGTTTGGATTTTATCCTGCAGGTAGATGGGCAGCCATTGAAGGATTCTAATTGGAAGTGACATAATCAAATCGGCAGTTTGGAAATTTTTTTCTAACAGCCTTAGGGAGGATAAATTAGAGGGAGATTACCTAGGAGGCGGGACAAGATAGTTGGGAAGTAATTATAATTAGCGGAAGAAATGCGAAAAGGAACTGAACAAATGAGTAGCAACACCACATGCACAATGGTGCGAGTAGTCATGGAATGTGAACAGCAGCCGTACACAGTGCGTACACAAGAGCTTACATGAACTACATCCGTGCCCTTCTTGAGAAGATGTGTATATACTAATAGACATGATTTGTTTATTTCTGTGCATCTTTTAAACATCCTCCTGAGCACAGGTGTTGGTGTGTAGTTCTACACAGGATTTGATTAACTACTTTTTTTTGGAAATTTCCATAAAACTGGATTTGGGACAAAGAGATGAATGAAGGTCTTCTTCAGGGCCTTCTACTTGTCTACTTGGAACATGGTCTATGAGCTGAGTAGATAAACAGAGATGACGAAACCCCAAACTAATGCTTGCTCTCCCATTCAGATTTGATTTTTACTGTGTTTGCTTGAAACTAAACCAAACAAGTACTTAAAAAAAAAAATTGCAGTGGCTACCCATACACGTCATGAGTTACATTGGGATTAACTGGACTTGTCAATGATTTACAGAATATTGATACAACTCAAGGTATTTTAGATGTGGCAAGACTTTGGGGGATTCCCTTATTTATTAATTGTTTGGTTAAGCTAGTAAAATCAGTGGTGGAAAGTAAGAAGATATAAATGCAAATATTGACTTAAACATTTAGACAACTTGATTTCAGAATAGGAAATATATTTCTGCATGTAGTTCAGTCTTCTGTATTACAGTTTGTGATGACTGAATATACAAAATACTCTGAGCACCTTCTCTGCCTCAAGCAAGTATGTTTATATTAGTAAACACACATTTAAGGCTTCATTTACCTTGAGTTAAAGCAGCCTCTAAAAGTTAGGATCAGGGTTCATCCCTGGATAGTCTGATATCAAACGCCAACCCTTTCCTCAATCCTGGTCATGCTACCATGCCTGCTATCTCTGGGACAGGAATCCATTTCCTTCTTTCAAAAGAAGGGAATAGTTCTATGCCAGATGTCACCTTTCAGGCGTTTAGTCAATATTATGCATTATTACTCAAGGGAATTTTCATCCTAACTGGTCTGAATATGTCAAGTGGTTTTGATTGTTAGTCACATACATGAAAGAGAGCACAGTTATAGTAATTCCCTCAACTGTGTGGAAAGCTGGTAGCTCATGGTAAAGAATCCACCTGCAAAGCAGGAGACTCAGGTTCAATCCCTGAGTTAGGAACATCCCCTGGAGATGGAAATGGCAACTCACTCCAGTATCCTCGCTAGGGAAAGCCTGTGGCCTGAAGAGCCTGATGGGTTGCAGTCCATGGAGTCTCAAGAATCAAACATGGCATAGTGACTAAACCACTACCACCAGCACCCAGCAACTAATAACATAGCACACTTTAGGCAGAGCTCTTAATATATGCTAGATATTGTGCTAATACTGTTGCATTATTTAGTTTAATCTTAATTATCCTCAATATCTCTGAGACAGATCTATCCCAATTGTATAGATAAGGAAATTGGATTGAGGATATTAGGAAGTTCATTCAAGGTCATTTGACTAATGAGTTGCCAGGCCAGGGTTCAAACTCAGGTTTGCCCACCTATAGAATCCGAGATTTTAAGCATCATAAGAAAGCTGCTTGTACTTAAAAATGTACTTGACCTGGGTCACACAATGTAGCCGGGCCATAAGCAATGGTCCCTCTCTATAGGGACAAGAGAGAATGTAAGTTTACACTCTCCTTCCTTTATTGGGAAAGTTATACAAAGAAAGTCTACTGGTGTCATTGGCTTATGTTTTGGTCAAACTTCTCACTGTCTTGTTACAGTCCAATGCAGAGTCACAGACAAGAGGAATTGGTTTGTGGAACATGTTTGACTAAGGCCCAAGATCATTGTAGGATTGTGAGATTCATCTGATGAGAAGTTCTCAAGGAAGCTGTTAAAAAAAACATCTCATGAGCTAATAAATGCATCATAGTTAACAAATGTTTTACTAAGGAATAAAGATGTTTTCATGGAGATATTTGAAAACTCTGAATGAGATATATACATCTTAAAAAATCTTTTTCATCAAATGTTCTATTCCAAAATGAAATTTACATTTTATTTATAGTTCCGGAGTAGATAGAGTTCTATAATTATAATTCGATTTTAGATACTATACATATAGGGCTACATTATTCAATGATTTGGGCGCATGGTATATGTAGATCATGTTAGCTTTTTTCATACAACCTTTAAAGGTGTGAATAAGGTGCTTTCTAGAAATTCTGTAGAAGTATGTACAAATCAAAATAAAATAATAGAAAAGAGGTGGAGATTCAAATGAACAATCACTCAATCCTTCACAACTGACATCTTTAATAAAGCTGTCACGGGATGTTACAAAACTATCTTGAAAAGCATGATTCCCAGGTATAATACAATTCTGAGGTCAACGGTGCTTTTGTCAAAGTCTTTGCTTGATACAAGGACATTTACCAGCAGTGCACAGGGGAAGCTTTATTTCCAGTATCCCCAGATGTTTTCTTTTTCCTTCCTTCTTTCTCCAATCTCTCATTCTCTCCCCGTCTCCTTATCACTCTTTCTCATCAAGAAAACTGGTTTTATTCAAAACAAAGTCTAGTGCCTTTTTAGAGTCTAAGAAGGCAAGAGAGCCACTATTTAGCTTAATGTTTATTATTTAGCTCAGAGCAATTTCAAACTCTATATAGAGATACACTTTTTAGTTTCTGTATATGCTTGTATGCTAAGTCACTTCAATTGTGTCCTACTCTGTGACCCTATGGACTGTAAGTTTCTGTATATACTTCAGAGCATTGAGATTCCTTATATAGTTTTGAACACAGAAGCATGCCAATGCCTTTTGGTCTTAGAACATAATTTTTTAATTTTGAAAGATAAAGTTTTGCCTATTATCTATCAGATCAGGAAAGCAATATGAATCTGTCTGATGAAGCACAAACTTACTTACATAGGGTTAAACTTTTAATCCAGGAACGTTTACTGAGTACCAATTATAGGAAAAGTCTTGGCTCTGTCTCTAAAAGGTGCCAACTGAAAAACAAAATCATATTTCCATTTAAGCTATAATTCTCCTCAGAATTAAAGAGCAAAGGTGATTAATGTCACTTTTTTTTTCTTTTGGCCTTCCTAAGAATCAATAGGCATTGACCCATGAGGCAAAATAAACTCACCCTAATATATACGTTTACCACTCATTACAGCACGTTTTTACATGCCCATTTAGACATGTGCTGCTATAGTCATTTCTCAGAAGTTCATCTGAGAAAGACTTCCTTGTACATCATGAAAAAATCTTACTCCTAATGGACAAGGTAAAGGATTGTAAATGCTCAAATAATCCTTTCAAAAGATGGTAAAATATTTTCACTGTCTCTTTCAGGGCATAATATTGAGGTTCACTGAAAAAAATATTTTTGTTGGCATTTGACATCTGGAATAATCTTAACACAGCTTTAGTGACATTCTTAATACTTCATACTGTTTCATTGTCTATAGAGGGATAGCTCAGCAGCGATCATCCTTTACACTTGTATGACCAGTTCTCAGTTCAGTTCAGTTCAANTGCTATGTGCCAGGTCTGTAATAGATATTGGAATTAGAAAACCCTACCTGCCCTAGGACATCTGACAACTTAATGGGAGGTTCAGAGTTGAACAGTGATCATTTCATTATGGAATTTGCAAGTGACCTGAGAGGTAAGACTTGGTACCTTAGGCTCCCTTAGAGAGTTTGAGGAGGCCAGTATGGAAGATCTCTGTGTGAGATAATGATGAAGAATTCGCCAAATAATACATGAAGAGAGAGGAGAGTAATTCTGATGAGGGAGGAACATGGCAGAGGCACTAGGAGAGGGTGGACCAGGTAAGGAGTTGCAAATGCTGTACTTCCGTTAAGAGTAAGCAAGAGAATAATATGAGATGAGAGCAGAGAAAGGGGCACCAGCTCATGAAAAGGAGTTTGGATTTTATCCTGCAGGTAGATGGGCAGCCATTGAAGGATTCTAATTGGAAGTGACATAATCAAATCGGCAGTTTGGAAATTTTTTTCTAACAGCCTTAGGGAGGATAAATTAGAGGGAGATTACCTAGGAGGCGGGACAAGATAGTTGGGAAGTAATTATAATTAGCGGAAGAAATGCGAAAAGGAACTGAACAAATGAGTAGCAACACCACATGCACAATGGTGCGAGTAGTCATGGAATGTGAACAGCAGCCGTACACAGTGCGTACACAAGAGCTTACATGAACTACATCCGTGCCCTTCTTGAGAAGATGTGTATATACTAATAGACATGATTTGTTTATTTCTGTGCATCTTTTAAACATCCTCCTGAGCACAGGTGTTGGTGTGTAGTTCTACACAGGATTTGATTAACTACTTTTTTTTGGAAATTTCCATAAAACTGGATTTGGGACAAAGAGATGAATGAAGGTCTTCTTCAGGGCCTTCTACTTGTCTACTTGGAACATGGTCTATGAGCTGAGTAGATAAACAGAGATGACGAAACCCCAAACTAATGCTTGCTCTCCCATTCAGATTTGATTTTTACTGTGTTTGCTTGAAACTAAACCAAACAAGTACTTAAAAAAAAAAATTGCAGTGGCTACCCATACACGTCATGAGTTACATTGGGATTAACTGGACTTGTCAATGATTTACAGAATATTGATACAACTCAAGGTATTTTAGATGTGGCAAGACTTTGGGGGATTCCCTTATTTATTAATTGTTTGGTTAAGCTAGTAAAATCAGTGGTGGAAAGTAAGAAGATATAAATGCAAATATTGACTTAAACATTTAGACAACTTGATTTCAGAATAGGAAATATATTTCTGCATGTAGTTCAGTCTTCTGTATTACAGTTTGTGATGACTGAATATACAAAATACTCTGAGCACCTTCTCTGCCTCAAGCAAGTATGTTTATATTAGTAAACACACATTTAAGGCTTCATTTACCTTGAGTTAAAGCAGCCTCTAAAAGTTAGGATCAGGGTTCATCCCTGGATAGTCTGATATCAAACGCCAACCCTTTCCTCAATCCTGGTCATGCTACCATGCCTGCTATCTCTGGGACAGGAATCCATTTCCTTCTTTCAAAAGAAGGGAATAGTTCTATGCCAGATGTCACCTTTCAGGCGTTTAGTCAATATTATGCATTATTACTCAAGGGAATTTTCATCCTAACTGGTCTGAATATGTCAAGTGGTTTTGATTGTTAGTCACATACATGAAAGAGAGCACAGTTATAGTAATTCCCTCAACTGTGTGGAAAGCTGGTAGCTCATGGTAAAGAATCCACCTGCAAAGCAGGAGACTCAGGTTCAATCCCTGAGTTAGGAACATCCCCTGGAGATGGAAATGGCAACTCACTCCAGTATCCTCGCTAGGGAAAGCCTGTGGCCTGAAGAGCCTGATGGGTTGCAGTCCATGGAGTCTCAAGAATCAAACATGGCATAGTGACTAAACCACTACCACCAGCACCCAGCAACTAATAACATAGCACACTTTAGGCAGAGCTCTTAATATATGCTAGATATTGTGCTAATACTGTTGCATTATTTAGTTTAATCTTAATTATCCTCAATATCTCTGAGACAGATCTATCCCAATTGTATAGATAAGGAAATTGGATTGAGGATATTAGGAAGTTCATTCAAGGTCATTTGACTAATGAGTTGCCAGGCCAGGGTTCAAACTCAGGTTTGCCCACCTATAGAATCCGAGATTTTAAGCATCATAAGAAAGCTGCTTGTACTTAAAAATGTACTTGACCTGGGTCACACAATGTAGCCGGGCCATAAGCAATGGTCCCTCTCTATAGGGACAAGAGAGAATGTAAGTTTACACTCTCCTTCCTTTATTGGGAAAGTTATACAAAGAAAGTCTACTGGTGTCATTGGCTTATGTTTTGGTCAAACTTCTCACTGTCTTGTTACAGTCCAATGCAGAGTCACAGACAAGAGGAATTGGTTTGTGGAACATGTTTGACTAAGGCCCAAGATCATTGTAGGATTGTGAGATTCATCTGATGAGAAGTTCTCAAGGAAGCTGTTAAAAAAAACATCTCATGAGCTAATAAATGCATCATAGTTAACAAATGTTTTACTAAGGAATAAAGATGTTTTCATGGAGATATTTGAAAACTCTGAATGAGATATATACATCTTAAAAAATCTTTTTCATCAAATGTTCTATTCCAAAATGAAATTTACATTTTATTTATAGTTCCGGAGTAGATAGAGTTCTATAATTATAATTCGATTTTAGATACTATACATATAGGGCTACATTATTCAATGATTTGGGCGCATGGTATATGTAGATCATGTTAGCTTTTTTCATACAACCTTTAAAGGTGTGAATAAGGTGCTTTCTAGAAATTCTGTAGAAGTATGTACAAATCAAAATAAAATAATAGAAAAGAGGTGGAGATTCAAATGAACAATCACTCAATCCTTCACAACTGACATCTTTAATAAAGCTGTCACGGGATGTTACAAAACTATCTTGAAAAGCATGATTCCCAGGTATAATACAATTCTGAGGTCAACGGTGCTTTTGTCAAAGTCTTTGCTTGATACAAGGACATTTACCAGCAGTGCACAGGGGAAGCTTTATTTCCAGTATCCCCAGATGTTTTCTTTTTCCTTCCTTCTTTCTCCAATCTCTCATTCTCTCCCCGTCTCCTTATCACTCTTTCTCATCAAGAAAACTGGTTTTATTCAAAACAAAGTCTAGTGCCTTTTTAGAGTCTAAGAAGGCAAGAGAGCCACTATTTAGCTTAATGTTTATTATTTAGCTCAGAGCAATTTCAAACTCTATATAGAGATACACTTTTTAGTTTCTGTATATGCTTGTATGCTAAGTCACTTCAATTGTGTCCTACTCTGTGACCCTATGGACTGTAAGTTTCTGTATATACTTCAGAGCATTGAGATTCCTTATATAGTTTTGAACACAGAAGCATGCCAATGCCTTTTGGTCTTAGAACATAATTTTTTAATTTTGAAAGATAAAGTTTTGCCTATTATCTATCAGATCAGGAAAGCAATATGAATCTGTCTGATGAAGCACAAACTTACTTACATAGGGTTAAACTTTTAATCCAGGAACGTTTACTGAGTACCAATTATAGGAAAAGTCTTGGCTCTGTCTCTAAAAGGTGCCAACTGAAAAACAAAATCATATTTCCATTTAAGCTATAATTCTCCTCAGAATTAAAGAGCAAAGGTGATTAATGTCACTTTTTTTTTCTTTTGGCCTTCCTAAGAATCAATAGGCATTGACCCATGAGGCAAAATAAACTCACCCTAATATATACGTTTACCACTCATTACAGCACGTTTTTACATGCCCATTTAGACATGTGCTGCTATAGTCATTTCTCAGAAGTTCATCTGAGAAAGACTTCCTTGTACATCATGAAAAAATCTTACTCCTAATGGACAAGGTAAAGGATTGTAAATGCTCAAATAATCCTTTCAAAAGATGGTAAAATATTTTCACTGTCTCTTTCAGGGCATAATATTGAGGTTCACTGAAAAAAATATTTTTGTTGGCATTTGACATCTGGAATAATCTTAACACAGCTTTAGTGACATTCTTAATACTTCATACTGTTTCATTGTCTATAGAGGGATAGCTCAGCAGCGATCATCCTTTACACTTGTATGACCAGTTCTCAGTTCAGTTCAGTTCAATCACTTAGTCGTGTCCGACTCTTTGCAACCCCATGAATCGCAGCACGCCAGGCCTCCCTGTCCATCACCAACTCTCAGAGTTCACTCAGACTCGCGTCCATCGAGTCAGTGATGCCATCCAGCCATCTCATCCTCGGTCGTCCCCTTCTTCTCCTGCCCCCAATCCCTCCCAGCATCAAAGTCTTCTCCAATGAGCCGACTGCATGAGGTTATTCCTCTTAGTTTTACCAGCAAGAAATCTGAAGCTAAGAGGCCTAAAAGGCTATGAAGCACAGACTTAGAGTTGTCTTTGGGGGTTCAAATCCTGACTCCACAGCTCATCAAATGTGTGGATGATTTGTGACAAGTTGTTTAACTTCTTTTGTATCAGTATCCCCGTCAGTGAAGTGGGGTAAAGATAGCATCTACCTTAGCAGGTCCTTGTGATAAGTTGACTTAATGTATATTAGGTTCTTTGAATAGTACGTGGCATGTGTGCATGTCAAAAGTGGACCCAGATTTCTGGAGTTTCGTGTCTAGGATTCCTTTTATTACAGTACAATTCTAGTTTCTTTATCTTATCACTTCATGTGGTGGTTGATGGAGTATTAGACTGGAGGGAAAAGAAGTATGTTCTTATGCTGTAACTGCTACAGTTTCCTGAGCCATAGTACACTCATTCCAAGCCATAATAATGTTGATGTAAACAATTTATTCAGCAGGCCTTCATCAAGGGCCAACCTCCATACCAAGTGCTTTATAGGTATTTTTCTATCCAAGCCTCATACCAGATCTATTTATCCCCACTTTACAAATGCGAAAACAGAAGCACCAAGAGGTGAAGTTTAATCAGAGGACAGCAATGTGTATCAAAAGAGTTTCACATCTGCCCTAGCCCTGGCATCTGTGGAATGAAGGGGAAATGCACGTAATCATGTCACTTGATCTGATGCTCAAAGCTTATCCTCACTGCCAGTGTGCGTTCTGAAAAGTTGAAAACTGCAAGTGAGGAAAAAATAAGTTAACAGATTCATTAAAATACTCGTACTCTTACAAAAAGCTTTCTTCTCTGCTGTCAATGACTGAATAACTGTGTCCCCTCCCCAAATCCATATGTTAACATCTAACTGCCAATGAGATGGTATTTGGAGGTAAGGCCTTTGAAAGGTGAACAGGCCATAATGGTGGAGCCTCACTCATGGAGTTAGAGCCCTTTTAAGAACTGGATAAGAATTGGCATGCTCCTTTTCTGCTGTGTGAGGACTTGGGGAGAAGTCAGTTGGCAGCCATAGCCTGGAAGAGGGCTTTCATCAGAACTCAAACGTGCTGATACCACGATCTCAGAATTTCACATTCTCTTAACAAACATCCAGTTTACAGCATTTTTTTATAGCACTGCAAGTTTACTAAAATGCCCACCTATAGTTATTCTTTAAGGATTTTAATTTACCATTTAAATTACTTTTAATATTTATTTAATAAAATTACAAACTTTATTTTCCCTAATCTAAGGTTAAAATAAGTCACCTGATAGTAATTGTATAGAATTATTATACGAAAACATGATGCTCCATTTTCTTTTTCTTTTTAGGGGCTCAGTAAACATTATTGCTCAGAGAAGGCAATGGCACCCCACTCCAGTACTCTTGCCTGGAAAATCTCATGGGCAAAGGAGCCTGGTAGGCTGCAGTCCATGGGGTCGCTAAGAGTCAGACACGACTGAGTGACTTCACTTTCACTTTTCACTTTCATGCATTGGAGAAGGAAATGGCAACCCACTCCAGTGTTCTTGCCTGGAGACTCCTAGGTATGCGGGAACCTGATGGGCTACCATCTATGGGGTAGCACAGAGTCGGACACGACTGAAGCGACTTAGCAGCAGCAGCAACAGACTTTATTGCTATGACTTTCACTATCACAAAGGCTTTAAACAGGGATTTCAGAGAACAACTGCCTCTAAGATGGCATCAGTGATTCTCCTCTACTGCACTCTCAACAGGACTATTCTTTCCCCAGTCAATATTCTTAACTTTACAAAAAAAAAAAAAATCTGTAACCTCTGTGGCTACGCTATGAGGACTCCCCTTTCCTAGAGTGTCAGTATCCAAAAAATTAGGCATGGCTTGGCTGCCTCAGAGGACAAGAGCTACCATAAGTTTAGGGGTAGCACCAGACATAATTATCAGATGAAAGTGTAGTCCAAAATAGTTGTTCTACGTTGTTCTAGCTTGGGAGTATAACTTCTGGTTTTGTCTGATTTTGGAGCTCTGCAATGCTTGCTCCTTGGAAGAAAACCTATGGCAAATATAGACTCCATATTAAAAAGCAGAGACACCACTTTGCCAACAAAAGTCCATATAGGCAAAGCTTTAGTAGTTCCAGTAGTCATGTACGGATGTGACAGCTGGATCATAAGGCTGAACGCCAAAGAATTGATGCTTTTGAACTGCGAAGGACAGGGAAGCCTGGAGTGAGGCAGTCCATGGAGTCACAAAGAGTAGGACACAACTTAGCAAATGAATAACAGCAACACACATTTTGTAGGGGAATCCCCTAGGATGCTCTTGAGAAAACTCTCAGCATAAACCAAAAAGAACAGCAACAGAGTTGTTCCTGTTACAAGAGACACAATTCCTAAGACATTCATCAAAACATACTAAAAGTCAAATGTTTCAAGAATTTAGAAAACAAAAGGACTGAATTAACTTTGCTTGGTATTGCAGAGAAACAGGAAAGCTTATATTTTAGCTATATTTATTCTAAAGAATTATACCAATGTTTTCATCACAAATTATTTTGTGTGTGTTAAGTCACTTCAGTCATGTCCACCTCTTGGCGACCCTATGAACTGTAGCCTGCCAGACTCCTCTGTGCATGGGATTTCACAGACAAGACACCTGAAGTGGGTCTCGAGAGGATATTCCCCACCCAGGAATCAAACTCGAGTCTTCTGCAGCTCCTGAATTGCAGGCAGGTTCTTTACTACTGAGCCACCGGGGAAGTCCATAAATTATTTTATTGATTCCCAATTTCTAACACTTAATCACTATGACCTTTAGAAATAAACTCAGTGTAATAAAATTTCACAGTGACAATACTAATTTAAATGCCCCATAAAATATATGAAATTCCTCTAGTTAACAGCTTAGTAATCCTACTTGGACAAGATGCTGAATTTAAATCTTTGTTTCCTTCTCAAATATTTTGTGGCAGTAAAAATGTCATAAATATAAGTTCACCAAACAGTAGGAGGCTATAATTGTTAATGGAATTACAACCATAGCTACAAGGAGTCCATGTTGTAATCGATTCTTTCAAATGAGTTAGAGTAACATTTTCCCCAAGTGAGCAGGTTGCTTAGCTCTTGAGCTTCTGATTCAGTAGATCTGTGCTGGATCCCTGAGTCTAGTTTTCCAAAACTTCTCAGGTGCTGGTGATGGAAAATCACATCTGGAAACCCCTGCACACATCCATACATTAATGATTACAAAGAATCTTCACATTAAGTCACTTAAACTTTTGTAGGAGTTCAGTCTTTTCTTTTTGGAGACCATTTCTTGATATTATTTAGGGATAGCTTCTTAATATTATTGGAAATTCTTTAAAGGTTGGGGTTAAAAGATGATCACTAAATGTACCTCACAGTATTTAACTGGATTCTGGTCTAAAGAAAAGAACTATTTTCTAAAAATTGGGGGAAAATGGGAGATTTCAGAAATCTGAAATCAAGCATGAACTGGGACTAAGATGGTAGAAATAAATTATGACTTTGCTAGTTGTGTGTGACAATGGTATAGCAGGTATGTTAGGAAATACTCATTTGGGGATGCAAACTGACATATTTATAATTAAAGTATTCTATCTATATGAAAATGAAGTGAAAGTTGCTTAGTCGTGTCCAACTCTTTGTGATCCTATGGACTGTAACCCACCAGGCTCCTCTGTCCATGTAATTCTCCAGACAAGAATACTGTAGTGGGTAGCCATTTCCTTCTCCAGGGGCATCTTCCCAACCCAGGGGTTGAACCCAGCTCTCCTGCGTTGCAGGTGGATTCTTTACAGTCTGAGCCACTAGGGAAGCCTTATGCTATCTATAATTTGTGTTAAAATTCTTTAAAACTTAAGTGACATACAGCAATTTGCCTACAGTGCAGAAGACTGGGGTCCGAGCCTTGGGTTGGGAGGATCCCTTGGAGAAGAGAATGGCAACCCACTCTGGTATTCTTGCCTGGAGAATTCTATGGACAGAGGAGCCTGGCAGGCTACAGTCCATGGGGTCACAAAGAACTGGACACAACTGAGCTACTAACACATAGAGCAAAGTGTTTATGACAGTTAATATTGGTTACAGGTATATGAATATTGTAATGTTTTTTAAGTTTTTACAATGTTTTTAATTCATAGTTTTCATAAAAGTATTCACAATAATTTTTAAGTGAAGAAAAACTCTCAAAAAACTCTCCTCTCTGTGTCACTTTCCCTCTCCTGTCTCTTTCTCTGCATATATAGCTGCTGTGGAAGTCTTTTTATTGAATATATTAAGAAGTCCTTGGAGCTACTTAGTCCTGATCTAAGCTACTCTGATTTTTCTAGGGCATGTTTAGGTTTTATTTACTATGTTTCAGGCCATACAAGTACATTTTAGGGAATAAATGACTTTGTTAAGTGAGCACATTGGGTCAGTTTGAAATTTTATGTGACGAGTATCTGTGAAATAAAAGCTATCCTGAGAGTCTTTCATCTTGTGCTTGCCAACAAGTATAAGTATACGATGAGCATTATCTACCCAGAAGCCAAATTTTACCAACTGTATTCTCTACTTGAACTTTTCCCTCCTCATTTGTCTTCAGTCACACACAACGTGTGTCCTTGGAGCCATGTATCTCAGTATCCTCCAATTAAAATACTTTATTAGTGGGAGAGGCTTTTCATGAACAACCATAACATCAAAGATGGCCATTCTATCTCACTAGAACTGAGCAAAGCACAAGTTGTAGTGGAGTCACAGTGCATTGATAGAGCCTGTAAATTAAAGCGTTCTTAGCAAAAAAGAAATAAAAACATATAAGATTTACTTTATGATTTTGTTTCTTCAGTGGTTTTTCAAGGTAGGCACAAAGGTTGATTTTTGTTTACAGCTGTTCACAAACAACTGTCATGGGACAGACGTCCTCTTGAAGACTAAAGTAGGGGCTTCTCCAACACCTGTTCACTTGCTTTATGGTCCTTGTAGAAATACAGAGCGAGGAAGGTGCAGCTCAACATACTGAGAGAAATACCTCATGTAATAGAATGCATGGCCCAGAAACTTAAGTAAAGAAATTATTCCTCTGCTTCTGCCAAGTAAAGTGGATTCTCCATCCTATTCTCACTTAGCCTGTTTTCTTGAGTCACCTTGTTCTCATCTACAATCCCAACCATCATCAGCCATTGATGCTTCTAAAAATAACCTAAAACTTCCCACCTTCCTCTAGGATATCTTCCTAGATATTACACAGAGAGTTCAAACTTGAAATAATTGAAATGCATTGGGTTTTTTTTTTCCTTCCTTTCAAGCTATCCTTCTCCTCCATTTATCAATATTTCATTTAAAGATACTACCAGTGCCCAAACAAGTTATACTAGAATTATTCAAGTATTTTATCTCCATCAAGCTCTCATATCCAAAATGTCAAAGAGTTATCAGTTCCATCTCAATGCATCTCTGCAACTTATTTGTCGTTCCCAAAGCCTTGCTACCATGGCTATAATTTAGCCCTCGTGATTTCCTGAATGATTGCAGTGACCTTGAACCCCTCATCTTACTTTCAGCCTATTCAAATCCACTAGCATTAGTTAGGGTTCTCCAGACAAATAGAACTTAACAAGAGAGAGAGGCGTATTTATTTTAAGAAATTGACTCACACAATTATAGGGGCTTGCAAGTTCAAAATTATCAGAGCACAGTGAGGGTGGCTGGAGTGGTGTTACAGTTCAGAGTCCAAAGGTAGTCTGGAGGCTAAATCCCATTCTTTTCTCTGGACCTCAGTCTTTTCTCTTAAGAGCTTCAACTGTTTGGATGACATCCACCAACACTGAAGAATAATCTTTTCGACTCAAAGTCAACTAAGTTAAATGTCTCAAGCCTTACCAAGGAATAAGGTGTCCACTGACCTCATCAGTTAGAAATGGCTCCTGAGACTCCAGTAATTTTCCCAAATCACTAAGATCCTTAAGAAAGGTATAACTACAGGATAAAAAATCCATCATAAAGTGGTCAGTAAACTCTCTGACACCACGTTCTCAGGCAGAGTGGGAAAAGAAAGGGAGCCACTTCTGATCTCTTCTGTCACGTGGAAAAAGTTAAAGGGGAAAATTTATTCACAGGACTTAACAAACTGTCAACTGAGAGAGTCAGACTCTAAACAGTTACAGTGTCAAGCTGAAGTGTTTCAAAAGCACACCTTATGACAAAGATGGTATCTCTAGGATACCTTCAAGTAAGCACACAAACACCTAATTATTCAAAAATCAGTTATTCAGTCATTTCTTCTACCTAAAAGATAGTGTAAAATATGAAAAGTCTGTGAGTAACAACATGGGAATTAGAACATCCATGCATAAAGCTGTGTGGAGGTCTTCTGGGTCATTCACAAGTCGTCCAGCTTTCTTACTTCCTAGAATATGATAGGATTGTAATACTCATCCTTTTTGAATTTGGGCACCTTCTTGTGACTTGCTTTAGGCAATGAATTGTGTGATTTCCATGTATGAATCATTTGTGAACCATGCATGAACACATATAAAGACAAAGCTTCCATGAGTCTTGAGACACAAATGACTACCATGAAGCAGCGCTTCTGTTTCTGTGCATGAGTTAGAAGCAGAGTTTTGTCTTAAGTCACTGAGATTTGGGAGTTTGTTAGTCTTTGCAACATAACTTATCTTACACTGACCGATATAATAGTCTTCACAAAAGTACCCAGAACAGGGTCACAGTCAAAGAGAAGATGTGAAATGCAATCTCTTCAAATCAAAGAGAAGTCTTTTAGTTTGACTTTGCTTAAACTATTCTTCCATCAAAATCCAAACGCTCTCAGAGTGCTCAGGGAAACAGAGAACCCAGAGTAACACAAGCCAAATGATACTATTCTCAAAGTAATTGCAGAGTAAATACAAGGAAAACGCACTATAATGTGGCGAAACTGAAATTTCAGCATCTGGGGAATCTGTGCCATTTGCTAGATCTTAGAAATGCAAGTCACAAAGATAACACCTTAACTTGAATCCATGAGTCCCTGGGGGAGCAGTAAGAGCCCTGTAGGAGGAAAGGGTCACTTCAAAACTAGAAGGGCACAGATAGAAGAAGGAAGCCAAATCTGAGTGAGGAATGAAGAAAGGACTCTCGGACAAATCACCATAGCCATCAGCCTCAAATAGAGTTAAAATTAAATTCAGAGCTATACATAATATCTGTCAGTTATGTAGATTTTTATGATTGGGTCAGCTGTGCATTTTTCTCATTCTATTCATGGCATGGGCTCAGACTTCCCTAGTTCTTTTATCGCATTTATAACATGTCATGTTAACTTTTAATACCAAGTAATTTTAATCTTAATATTATAGATGCATATTTAACAAATATTTGTTGATTGCTTCCTAATACCAGCAACTGAATTAGAACCTCTAAATTGATCATTGGAGGTAGGAAGTATTTTGACACTCAAAGAAATGCAGGTCACCAAAGAACCATCCTTTGGTAGAAAAAAAACCCCACAGGGTACTTAGGAAAATTCTTATGTTTCCAGATTGAGTTTATGCATTTATCTAAATTCCTATGGATGTATTTAACAAATCCTGTCGACAAACTACATGCAGATGTAAATATGAGGAGAGTATTCACAATCTTTCTTTTAGATTTTCCAATGCTCCCTTGGTTTGCAAATGTTAAGAACCACGTTCTTAGGATGCTGCCTTTATAAAGTTTCCTCTCATATGTCTGTGCTACCCATTATATGAGCCTTAAAGCTCACGTACTTTTCAAGAGTAGCGGTGGGTAGCATGGGGATGAGGCAAGGATTGGGATTACTAGATTCAGGTAATAACAGTAGCTAGACAGTTGTGAATATGACGTGACAGCACAGAAGGAACCAGGAGGAATTTTAAAAGCACATCTAATAAACACTTAGAAACACTCCATGTGGGACATTTCAGAGAACAGAACATTGCCGTACACACCTCAATATCCCCCCAAGGCATCACTGTCTGCCATTGCTGGGGTGATGTGTGTTTATAACCATGACAGAATTTCATCCAGAAAACATGAACTTCTGCTGTACATCCTGTCTGTATTATAGGTTTTGGTAAGTTTCTAACCCAAAATAATAACAACCATTTTGATATTTTAAAGGTTAAATTCTGATATTTAGAATGTTTACATACCTTTAATAACACTTTATTTTTAATCTAACCCTTGGGGCAACAGGGATGCCTGAATTCAGAAGCTAGATGAGCCTAAGGATTCAATATCACTAATGATATACAAAGATAAAATAATATTTTAGAATTTTCTGCACATTTTTTTTGTTTCAATGACATCAATATATTGAGCAGTTTGTGTTCGGTATTCTTCTTTGAAAATCATTGACCCCAGTTCATCATTATTAAAAACACTTACTTGTTTATTTGATGTAGTATCTTCTATTACATGCCATTCCCTCTTTCGCCCAACTGGGTTATTCTAATGTGATTATACGGATACCTTCCAGCCTGGCATAATTAGGTTCTTTATCATTAGGGTCAAGTTGTATTTCGTTATGGAAGGACATAAGAAGTAAGTGACTGAAGGCAGGACACAAGTTGTGGTGGAATCAAAGATAGTTCAGTTTTTCTCTTTTCCTGCTCCTTAAATGAGTGCTTGCAGCCTTCATTAAGTGTATTCGGAAGATACTTTTAATATGCAACAACAATAAACAGAAACTGTAGAGTCTACTCCCAAAACTGATTGACTCTGGACAAGTCACAGTCTCTGCACTGTGACTGCACTCCTTTTAAGGAAGCACTGTGTAATTGCAGTTCTCCTGCTGTCACTAGGGAAGCAGTCAAGACAAATGAGGTGATCTATGCAGTGCCGACATCCTTGAAGAGGCTGTATCAATGGAAGTGACTTGGTGTTGGTGTCCTTGTCATCCTCTCCTACACCCTTCTTCGTTAGCTGTCATGGGTTTTTTAATTTTTAATTTTTATTGGAGTGTGGTTGACTTACAGTGTTGTGTGTTTCAGGAGTACCACAAAGTAAATTAGTTTTACATGGATTCAATACATAGATCGACTCTCCTTTTGAAGACTTTTTCCCCATATAGGCCATTATAGAGTACTGAGTAGTTTCCTGAGCTATACAGTAGGTCCTCGTTGGCTATCTATTCTATATAAAGTACTGCATGTATGTTAGTCCCAATCTCCCAATTTCTCCTCCTCCCTAGTAACTATAAGTTTATTTTCTACATCCATGATTCTGTTTTGTAAATAAATTTACAAAACAGAATAAATAAACTTGTACTCTTTTTTTTTTTTTTTAAGATTCCACATATAAGTGGTATCATATGATATTTGTCTTTCTGTTTCTGACTTACTTCACGGTATGACGTTCTTTAGGCCCATTTACCTTGCTGCCAATGGCATTATTTTGTTCTCATATATGAAAAACCTGTCATGGTCCTATTCTGATGGATTCATTCAGCATTGATGTTAAGATGGTAATGAAGTTTAGACAAGAAAACAAGCAACAGGATTAGAGAGACCAGTTCAGCATGTAGAAATCAGAAATGAGGGTATCTCTTTCTGAGAGATGATATTAAAAAAACTATGAGTAGTTCTTATAAGGCAATGTTAAAGCCATGTTTAACATTCTCTTCCCCTAACCTGCTTGTACTAGAAGTCTTCCTTCCATTTCACCTTTCATGTTAAAGGGCAGCAATGGGGAGCTGTGGGTAAATTCAGAGGCAGGAAGTGCTCAATTATTTGAGGATACACCCACATTTTGAGTGAGCACCACATTAGCCAGCACTAGCCCACCCCTAGGGAGAGTCAGCATCTTTCCATGCTAAGATGAGATTCCAAGTGGCATACAAGTTCTCCCAACCACAACAAGTCCCACTGAGCCCAAAATTATATTTAATAGTCACAGTTAGAGAGCCATAAAGGCATTTTTCCAGGAAGTCCATGAATATCTAAGCTCTCTCAATTAAATAACATATGTGAATGAATATCTGACATGGTTCCTGGCACACAGATCATAAATGTGGACCCCTTCCATCAGTAGTCATTGTTGTGTTTGATAGACCAATGCACTGATATCTGGGGACAGGAACACAGGGGTGGAATGAAAAGCCACAGGAGTCAGTCAGGACAGAAGGTAATGAAGAGGACTCCCAGAGGAGTCCCTGAATGGGGACACTAGGCCTTCTGGGGAGCTACAGGAGAACCTCAGAGGGATGAGAACTCAGGGACCTGGAAACTGTCATGTGGGCAGTCCTCGTCAGATGGTGCCATCATGCTGTATTTCTGGAGAAAGATCTGTGCTTTCCAGTCATCCAGTCTTTCAGGACCTTTGGTGTCACAGGAGGCTAAAAAGAGAATTGGCTAGTTAAAATACCAACGTTTTTAAGCAAAGACTTGTTTGGGGTATACTTGTACATTTGAGGCTTTGGAGAATAAATATATCTCAAATACTTGTTTAGGGAAAGCAGAAGTGGAGATTTCATTGTAAAGTCATAGGAACAGATCCTTATTCTTCAACAAAATTCACAAAGCAATTTCTGTTAAATCTCTGCTAAAGGCAGCACTTACTGTTTCTATTTAAATGTGGGAAATATATAAATGACTTGGCACTTCTTACTCAAATTCATGTACCTTTCATTGCAACTGCACATACTAGAATATGACTGCATGTGACCTCTGGGATGGAGATTCAGCTGTGACGGATGAGTATCTACTTTGAATGTGTAATGTCTGTCTCTTCTATGACATATGGCATCATGTTATCACCCACATCAACTCTGTGCAGTATGGATTATTGCCATCCACGCATAGATGAAAAAACTGAAATTCAAAGAATTTAAATGCCATACCCACATGAAAACGTGGCAGACGTAGTCTAGGAACCATGATTTCGTAGTCAACACAGGAGTCATTTCAGTGATTCTTCTTTAAAAGATTAAATAAATTGTCATGCTCATTAGATAAAATGAAAATCAGTATTAAAGATTCATGATTATCACAATTTTGAATTTTGGAGTTACAGCCACCATTTCTTTCAACTATGGAAAATAGTAAAAAGAAAAGAAGAGGATAAGAAAAGGGTCAACTTAGTATTGGGACTCCTCCAGCATATTATCTGCTTAAGAGCTCATTCAGTTCAGTTCAGTCACTCAGTCATGTCAGACTCTTTGCAACTGCATGAAACGCAGCATGCCGGGCCTCCTTATCCATCACCAATGCTGGAGTTTAACCAATCCCATGTCCATTGAGTTGGTGACGCCATGCCATCCAACAATCTCATCCTCTGTCGTCCCTTTCTCCTCCTGCCCTCAATCTTTCCCAGCATCAGGGTCTTTTCAAATGNAAATAGATGTTTTTCTGGAGCTCTCTTGCTTTTTCCATGATCCAGCGGATGTTGGCAATTTGATCTCTGGTTCCTCTGCCTTTTCTCAAACTAGCTTGAACATCTGGAAGTTCACAGTTTACGTATTGCTGAAGCCTGGCTTGGAGAATTTTGAGCATTACTTTACTAGAGTGTGACTTAAATCAAATCCCTTATGACTATGCTATGGAAGTGAGAAATAGATTTAAGGTACTAGATCTGGTAGACAGAGTGCCTGATGAACTATGGATGGAGGTTCGTGACATTGTACAGGAGATAGGAATCAAGACCATCCCCATGAGAAAAAGAGTTCATTAAACCAAGACAATTGAAAATGCAAGTGCTTTTCAGGTTTAGTTGTTCATGGAAGCAACCTACCTTGCTTCACAGTCTCCCTCTCCTACACTTCTCCATTGGGTTGGCTGCACTTCCTCTTATCTCTCCAAAGGCAGTCTCAGCTCACATGGTCTGTGTAGAAGAATGAAGGTGGAGAAGACATAGCTGCCCGTGTGAATGGGCAATAAGGAAGGTCACTGGAATTAAGCATATAAAAATTGCCCCCAAAACTAGAAATGGTGATCCAGTACTACTCTTCATTATTTTATAGTCATGTTTTCTAGAGCTAGGGAAAAAATTTAAGTTTCTCTCTTTTTGGTGAGGAAAGCACTCAGAAACAACCAGAACCATTCAGGGGAGAAAATTATGGGAAATGTAATGATAGCTTATTTAAGTTCTCAAAATAAAACAACTGTAATATCATTAAATGTTCAATCACCATCAGTAAAAATATATACCTTCCCCTTTATTTTCAAGAAAAAGGTTAAAGTGAGTAGTAATAACTCCTGTTCCAGAAAATCATTTTTGCCACTTATGTCTTTCAATCCATCTCCAGGGAATATCAACAGCATGAATGTCGTTTCTTACAAACATGCTACAAATACTTTGTAATAATAACTCTATTTTACTTGGCAAAAAAAGATATTCTAACAGGATTCTATATAGTAAGTGGGAAAATGGAAATTTGTTATTGAAAAATATTTCCAGGTACAGATATAAATCTTTAGGCTTATTTTTCTCTGTGATGTAGGGAGACTGATAACCCTGTTGACATTAAGGTTTTTGTTATGTTTTATTGCCCTGTCAGTTGACCACATGTAGACTTATGCCTGGGTATTTGTCTTTGAGTAAATAAGAGTTTGAAGCTTACCTGAAACATTAGTTCATGGTAAATTAAAGGAATTCAAAGCGTCAATCTTATGGACAAATAATACAGTGATAAATAATAGTCTCTATGTGTAGGTTAGGGTCATTTAAAATATCTGACAATTTAATAAGAACAAAGAGTTATTTTGTTTATTTGTTACAGTGTAGAATGGCAAGATGGGTTAATAAAGCCAGACTGTCTTTTGTTGCAGTTACAGTAGATGTGAATTGAGTCGAGGGTGCTCTCAGGTGTTTAATGACGTCACATAGGAAGTGTCATGGTGCTGTATGATATATTCTGTCAAGGAAGAGAATCTGAAGGTAACTAGTGCAAAAGAACACAGTAGGCAAAGAAAACACAGTATTTATGCTACTGTGAAGTTCAACTTCAAGAAAAGATTAAAATGCCATTCTCAAGCAAGTAGGGAAAGATGCCATATTTTGCAGAACATGTTGAAGGTAAGCACAGTCTCTATAAAAACTATAAAAAGTATTTTGAGTGTGTGCCGAAGGCTAAATGCTATCTTCAAATAGTAGTAGAGGCCTTGACATCAGTCAGATACCTTCCATCATAGAACCACATCAGAAAGGAAACCTGCAGGACTCACCCAGAACCAGATTCACAGAACTGGATAGGACACTAAGCTCAGTCAGGGAGAATTAGCAAATTCTCAAAGTTTATCTTGTGATCTCCAATAGTTAAATGTATAAGTCAATGCACTGAAAATGATTTCATGCTGGGGATTCACAGCTTAGCATCAACAAAACAGGAATCAAATATATGATATTGTCTGCTCTCCTACTTGCCCTGGGCAAGGGAGTTTAGAATAATGATGTGCCTGCTCTGTTTAGAATAAGCAGTGGAATCTTGATGTTTTTCTTAAATCAATAACCAGCCTCTCCAAACACAAATTTTAAAATGTCACCCTAAAAGTAGAGGCCATATGCTCTTAATTGAACACTTTTGTCCCTCTAAAATTAACATGCTAAATCTTAATGCCCAGTGTGATGATATCAGGGGTGGAGCCTAAGAGAGGATCTTCAGATGTCATGAAGACGCAGCAGCCCTCCTGGATGGGATTTATGCCCTTTTAAAAGACCCTAGAGAGTTTCCTGCTCCCCACCCCGTCATGAGGACACACCAGGGGACAGCTGTCTATGAACCAGACACCAAAGCTCCTGGGAATGCTGGCACTTTGGACTTCCAGCTTCCAGAACTATGAGAAGAAAATTTATTGTTCATAAGCCACCTCCCTTATGGTATCCTGTTACAGCAGTCCAAATGGATTAGGACACCATATCTAGGGTCTTTGGATCCCTGGAATCCAACAAAATCTATATTGGTTTGCTGCGAGCTCTGTCGCTTCACTGTGTCTGACTCTGTGTGACGCTGTGGACTGTAGCCTACCAGGCTCCTCTAGTGCTCTCTTAACAAAGTAGGACGGCTTAGAGCAGTGGAAATTTACACTCTCACATTTCTGGAGGTTAGGTGTCCAAAACCAAGGGTTGGCCTGGCCATGCTGTCTCTGAAGGTCTGAGAGAAGGACACTCCCTCATTTCTTTCAGCTTCTGGTGCAACCTTGGACATGTTGCCTTCTACTTACCTTGACTCAACTGGCTTACTCTACAAGACTGGTTTCTTTTGCTTCTGCAGTGAGGCCGCAGCATTTTCTTTATTCAAAACTTTGGTTTTATCTCTGCCCTTGGTTTTATCTTGGGACTGGTATCTTTTGAGAATAAAACTATAAGGCATTGAGGCAGGGCTATCAGGGCTGGAATAAATTCTTTCTAGCAGTGATTTACTCACAGCAGCTTGAAAGGAATATTTGCCCAGTTTAATCATTTCACTTGACCGACACACAAGATTTCTGTCCCTTGTCCCCCACCCCCATCCTCTATCATCTGTTTTCTGACTTGCATTATAATCTTAGAAGCAACACGACTGTCCTTCATTCCAAGTTAGAGACAAAAATCTTTCACTGTGAGTCTTGATTTTCAAGAGAGACCAACAGTTTGCTATTTGAGTCTCATGGTTGATGAAAAGTGGACACTTTAGAAGTAGAATCCATCAGTTCTTCTCAGCTTCCAGCCTGAGATTCTAGGGCTGCTGAGAAAATCACAGTCATTGAAAAATGATGAGCCTAAATGTCTGCCCCAGTGGGCTCTGTCTTGAAATAGTAGAACTAAATTCCTAATTCTATGAACTGACCTCAATCCCAGGAGAATCTACTTTCCACCCTTCCCAACCTCTCTCTCCTGCTTCTTTCTATTCCCACCGAAAAAGCTTTCTTTCTCTATAGTAAAAGGTAGCATTTGTTCTGTGCCAACTACTTGCCCACAATTAAAGCTTTATGCTTTACATATTATCTCTATTTCATATGAGGAAATGCAGAATCAGAGGAGTTAAGGATATACCGGAGGTTATAGAGCAACAAGAAGAAAAACAGGGACAGCACCGTCTGGCTGAATCTCTATCCTTCTGCCTCATAATTCTGTGTCATGACTTTTTCTCTTAAAAGTTTTTTGTGAGCTATTCTAAACTTTACAAGTAATCCATGCCTACATAGAGAGATGGATCAAAGTAGTCCCAAGTCTCTCTGGCTCCCCTCTTTCACTCTTCCTCTCCTTCTAAGCTCCACCAGCCTAAGAATACACAAAATTTCTCACTATGAACACTTTAGGGCTTATTCTCCGAAGTTTTCTCCATGCATGTAAATATGTATAAATAGATAAACACATATTTCCTTATGAATACTTTTTTCTATTTAAAAAGTAAACCGTTGTTTGTGTTATCCTCAATTTGATTTTTTTCATTTATTTCCATGGTTATTTCTCCAGGTGAATGTTTACAAAACTAGTTCTTTTAATGGTTATACTAAATTTCTAATGCATTAGAAATTATGAATCATTAGATTGATTGGAGTTAGAAATGTTTGAACCATTCAGCTATTGATGAGAAACTGCATTTTTCCTGTGCTTTTTTTGGATTCTTTCTTTGCTTTTGGCCACTATAAGTAATACTAAAATTAACATGTTTGTGCATGTATTTTGGTGCATTTATTTCTGTAGAATAGATTCCCCAAGGCACAAGTATACTAATGTATTCATTTAACAGAAACTTCCAGTTAACGTTCCAGAAGTTTTGTGGCAATTCATTTTCACATCAACCAAGGATCAGTGTCCCTTTCCCTACACCACTGTCAGCACTGGATACTATCAAGTTTTGATTTTTTGCAAAGCTGAGGGTAAAAATGAACTTCCTTCATTTTTACAAAACTACTTTAAGTTTCAGCACAAGAGTGACCTCCACATCAAATTTTGTTTTATAATCAGGAAAAAATTGTATGCGTATATGTGTGAGTATTTGTTTGCTTTTCAAAAGATGAAAGAAATTATGGTACTGACATATAACATTGACAAACAGCTATTTAAACCTCAGTAAAGCGAAACACGTGGTGATAGAGCTTAAATCTCTAGATACCTCTCTCACTGAGCAGCCAGAGGTTGGCACTGGGTCCCTGTCTATGAAATCAGGACAGTAATACCTGACTCTCACTGCTCAAAGGAAAGTAGGATGATCAGTGAGTTCATGTCTTTAGTACATTTGAACATCCCTGGGAAACGACACTTTAGAAACACTAGATGTTTTTATCTTTGGGCCATAGATTACATAATGCACTTTCAAAGTATGCAGTACCTATTTTCTAAGGAGCTCCAAAAATTGTACTTTGTGCATAAAAAGAATCGCATTTTAAAAATCCGTTGCACCTATTATATAAGGCACATATCATAACTAGAAGTTTTTCAGCTTCGTTCTCATAGCAAGGAACTGCTGACATCCTCCCTCTAATTTGTGTCTAATTCTACTGATGTTCTTTAGGAGATACGGCGTTCTAGAGTTCTTGAGGAAGCAAAAAGATAAGAGATGGCTTATAAGAGGTCTGAAGTTAAAGACACTCAGCCACGTCCAACTCTTTGTGACTCATGGACTATAGAGTCGATGGAATTCTCTAGGCCAGAATACTGGAGTGGGTTGCCTTTCCCTTCTCCAGGGGATCTTCCCAACCCAAGGAGCAAACCCAGGTCTCCTGCATTGCAGGCAGATTCTATACCAGCTGAGCCACAAGGGAAGCCCCAGAATACTGGAGTGCATAGCCTATCCCTTCTCCAGCAGATCTTCCCAATCCAGGGATTGAACCAGCATCTCCTGCATTGCAGGTGGATTCTTTACCAACTGAGCTATCAGGGAAGCCCTGAAAGAGGTCTAAGATAGTCAAATAGTGGATTTTCTGTGGGGACATGGAGCTGTCAAGTTTGGTATAAAATTCCCCTCAGATAAAGATGATCAACTAGTGTATTTCCAATTAAACTGAATAAGGTGTATACTTTTTGAATGATTCTCAACAAGGAAGCTGAGATATTGCTAGTTTCAGTAAAAGGCACTGTAACTGGTCTCCACAGAAGGAGTAAACACTTGTCTACTGGGAACAATTATGAAATATGTCACTTCAAATATTCAGCCTGAGCTGGGATGCTCCAAGAGGATTGTCCTGAGAGTTAGGCTGGTCTCCATATATCAAAATGAGCAGTCAGTCCTTCCAGTTGGTTCAGTGAAAAAGAATCTCAAGTATGAAGTTTGGTTTTCTAGAAATCTGCTTAAGACACACTTACCCATTTACCATTTAGTGAATGTTCTAGGAAAATAAAACAAATAATTCAACAAATGCAATGTGATTGCAGAGGATTCCTGTGGAAACTCTGCTTTCCTCTCAGCTTCTTAGTATTTATGTATATTCTGGTTTAGCAAAGAAAATCTACATTTACCTCTGTTAGTGTGAGCACGCGCTGCAGCCAATCATCTCATCAAACTGTATCTGGTTGGGGGTTAAAAGGGAAAGGACTAGTCTTCAGAGAGCTGAAAGTAGGGTGGTTTTCCTCCCCTTTATGGAATGTCATAGCCAAGATCAATAGGAGGATGATTGATTACAGGAGGCAGACAGATTTGAGTTAGAACCTGAGATCACTGGCTAGGAGATTAAGGAGAGTAACTTGATTTGTTAAGCCTGGCCTCTCTATTGTTCCTCTGACAAGCTTTAGGAGTTTGCTCTGCCCCCTGCCTGGGTATAAAACTCTCTTTCTGCAAGTATCCACATGGCTTATTCCCTCATCTCATTCAAGTCGTTGCTCAGATCTTCTCAATTGGGCCTGCCCTGTCCACATTATTTACATGCAACTTACATCCTATGGGGACTCGTATTTCCCTGTTTATTTTTTTTAATTTTTACTTATTGTATACCACCATCTAAGATACTTGTGTGTGTTAGTCACTCAGTCGCGTCCAACTCTTTGCTACCCCACGGACTGTAGCCCACCAGGCTCGTCTGTCAATGGGATTTTCCAGGTAAGGNTACATCCTATGGGGACTCGTATTTCCCTGTTTATTTTTTTTAATTTTTACTTATTGTATACCACCATCTAAGATACTTGTGTGTGTTAGTCACTCAGTCGCGTCCAACTCTTTGCTACCCCACGGACTGTAGCCCACCAGGCTCGTCTGTCAATGGGATTTTCCAGGTAAGGATACTGGAGTGGGTTGCCATTTCCTTCTCCAGGGGATCTTCCCGACCCAGGGATCAAACCCAGATCTCCTGCATTACAGACAGATTCTTTACCACCTGAGCCACCAAGGAAGCCGAGATACTTTATCATGTATTTATTTCACTTTAATATTTATCATCTATTTCTCTCCTTCCAGAATATAATCTCAATGGCAGGAAATTGAAGCGTCATTCCTGTTGTATCTCAATACCTAGAAATGTGCCTGGCAAAAAGAGAGTAATCAAAAAATATTTGGTGAACAATAAGGAAAATACTTGCTTGAGTTTCTGGTATATAATAGGCTCTCTCAAACATGTTACTTTACTTTCCTTCCCTTCCTTTCAAGCAGTTAAATCTAAATACAGATTCTTGCTCAAGGCTTTCTCACTATTATAATGTCATGTGCATAAACCCAGTGACTAATGCATTTCTGTCCTGAGTATTTCTGCTGTTTTCTTTAAGAGATACAGTCATCTGTAAGACTTCAAACAATAAAAAATAATATTATTTATAAGAATTTGGAAGTGACAATCACCTCAATGAAATACATAGTCTATTCTTTTTAAAAATGCTCAGACAGGAAAATTCCATCACCCCCTTCAAGTATTTATTCAAGGTCAACAACTCTCCAGTGTCTGCCTACCATTTATTTCATGCCCCCTCTTTTTTTTTTTTTTTTTTTTTTNAATTTGGAAGTGACAATCACCTCAATGAAATACATAGTCTATTCTTTTTAAAAATGCTCAGACAGGAAAATTCCATCACCCCCTTCAAGTATTTATTCAAGGTCAACAACTCTCCAGTGTCTGCCTACCATTTATTTCATGCCCCCCCTTTTTTTTTTTTTTTTTTTTTTTTTGCTTGTTTTCATTGATGTATTTTTGCCTGATTTCTGATATGCTTGGAGGAAACTTTGTCTAACCTTATTGTAGAAAAATTCTTTTCAGTCCAACTTTCCTGGGTCCCCATGTAAGGTAGATTCTTTGGTTTCAGAGTAGAGGTTGACATTTTCCAAACCTCCCTTTGAGTTAGGTATTTGTCATGAGCTGGATTCACAGGAATCAGGCACTGAGATGGAGTAAATATAAGACAGCAAAAGGTTTACTAGGTAGTAACATCTAGGAAAGGAAAAAGGGATGAAGCATGATGAGCAGATGCAGCTTTCAGGCTGCAATGAACCTAAGAAAGCCTCTACTATGGTGGGGTTGGCGAGGTGGGTGGAGTGGAACAAAGATCACCCAATAGCAGAGTCATACTTGGGGCAGGATGGACAGGCCCTTGAACCACCAGCGAGCTCAGTCATTAGCTGGAGGGTCACCCCAAGCAGAGCAGAATCTCAGCTCTAAACCTGAGGAGGACCCAGAAGGCACTGACAGCAGAAGGCTGTCAGCTAACCATTCCTGTGCTAAACAGCTGTCCTGCCTTGAGGGGGATCTGCAGCTCCCTGCCATGGCCCCACTCTCATCTCCCGGGCCTCCCTTCCCCGTGTGTGCTGATGACTTCCTTGTGGAAATGCCTGTGAGAAGTCACTGCAGGATTTCTCCAACATGTTTGACTAGTGTGCATGGCAGTCCAGGGGGGCTGGCTCCAGAACAACCCTTAGCTGATGAAGAAAAAGAATTGGAGAAGAATATAGTCCACTTTCCTCTCTTCTTCAGTGGGACCACTCTGCCCATATGTTTTACACAACATTCCGGAAGTCCCCAGAAGAACTGAGCCTCTGCTGTCTGCACCGTAACCTGCTCGTTAATGCTTTCTGTATTGACTTCTTACTCTTCTCTCTCTCATTTCTCCATCCCCCTGTTTGGAAGCACCCTCCAAATAAACTGCTTGGACTCAAGTCCTTGTCTCAGCATCTGCTTTCTTGGGGACCAAAGTCTAAGACAGGATCTGTCTCTGTGTGTGGTTTACAGCACTCTGTCCACTGACTGGAGGTGAGACTGCTGCTGCTGCTAAGTCGCTTCAGTCGTGTCCGACTCTGTGCAACCCCATAGACAGCAGCCCACCAGACTCCCCATTCCTGGGATTCTCCAGGCAAGAACACTGGAGTGGGTTGCCATTTCCTTCTCCAATGCAGGAAAGTGAAAAGTGAAAGGGAAGTCGCTCAGTCGTGTTCGACTCTTAGCGACCCCATGGACTGCAGCCCACCAGGCTCCTTTGCCCATGGGATTTTCCAGGCAAGAGTACTGGAGTGGGTTGCCACTGGACTCAGGAAACCTGGGGCATGTTGGGTAATCAGTCCTAACAATCCTGGGGGTGAGGGGAGGGTCAAATAACTTGGCAAAGTTTACAAAATGAATTGGTGGAAATGTCAGAAGTAAAATCCAAGGGTCCGTTGATTGATTTGGGGTTAGTTACTTTCTAATCTTCTGAAGAGGGGCTGATGAGCATTTAAAATAGACCTGAAATGTCTTTCATGTATAAGTCCTGTGTGTTTCCTCTAAATAGGACGCATCACTTTCTAGAGAGGCGCAAGAACACAAAGGAATGTCCTCATGCCTTTGAGTTTTAATAATGATTTAACTTCTTTTATTTCATTTTTTCACAGTAACTTGGTTAAAGAGCTAAAGGTTGGGGCTCCAGTTTGCTGTGATGTCTAGAGAAGTTAAATGTTTTCATGTGTCCATGGTAAAATTGTTAGTAACTAAAAGAGCTAGGACTCATGCCAATTTTCTTGCCACAAATATAATCACCTTGTCGCTTTATCATATTGGTTTTTCTCAGATATATACACAGGCACAAGCCATTGTGTTGTCTTTTTTCCCCTTTATTCCAGGTAGCATCATCAAGATATTTGTTCCACATATGTGAATTTTATACTATTATTTTTGCATTCTGCTAAATCTCTAGGTGGATTTCACACGTTAATAAATAGAAAGAAGAAAATTCCCAAGTAACACAAACCTCTAAATTTAGTTATTAGTTTTGTTGTTCTCTATCAAAACTTTCTACAATGCTGTTGACAGAAAGAGGAATGGCTTCTTTCTTCTGCTACTTGATTACCTTTACTTTCTTACTGAGTGAGGGTTCACGGAAAAAGAAATGAGAAAATAAATCTAAAAAGAGGAGTGAAGAAAGTCACTTGAATAATCTAACACTCTGGAAAATAAATCCTTTAAAAATCTTTCTACTTTAGACTTGGGTAAAAAAAGGCAAAAATTAGTGTGTACAATTGAGGGACGAATTTTGAAGAGCTCTCTAGAAGTAATCTTTTCACCTCACCTCCAACTCCAATTATTTAATCATATAGAATTCAGTGCCTGACATAAGTGCAAATTTGGCAGAAAAAAAATGAAGAGCATTATATTTCGAAAGAGAACTATGTATTATAATTTCAGGTTTTAGCAATGGAGGCTGGCTGTTTCCTTCAGAACAACCTGAGATATGAGCAGAAGTGAGTGGTGCAAAGGTGAGTATAAAGCGAAGGACCCTGATGGCAGAAGTCAATCTTGCATCCTTATCAGCAGGATGTTTATACCTGCTCTAGAAATGGTTAGAGTTCTCATGACTCTCGTGACTCTAGCCAGAGCCATGTAGTTGAGGTGTGGTCCTGGAGGTGGAGACTGCAGACAAGGTGAGGTCTCTTCTACCACCCATCCCTTTCACCCTGGGTGTTTACAACCCTAAGATCCAAAGCTCAAAATCTTTCTAGAGAACTCACTCTCTCTCCTGGTAGAGAGCAAGGAAGCTTATGAGAATGAGAATATTCCATCCTCCTTATAAATCTTAGGTCTGCCTCAGCTGGTCTTAATCATTTAAGACCAGCAGCAGTGCCCAGGAAAATGACCAAGATATCATGTCTAAACTTATCCAGACAAAAAGGCCAGGGCTCCTTCAGAGTACTCCTTGTGTCCTACCTGGCCCTGATGAAAGCTCATCCTGAATTCCTGTCTGAGTTCCAAATTGCTGACTTTGGATTCCTGACCTATATCCCTGTATCTGTGATAGATCCCAAATAGGACAAACCCAAGCCATTTCTCTTCAGGCTCACTTGTTGTCTGCCTGCTGCTATGTTGCTTCAGTCGTGTCTGACTCTGTGCGACCCCATGAGCTTACCAGGCTGCCCCATCCCTGGGATTCTCCAGGCAAGAACACTGGAGTGGGTTGCCATTTCCTTCTCCAATGCATGAAAGTGAAAAGTGAAAGTGAAGTCGTTCAGTTGTGTCCAACTCTTCGCGACCCCATGGACTGCAGCCCACCAGGCTCCTCCATCCATGGGATTTCCCAGGCAAGAGTACTGGAGTGGGGTGCCATTGCTTTCTCCCTACTATTGCCTTATTATGTAATGGCTTAGGAAGTTCTTCCATGGTCTGGAGAGGATTTCAAGACTTTACACAAAAAGGAATCATGCTTCAAATCGCAAAGAATCAATCAACTTACTAGGATAAAGAAGGCTCCTACTTCCCATGTCAAGGGCATCATTCAGTTGTACAGGTCATAGATGTTGATCTTGAGTTGGTCAGGCCAGAGAGAGTGTAAGTATTTTCCAGTGTAAGAAACATTAGGCCAGATCCTTCTCTGTGAACAATCCTCACTTCCGTAAGCAATGTTTATGTAAGATTGACTTGTGAGTGGAAAAGTGAGTGCAACTGCCAAAGGCTGAGTTTATGTCCCAAGCTGTCTCTAATCACTTAACAGCAAAAAANAGATCCATGGGGACACTGAAGATTTTCTAAAGCAGACCAACCCCCCGAACTCCCCACACCTTCTTTCAGATGTGTATAAGAGACAGGTGCAACTGCCAAAGGCTGAGTTTATGTCCCAAGCTGTCTCTAATCACTTAACAGCAAAAAAAAAAAAAAAAAAAAAGATTCTAGAACTTTACCATAGCATTCAGAAAAGCAGGGTTTATTTGCAGAAGTATCCAAACAACAACAGTCTAGAAATACCACCCATTTCAATAGCACCACCAGATTCCTGCCCTGAAGTGTGTCTATGGCCCAAGTCAGTCTTCCCTTTCAGCATAGCTCCGGTGATAAATGATGCCGTTCATCGTACAGAACTTGAGTGGTTCTCTAAGTGCTCTTGCATGCATTGCGTCTATTTTATTAGGTAGGTATACAATGGGTAATTTTCACCGTTTCAAAGATAAAGATTATACTAATTAAATAACTTACCCCCAAATCATGGTTATTAGATGCCAAATACTAATGATTCAAACATTTGACTAACTTTAGAATTCACTTTATAGAAAACTGCAGGGTCAAGTTACTGACAGAAGAGCGCAGTTAAGAAACCAGGACTTTCAATCCTCAAGGATTATTTGTACTACACAGCACACTTCTTTCTGTAGATTTAAGTTTGGCAACATGGAAGGTTTTGAGTTTCCACAGATGAGAAACTAGTTACCAATGTAATGTTTCAGTTCAGTTCAGTCGCTCACTCATGTCCAACTCTTTACAACCCCATGGAATGCAGCATGCCAGGCTTCCCTGTCCACCACCAACTCCCAAGACTTGCTCAGACTTATGTGCAATGAGTTGGTGATGCCAACCAACCATCTCATCCTCTGTCATCCCCTTCTTCTCCTGCCCTCAGTCTTTCCCAGCATCAGGGTCTTTTAAAAGGAGTCAGTTCTTCGCATCAGGTGTCTGAAGTATTGGAGTTTCAACTTTAGCATCAGTCCTTCCAATGAATATTCAGGACTGATTTCCTTTAGGATGGACTGGTTGGATCTACTTGCAGTCCAAGGGACTCTCAAGAGTCTTCTCCAACAGTTCAAAAGCATGTAATGTTTATAGAACTCAAAATACGGAAGAGAAAAACAGTAAAGTCCTCAGGTGATATAATTGTGCAATTTCATTAATAACCATTGAGACAATTTCCTAACATGGAGAAGAGCAACTTGGTTTATCACAGCTTGTTGAAAATATCCTAAAAGACAAAAAAATCTTTTGCTATGAAAGTTATGGCTCACAAACAACCTGCCCTCATCAAATAGGTTTTCTACAAATAGGGCTATTGCTATTTTAGAAAAGGAGATCCTAAAGGATTAGAAGAAAACCTCTTTTCTCTGAATCTTTTTAATTTTTTTCTATTTATAATTTTCTATAAAGAATTATTTATATGAGAAAAATCAAAGACATGGCCCCCACCAGGGGATTCATCCACACAAAATAAAATTCCCATGATAGGATAGTAGTTACAACAGAAGCTGAACCTTCTATCAAGTCTTCCCCGGGTAGAAATTGTCTGATAAACTCTGCTCAGATCCATGGGGACACTGAAGATTTTCTAAAGCAGACCAACCCCCCGAACTCCCCACACCTTCTTTCTCCTGGATAGTTTTTATTTTTAAAATCTAAAAGGTTTCCTATTGTTTTTAGATACACACTGGTTGATATTGCTGTTGTTCTGTTTTGAATGAGAATCCATTAACTGTCAACTTCATTTGCCAATAAAAATGTTTCAAGAGATGAAAACAATTTATGATGAATTTTCTTTTATAGTGGAGTCAGTGATGTTGGAAACTAAACTGTCCAACTACCAGAGGAAAGAGTTTTTAACTGTTTAACTCAGGTTCTAACATGTTATAGGAAACACTGAAGAATCAGCAGAAGCTTTATTTAGCCCAACAGGAAAAAACACCAATATTTGGACTTCTTGTTGTATTCAATTTTAGTTTCCTAACACGTGAACAATTTTACTTTATTTCTCAACTCTCAGCAAAGAGACAAGCAATAACCTTAGTCCAGAGTTGTTTTTGTGAAAGGTTGTTTTGATAATCCTAGTGAAAACATTAAAAATAGTCTTGCTTTCAGAACTGGAAAAGGAAAAAGGTATTATCAAACTTAGAAAACAGTTGCATTACTGAATCAGAATGTCAATACACTGTTCTACCTTTGGAAATTCTGATAAAAACCTTGCTTTTGAAAAGACAAACAAAACAAAAATGAACTCAAAATGGACAATGAACATACACTCTTTATGACATGAAGGAAGAAAAATATCAGCTAAACACTTTTCATTAAGCTTTTCTATTTATAGTGTCCACACATTTAACAAATCTTATTATTGGGCTTCCCTGGTGGGTTAGATGGTAAAGAATCTGCCTGTAATTCAGGAGACACAAGTCCAACCCCTGGATCAGGAAGATCCCCTGGAGAAGGGAATGGCTACTCACTCCAGTATTCTTGCCTGAAGAGTTCCATAGACACAGGAGCCTGGAGTGCTACAGTCCGTGGAGTCGCAAAGAGTCAGACACAACTGAGCAACTAACACTTTCACTTTCTCATATTATTAGAGTATCAATTAGGATATCACTGATACAATTGAAATCCACTTACAGACATAGGTCATTTCTCTTATTTCTAAAGTTTCTCCTCCAGCTAAAGAAGAGGTCACCATTATGGGATTGAACAGAAAACAAAATAAAACTTGTACACAAATATTTCTAGCAGCTCTATCTACAAATGTCCTTGAACAGGGGAATGGATGAACAAGTTGAGGTATGTGAAATACTTAGTAACGAAAAGGAAAAAAAGTGTTGTTACATACAACACCGTGGATGAATCTCAAAATCATTATACAGAGTGAAAGTTAGTCGATCTCAAAAGACGACCTACGATTTCACTTAACTGATGTTGTCAGAACATCAAACTATTATGATAGGGAACAGATCAGTGGTTGTCAGGAGTTAGGGATGGAGCAGTGTTTGGCTGTAAAGGAGCAGCGTGGTGGGGGCGAGGTTGGAATTTTCTGTGGTAACATAATCAGCAGAGAGAAGGTTACACAAATCTATCCATGGGTTAACATTCACAAAACTATATAACAAAAGAAAACTCCTATTCTACTCTATTATAATTAAAAAATAGAATTTATTATAAGAAAATAATAAGTACTTTAAAAGATTATTTTACTACTCTCCCTTCCTCTGGAATCCCATAGGAAGAATACTCTGACAGTTGATGAAAAACTTTTTTTCTTCAGTATTTTGGGCCTTCCCATGCTAAAATTGGCTTATCATCTATCTGTAGGTAAAATCTGGTGATAAATATCATGAGGATGCCATTGTCAACTATTCAATCTAGGCGAGGTATTACTCTAAGCACTTCAAATGATTTACCTCATTGAATATTTGTAAAGCCCCAAGGAAGTGGGTCTCATGATCTCCATTGTATAATGAAGAAAACTGAAGCATGGATATGTTGAACAATTTGCTCAGGATAACTCAGCTAGTGTATGGCTGACTTTGTGTCCAAATTAAGACAGTCTGGCTATAGACTCTGTACCCTCAGTCATGAGACTATACTACTTATAAATTCTACTGGGAAAAACTTCTCAATAAAGAGTCTCTATTGAAATCAATTGGTTTTATATCTTTAATCCCTTGCAAAGGCAGTATAGATATAAGATCAATTTCCTTCTCTTTTAGTCTGACCTATATTCCTCCTTTTCCTGAAGGTGTATTACTAGGGCTCAAACATTTTAATAGTTTGTGGTTAACTATTTGAGTACAGTGTCTGAATCTAAAAAGAGACAGTCTACCGGCTTCCTGCTACTGACTTAGGTTAGATCCTAAATTGCCTGGTCTTAGGGAAGGATAAATATTTTGCTATTAGTGTCATATTGTTCTGTGAGGGAATGACACATATCATTGTGAGAGGTTCATGTAAGTAAAACTTGTTCCAAGCCAGGCAGAATTATCATTTGGATAAACTCAAGAAGATTCAATTTCGGATCTCATCAATTTCTATCAGCCCATTATTACTATTGAGTATTGAAGTGAAGCAGGATGTTTGATATCTAAAGAGAAAACATTGTATCGTAGAAAAGCTATCATTAATATTAGATATTGAAATCCTCTCCCCCAATTTTTGGTTGACAATTACATTATTTGCATCTTATCATTATTTAATGAGTCAAACACAACTATTCTCACCTTGCTTAACATATCAAAAATAATAGAGAGGAGTACAAAGAGTGAAGTTATTAACAAGAATAAATCTGTCATTCTATCCCAGAGGGAGAAAATTTACAGTGGTGCGTTTCTACCACAATGACGCAGAGCTGGGCTCTCACTGGATACAAAAAGACATGCAGCCAAGCAGCTCATCTGAAATAATAGAGAACGACCCAAGCAATGATAGGAATTTGAACCACAGGATGTGATAGTAAACCATGGGGGCAGGAAGAGATAAAAGGAACAAGCGTCACAGAAATGCATAGGAAAGGGCTGGAGGACAGACAGTGGCAGCTGGAGGAGAAATTGGCAAGGCCATTGAAAGATGCTTCAGAATGGGCTATGGAACTGGGCGTTCCACTAGGTGGATATTAGTGGTGGGATTCCACCCTCTGACTTTTACAGGTGGAGAAACAACAGAATGAGTATCAGCCATTTGATCAACCTGAGTCACAATATTTTTGGCTTAGTTTCATTCCCTAAACTACCAAAGGGACTTCCCTGGTGGCTTGGTGGAAAAGAATCTGCCTGCCAATGAGGAGACAAGGATTTGATCCCTGGGTTGGGAAGATCCCCTAGAGAAGGAAATAGCAACCCATTTCACTATTCTTGCCTGGGAAATCCCATGGACAGAGGAGCCTGATGGGCTACAGACCATGGCGTTGCAAAAGAGTTGGACAAGACTTAGCAACTAAACAACAAGCTTCTAATGGAAGTTCTAAGAGGTCCAGTTGTCTCATGTATGTTGGGAGAGCCTCACTCTTTCCACCAGACCTGAAGAAAGGAACAATAAAGACGCACCTGAGAAAGTGAGCGTTAACGTCACTCCTTTGCCTGCAATGCTCCAACAGCCTCTCATCACAGTTAGGGTGAGACCCAGACACAACAAGCCAGTCAAGCTAGCCATGGTCAGAAACAAAAAATAGCCTATTGTACAAAGGCGTTTCTATAAAGATGCAATACGGAATGTAGAAACAATTACCTTCAACAAGTCTCCTCCTAATTGATTTTCAACTCAGTAATTGTGGTGTTACAAGATAATGTAAATGATGGATCAAAACTGAAATATCAAAATGATTAGACTATTATAGGAATTTGATTTTCATAATATTCACTCATCAGGAGTCTCAGAGAAGGATGAAAATTTATCACCAAAATGCTCCTACTAACAGCTCCCAGATTTTGTCCTTTTAACAGAAATATATTCCTGCCAATGGTGTAATACATTTTCCATTCTGTTTTTAATTTAGCCTTTTGAATTCATATTTTACCTAGAGGTTTGACAAGAAGTATCAGATTAAGAATCCACTTCCTGCTTATTTATGCCTTATTTTGTAGGCTATCTCAGAGTGTTTGTTTTATGCTTATTATATCCTTAAAGCATGAGCTAGAGGAAGGATTCTCAATCCCCTTGACCCTCTCACACAGCTTTGACCATTGGAGCCCACTTCGCAGAATGGGGATTACTTTCTCATGGTGTATCTGGTAGAGACTATGGGCCTCATTCACTTTCTCCTGGATCCACATCAAACTCCAGTGAAGATGTAAGATATGCCAGAAAGCATTAGCATGCCACACAAGGCCCTAACACTGCCTGCTCCCTACAAGAGCAGGAAGGAAGGGTCACATTTGTGACTCATAGTGGGTCACAGCATGGTCCCAACTTCTCTTGAGAATTTTTTTTTTTTCGAATCTCCCCTAACTCCATTGTGTTTATATTCTGTCATGACCCCACAGAAATAAATTCATGACATGATAAAGGCTGACTCGAAAAGGAAACCTCCCACACTCACTATTGGTGGAAGGATAAACACATATATCCTTTCTTGAGGGCAGTTTTGTCACATACCTCAAAAGCTCTTAATATATCATATTTTAACCAGATGGTCCCACTTCTAGGAATATATAGTAAGGAAACAGACAATTGAAAAGATGGATCTTTTAGGACTTTCATTTCAATGTTATTTATAATAGCATAAAATGCAAACTGTCAACTAAATGCTCAACAATAAGAAATATCCTATATAAATGATGGTGGAATCCCATAAAAGACATTCTGTAGCCAGAGAACTTTTCTTGACATGTAAAGATGCTCACAAGGGCTTCCTTGGTGATTAGTGGTAAGTAATCCCCCTGCCAATGTAGGAGATGCAGGTTCAATCCTTGGATTGGGAAGATCCCCTTGAGAAGGAAATGGCAACCTACTCCAGCATTCTTGCCTTGGAAATCCCATGAACAGAGGAGCCTGGCAGGCCACAGTCCATGGGGTCACAAGGAGTCTGATACAACTTAGTGACTAAGCAACAATAAGGATACTTATAACACACCATCAAATTTAAAAGATTATTAAATAGAAATGAGTCTGTTGCCATTAAAGATTTTTAGTTATATAATCATAATATGATTGCAAAGGAAAATATTAAAAGGGTTATATTTACCAAAATGTTATATATAGCAAAGTATGTTTATCATTGGGATTATACATTTGGGGTTTTTTTGTCATGAAAATGTTTATGTTCTGTGATAAGGAAAGTGGTAGCTCTTTCTGTTTCAGAGAAAAATAACTTGGTTTTTTTCTCTTCATTTTCAGACCTTTGACTCACAATGAGAATATCCCCTTCTCAGCAGCTAAGATGCAAATAGAGTAACAGGTTCTATTATTTCTACAATAAGATGGCTCTCAAAAGCCTTGGGAATGGTCAGGCCACAAGCCAAAAGATCCAGTGATAGGATATGGAGTTGGGGAAAATTTGGATTCGTTAATAGCCTATTCTTTAGCAGCTTGGATGATTCAATGCATATTCTGAAAGCTGTTGCTTAGAACCAGAAGTAGTTAGTGCATCTAGGGTGGTATAAGGGTGGAGAGATTCTTGGGTGAATGAAGGCCACCACAGAGGTCTTCCAAGGAAGGCTGGGCACCAGGGAGCCGTCAGGCCCTCCAAGACATGTGCCTTTTCATCCCATTGGTTCCTGAGAGATCCTTAAGGAAAAGCTTCCTCACATGAAACTTCATGGTCCCCAGGTGTGTCCTACTGTGCACTATGTATGCACTATGCTTGTATATAATGTACAGGCACACTCACATGGAACTTCAGTTGTCAATCATATATAACACCAAAGGGAAGGGAATGGGTAATGATGCTTTCTCTGTGTCTGTTAGCTATGGGATAATAAAACAGACTAGTACTTTCTTGGGTAAAAAGTCTTGTGCATGCATCAAGACAGGTTAGTGATTATTTCAAAGCCACTTAGTCAAATATCGGGCTAAAATGTGTAAATTTTAGCTATTGAACTTTCCCTGATATATTGTATTCTAGCATTGCTTCAGAAACACTTGTGGAAAATTTTAAGTCAGAAAATTAGTAATATTCCTAAAAAAGAAATGCATTGACTTTAAGACATTTGCAGAGGCATCCCATGAAGTTAACTCTAGTCATTTTATAAGGGTTGAACTCAACCTTGAAATATCTATCTCAGGTTTTGGGATTTTTCTGAAAGTAAAGCTCATGAAAAATAAGTCAGCTTTAAAAATACTAACTTGGCAGCTATTTTTGCCCTCAAAGATATGAAACTTAATGTTCATAAGTATAGCAAATATTTTTATAGCATTATATAGCTTAAGATTAAATAATGCTTACTTGTCATTCTCCACTCTGACCACAAACTCTATGACTGGTATGTGAGGCTGAAATATGAAAATGCCAGTATTCAACTAGAACAACTTACAAAATCATAAATTTGTAGCAAAATAAGTCAATATTTGTCTTAAAAAGATCTTTGAAGGGTGCATAACATAGCCAGAAATACCTTGGCTTACAACACTGTACTTTATACTGCACTCATATCCTGTCTCTTAAAGCACTCTACCCTGCCAAGAATTCAATCTTTTTCATAAGTTCAATCTCAAGTGTGAGTATGTTTGAGGTGAGGGACAGAGTAGGGACATGCCTGGTCCTATAGCTGAGATTATTACTGTATTAACTACAAGGCAGAACAGCTCCTGCTGTTATAGGAGAGACATTTGAATGTGACTTTATATCCACAATGACATCCAACAAGAGTAAACAGAATCATGCACAAGGAAGTGTGACTTGAGGCAAACCCAACATGAAATTCTCACAGTCTCTCCTTGCAGAGGCGGTGGCAGCCCTCACCCTTCCCCCATCACACACGTACTCATGCATCACAGGGTAATAGACCAGGCCTTTACACAATCTGTCAGTTACAGTTCTAAATAGGAAGTTGCGTTGTAATCTATAGTTGCTAATCTATCCATCAATAGACATTCTTGACAGTCAAGCCTGCTTCTATTCTGTATATTCTGTGTCATAAGTATATATTCTATATTATAATTCTATTTCTCTAAACAGTGGAAACAGTGGCTGACTTTATTTTGGGGGGCTCCAAAATCACTGCAGATGGTGATTGGAGCCATGAAATTAAAAGACGCTTACTCCTTGGGAGAAAAGTTATGACTAACCTAGACAGCATATTGAAAAGCAGAGACATTACTTTGTCAACAAAGGTCCATCTAGTCAAGGCTGTGGTTTTTCCAGTAGTCATGTATGGATGTGCGAGCTGGACTATAAAGAAAGCTGAGCACAGAAGAATTGATGCTTTTGAACTGTGGTGTTGGAGAAGACTCTTGAGAGTCCCTTGGACTGAAGGAGATCCAATCAGTCCATCCTAAAGGAGATCACTCCTGGGTCTTCATTGGAAGAGTGATGTTGAAGCTGAAACTCCAATACTTTGGCCACCTGATGTGAAGAACTGACTCATTTGAAAAGACCCTGATGCTGGGAAAGATTGAGGGTAGGAGGAGAAGGGGATGACAGGGGATGAGATGGTTGGATGGCATCATCAACTCAATGGACATGAATCTGAGTAAATGCCAGGAGTTGGTGATAGACAGGAAGGCCTGGCCTGCTGCGGTTTATGGGGTCGCAAAGAATCAGACACAACTGAGCAACTGAAATGAAACTGAATATCTCTAAATCACTGTACTGTCTCTGTGATTTCAGAATGTCCCAAGATAACAATATATTAGTGTGAAATCTGTCACTGGATCTAAGAAACTGGACAGCAAACCAGCTTTCCATGTCAACTCTCTAAAACTTCTGGCTTACTTTTTTTTTTTCCAGCTTTATTTATTTATTTATTTTACTTTAAAATATTGTAATGGTTTTACCATACATTGACATGAATCTGCCATGGTTGTACATGTGTTTCCCATCCTGAGCCCCCCTCCCACCTCTCTCCCATCCCATCCCTCTGGGTCATCCCAGTGCACCAGCTGGTGCACCAGCACCAGCATCCTGTGTCATGCATCGAACCTGGACTGGCGATTCATTTCATACATGATATTATACATGCTTTAATGCCATTCTCCCATATCATCCCGCCCTCACCCTCTCCAACAGAGTCCAAAAGAGTGTTCTATACATCTGTGTCTCTTTGCTGTCTCGCATACAGGGTTATCATTACCATCTTTCTAAATTCCATATATATGCATTAGTATACTGTATTGGTGTTTTCCTTTCTGCTTTTTTTTTTTTTTAATAAAATACAGCATTATTCCAAAGTCAGGTTATCTTGGATTTCAGTTAGAATTCAGTTCACAATGACTTCAACTTTCTAGCACATTGGGTCAACTCTGGGCAAGTAAACCAGCTACAGTGGCTACAGCTTCTTTTATCTTTAGGAGTTAAAAATGAGCTCCTTGTTCTGTGGCTCACCTTATGCTTGGTGCAGAAGGAAGGTGATCCAGACCTGGCAGGTCTTTCACAGTAGCTGCTGTTACAGAAGCTGCTAGGCCACAAGTCACAGACTTCTCACCATTTCTAGAACAAGACGTGTTGCTGAGGCTCTGGGATTCGGTTGAATTCAGTTCAGTTATCCTGAGAGGCGAACATCATCCTGACTGTGCTTCAGACCCTTATATAACTGCTCCCTCTATTCTGACATGAGCACCTCCCCCATCAAAGAGATAAAGGAATCAAGATCTAAGGTCTCCAAATCACTTGGTCATTTTATGTTATCTCTAAATTTCACCAGCCTAGCTCAGTCACTAATGGAAATTTGGGAGAAAGGGTAACATTCAGAACATACTGCTTTGTTTTAAGTATCCACTCAAATATATGCCTTTGCTTAATCCTCTGTTAGTTTTCCATCACATTCAATAAAGTATGGCCAAATTTTCTCCAGTTCTGAGTTTTGGCCTTTGCTATGGGTCCCTCGTTTGGAGCATTTATAAGACACACTTTCACATACACTGCTTCTACATTTTAATCAAGTTTGCTTAAATGTCTCCTCTTTTTGTAGAAATAAATAATAATGACCCAAAAGCAAGCAAGGAAGCAAAACAAAAACTGTCATACCTGGAAAAAACTCATGCCAATTGACATTGTAGAGAGAGATGGTGATAAAATTCATTTGCTTTCCCAGTGAGGCTTCTAGTTCTCTCTATAAAATGTCCCCTAATCAAGCCTAGATGAAGTACAAGCTGGAATCAAGATTGCCGGGAGAAATATCGATAACCTCAGATGTGCAGATATGGAGAAGGCAATGGCATCCCACTCCAGTACTCTTGCCTGGAAAATCCCATGGATGGAGGAGCTGCAGTCCATGGGGTCACTAAGAGTTGGACACAACTGAGCGACTTCACTTTCACTTTTTATTGGAGAAGGAAATGGCAGCCCACTCCAGTGTTCTTGCCTGGAGAATCCCAGGGATGGGGGAGCNGAAGGACTGATATTGAAGCTGAAACTCCAATACTTTGGCCACCTGATGTGAAGAGCTCACTCATTTGAAAAGACCCTGATGTTGGAAAAGATTGAAGACAGGAGGAAAAGGGGATGACAGAGGATGAGATGGTTAAATGGCATCATCAACTCAATGGACATGAGTTTGGTAAACTCTGGGAGTTGATGATGGACAGGGAGGCCTGGCGTGCTGCGACTCATGTGGTCATAAAGAGTCGGACACAACTGAGCAACTGAACTGAACTGAATCAAGCCTGTGTCATATCATGAAAACCAGCCTAAATGTTCTCATGGCATTCGTGGTTAGTAAATGTTTAATAAAGGAATATGAACACCTGAGTTGTGAAAAGCAAAGAGCTTTCGATTCACATAAATGGAAATAAAGAATATTTTTATTTCTAATTTTAAAATGATATCCTATGTATCTGCAGCCATTTTACTAGGAATCAATGTATTATTTTCCAACTGGGCTGCATGTGCCCCTGCCTCTCTTGGGCTAAGCCCAGGACTTCTCAGCGATTCTGTCACAACCACCCTGCTTGTAGGTGTCTATTTCCTGGGACTTCCTCATACTTGTCCCAGCTATTGTGACATAAACTCTTCTTTGTTAGTCTCAGCTGAAACATGCAAACCTCTTGCTGATGTCATCTGGGAAACAGATGACCTTGTGGCTAAATATATACTATGTGGTTTTGCAAACTGTCAGTCTTCAGATTTTAGGACCAAGTCTCTGGCATGTTAGGCTTGTCAGTTTCACAATTTAAAAAAGGAATGGTTTCCAGGACAACAACCCTGTCTTCTGAGGACCACATGGTATTTTCTCCCTTTCAGGGAAGACTTGACTTCACTTTATACATCTGGAAATTCACAAATAATGAAAACAGAAATTTACCACTATTTTACTACTTTTCAGGGCAACTTGTCCTCATCCCTGTTTTAAGTGTATATATATATATAATGAATCCAGAAAGAAAGTAGGTTGATTGTCTTTCCTTCCAGGAAACAAATTCAGCAGGAAATGTAGATTAAAGTATGTAAGTCACAACCAAATATGTCCTTATCATGTGGAATTACTTTCTGAAATTGGAGCTAATGTTAACTTTTTCCTTTGTATTTTCACCTTCCTTTTATTGTTTTCTACCTTAGTTCCACCTAAACTTTCTAAGTTCTTAGAACATTTTTTATTTCAGGGAACAGTGGATCTCCCAAATGCCACTGATCTTGCTCTATTCTGTGTAAAATGTGTTTAAATGCAATGACGGTCAAAACTGCACCCCATTCATTCCAAGAGCAAATTTTACTGATAAAATGAAGGTGGAAGAAATAGACTGAGTATATTCCCTGGTGCCTCAGTAGTAATGAACTTACCTGAAATGCAGGAGTCAAGAGACACAAGTTTAATTCCTGAGTCAGGAAGATTCCCTGAGGAAGGAAATGGCATTGTACTCCAAAATTCTTGCCTAGGAAATGCCATGGACAGAGAAGCCTGGTGGGCTATAGTCCATAGGGTCACAAAAAGCGGGACATGACTTAGTGACTAAGCAATAACAGAAACAACAATAATATTAGAAGAATTTACCAACTGACAACCAAGAATTAGCACAATACTGAGGAGTCTGATATGACTGAGCGACTTCACTTTCACTTTTCACTTTCATGCATTAGAGAAGGAAATGCCAACCCACTCCAGTGTTCTTGCCTGGAGAATCCCAGGGACAGGGGAGCCTGGTGGGCTGCCATCTATGGGATCGCACAGAGCCGGACATGACTGAAGTGACTTAGCAGCAGCAGAGGAGGGTATGTATTCTTAAAAGAGATTAGTGAGACAATTTGACCTTCATAGGTAAACTATGATAGAAGTTAAAAGAAGTTAGGATACTGAGATATGCTCCCTTGGAAATTTTCTTTCAATCAAAGAATTCTTATTGGGTATGTACTTAACAGTGTGCTAAAATTTAACAGTATGATAATCATCAGAGGTAGAGAAGCAAATCAAGTGTTCTCCCTCCCTCCTGAGAGCTTCTGAAAGTATACCTTCAACAGGCAGGTGCCTGAGGACAAGAGTGATTCAGTGGAAGCATCATCGTACTCAGGAGATCAAAGAGAGGAGTCAGGTTTCCTCCTGGGCAGTCAAAAGAAAGAAAAATGTGGCCAGGAGGCAATATCTCTTCAAGACAATTAGAGATACCAAGGGGACAAAGATGGACACAATAAGGGACAGAAATGGTATGGACCTAACAGAAGCAGGAGATATTAAGAAGAGTGGCAAGAATATACAGAAGAACTGTACAAAACAGGTCTTCATAACCCAGATAGCCACCATGGTGCAATCACTCACCTAGAGCCAGACATCCTGGAATGAGAAGTCAAGTGGGCCTTAGGAAGCATCACTATAAACAAAGCTAGTGGAGGTGATGGGATTCCATCTGAGCTATTTCAAGTCCTAAAAGATGATGCTGTTAAAGTACTGCACTCAATATGCCAGCAAATTTGGAAAATTCAGCAGTGGTCGCAGGACTGGAAAAGGTCAGTTTTCATGCCAATCCCAAAGAAAGACAATGCCAAAGAATGCTCAGACTACCACACAATTGCATTCATCTCACATGCTAGCAAAGTAATGCTCAAAATTCTCCAAGCAAGACTTCAATAATACATGAACCGTGGACTTCAGGATGTTCAAGCTGAATTTAGAAAAGGCCAAGGAACCAGAGATCAAATTGCCAACATCTGTTGGATCATAGAAAAAGCAAGAGAGTTCCAGAAAAACATCTATTTCTGCTTTATTGACTATGTCAAAGCCTTTGACTATGTGGATAACATCAAACTGTGGAAAACTCTTCAAGAGAGAGAATACCAGACCATCTTACCTGCCTCCTGAGTAATCTGTATGCAGGTCAAGAAGCAACAGTTAGAATCAGACATGAAACAACAAACTGTTTCCAAATCAGTAAAGGAATATGTCAAGGCTGTATGTTACCACCCTGCTTATTTAACTTATATACAGAGTACATCATGCGAAATGCTGGACTTGATGAAGTACAAGCTGGAATCAAGATTGCAGGGAGAAATACCAATAACCTCAGATATGCAGATGACAGCATCCTTATGGCAGAAAGCGAAGAAGAACTAAAGAGCCTCTTGATGAAAGTGAAAGAGGAAAGTGGAAGAGTTGGCTTAAAACTCAACATTCAAAAAACTAAGATCATGGCATCCAGTTGCATCACTTCATGGCACATAGATGGGGAAACAGTGAGAGACTTTACTTTGGGGGGCTCCAAAATCACTGCAGATGATGACTGCAGCCATGAAATTAAAACATGCTTGCTCCTTGGAAGAAAAGCTATGACCAACCTAGACAGCATATTAAAAAGGAAAAACATTACTTTGTCAATAAAGGTCCATCTAGTCAAAGCTATGGTTTTTCCAGTAGTCACGTATGGGTGTGAGATTTGGACTATAAAGAAGACTGAGTACCAAAGAATTGATGTTTTTGAATTGTGGTGTTGGAGAAGACTCTTGAGAGTTCCTTGGACTGCAAGGAGATCAAATCAGTCAGTCCTAAAAGAAATCAGTGCTTGGAGGGACTGATGCTGAAGCTGAAACTCCAATACTTTGGCTACCTGATGTGAAGAACTGACTCATTTGAAAAAACCCTGATGCTGGGAAAGATTAAAGGCAGGAGGAGAAGTTTACAACAGAGATGAGGCTGTTGGATGGCATCACCTACTCGATGGACCTGAGTTTGAGCAACCTCCAGGAGTTGGTGATGGACAGGGAAGCCAGGAATGCTGTAGTCCGTGGGGTCACAAAGAGTAAGACACAACTGAGCAACTGAGCAACTGAACTGAGGAGTCAACATGGAAGTATATAGAAAATCATGTATGAAAAGTAAAAACTAAATAATATGTGTATATTAATTATAACTATATAAAATATAGTTATGCTGATGAAGAGAGTTCTAAAATTTATTTGATCATTTTTCCTTGTAAATTCACCTTCACTTATAATGCTTTAGCTGCCAATTAGAAAGACACTTACCAGATTCTCCTTAATCCTTTTCTGAAACCTAAAATAATATTTTCTTTATTATGTATACCCTAAATGTAGAGAGGAAGGAGAATTAACTTCTTGAGAGACAGTGTGCGCTGAGCTTTATTGGTGTCAACTCATTCAATCCTTGCTTCAGGTCTATGATAAAAAATTAAAAATAAATCCCTACAGGAAATAGGAAACTGAAGTCTAGAAAGAATACCCCATATAGGCCAAAAAGAGGAGTCTGATGGATTCTGAAAGCTACCTTTTCTCACCAGCCTATTTTTCTTTTCGAAGATTAATAAGCAATGTAACAGCTCTACTTTTCAAAATTCTTTGCATAGCTAATAAGCTACTGCATTTTAACTGAATGCCTTTGGGCTTCCCCGGTGGCTCAGATGATAAAGAATCTGCCTGCAATACCGGAGACCTGGTTTGATCCCTGAATGGAGAAAATGCCCTGGAGAAGGAAATGGCAACCCACTCCAGTATTCTTGCCTGGAGAATCCCTTGGACAAAGGAGCTTGGTGGGCTACAGTCCATGGAGTCACAAAGAGTCAGACACGACTGAGGGATGAACACTTTCACTTTCACTTTGGGTGTGTTTCTTAGTTTCTTCATCTGCAAACTGAAGTGGCTGTACAGGGGGCTTGTTAAACAGGTCTGAGATGCTATGCTTCTGTGGTTTGGGATGTTTTTCTATTCTGAGCTGTCAAAAAGTATCCATTTCTGAAGCAACCAACCTTACACCAACAAAACAAATTTAATAATCCCCTGAGAAAATCCACTGTTCCAAATCACTTGGAGGTGGAACTATAGATAATTAAATGAATATAGGCATTTAAAATTCCTGAATTCCTTTTAACATAGATGGCATACTTACTTGACTTCTTTTAGTTGGTGTTTATGTAATATCCAAAAGCAAAATAAATATGTAGAAAAAATAAGGCCAACAGCTAATGTACTGTTTCATTTTTAAATTATATGTTTGATACTATACATCTGGCTCATTTAAAATGAATATTAGTTTACTTCAGAGTACTTCATTAGAGATAATTTTGAAGGATTCAGAAAGTAAGTTTCTGCATAGATCCTTGGAAACCCCATTTAATCCAGCAGGATTTGCTGAGCACTTTTTATGAACTCACTCCCCACCACCTTCACACAGCTTGCTGTAGGTCTGTAGTTTGCAAACCACATATACTATAATTGATTTTAATATTTTTAATATTTTTGATTTTGGAATTTTAGCCAAAATAAATTTACTTTGAAAGAAAACTTGACAAATATAGATCATTTACCATAGTTGTAAACTAAAGATAGCAATAAAATACATCACTTATTTTTTTTTTTTTATGCTCAAGTACTACCCAAAGTCATATCAAACTCCACCACTAGAGACATGCCTACAACATTATCATTCCATAATTCTGGGAACAAATTTCCCCCTACATGGACTAACTGAATTAGCCCTCACCACAATGCCTTGTTCCAGGTAGCTAAGTACTCTAAAATCAAGAGTTTATTTTAGACTATAAAATTTATGGCTACTCAGACAAGTAAAAAGATTTACATCTCCTAGGAATTACCACCTTCTAGAAGGATGAAAATCAAAAGTAGAAAGCGTAGTGTAATATATTTTGGTTAGAATCTCACCCCCCTCCTCGCCTTCTCTGCATACCGCCTTCCCAAGCCACTTAATATCTCCATGATCTTGAGCAACTTATAGAACTTCTCTCAGCTAATTTCCTTATTGATCAAATGGAAATAGTAATATTTCCTTCCTCACACAGGTTTGTTATGGGACTTAAATGAGATAATGTAAAGTGCTTAATATAGTGCCTAGTGCAAAGTGTGAACTTCACAAACAATAGCTGATATTATTGTTACATAACAGTTTCCAACAGAGAGGAAGTTTGGCCCTACCCCTAAGTAAAATTCAAAACATTCTGCAGACTACAGTTGGAACTTAATGCCATTGTGTTGTTTAGCAAATGTTTGTTTACAATCAGCTTTGTCATTTGTCAAGATATCACTTTATTTCCTGAAAAAAAAGTGATGTGATTATTAGAAATGACTCAATAAGATTTCAGGAGTGCTAATAGAATGGAAACACTTTCAATCTATTCTACTCAAACAGCAAAGTTATAAAAATAAGTTTTATAAACAAAAAGTCATTCTTTCCCCAGCTCTAACCATCACCACTCCTACCAAAAACAGTCTTCAACTTTGGCCCCAAAGCAAGACTTTGCTTTCTTTTCTGTTCTCCTATGAAGGCTGAGCCACACCCCACTTCCTAATTATTTCTGCAACATGTACAGTTGCAAAGGTTATTGTGACAGATGTAATTGACCTACAGCTTTGAGTTTACTTAAGTCATCGGAGGTGAACCCTGAGAATCTGGAAAACTTGCACGAGTTTAGCTTTATAATTTCCTCACACAGGGATGGAGCAAGAAGTTGTGATCAGCATGTTACACGCCTTACTTCCTGGGTGTGAAGGTGTTTATTCTGATTCCTTTCATGGGGTCCTGTTCCAAGGTTATCAACTGAGAAAATCGTACATGATTGTTATTGTTTAAGGACTTTGCACCACCCTCCCCAACCCCCCTTCCCTGGGCTAACTCTTCTGAAAGCACCTGCTGGGCGACATCGGAGGGAAGGTCATGAGAAAGTCAACAATGTGACAGCGATTTCCTGAGCCATCTTGATCTTATCCTTGAAGATGGATCACATTCTCCAGCTGAACCTGTTATAAATAGCAGTTAGCAGGAGCTGGGTGGTATGAACAAGACTTAGCATAGGACTGACAGTTTTGATCTCTTTGTGGGCTCTGCCTAGAAGCCAATTCCTACCCTGGGCTTTAGTGGACTCACATACTGTTGCTTATCCCCAATAACCCCACCTCATGACTATCTTTTGCTTCTCCCAACCAGCCAAAGTTCTTTCCAGCTTGAATTTCTGTAGTATGTGTTGCAGAAAAAGGTAGATTAAATAGATTTTGCATTTCACTTAATATCATTTTTCAATGTATACTCAACCTTATTTGCCTTGACTCCCAAATAGTGTGCCTCCTTTAGCATCTCGTCCCACCCCTTTTGCGATGCACTGGCTCAGAGATTTTAGAATGTTTACAAAGTTCTATAGAACACCTGAGGGCCAAGTTCATTTAAGGGAAGTGTTGTTTATTCTAAGGTCACCATAAAAGGATCTAAACACTCAGGATGGAAAGTAGTCAGTCAGCAGCTTTCTCTGGTCATCCTAATGTTTCCTATAAATGCAAGAGATCATCAGCCATCACAAAAGCATGAAAAAATCCACAAGAGTCAACACAGATAGACCAGAAGTTTCTCTTGTATGAATCCATTGGGTTAAAACGTCTGGATAGTGTGAAAGATTATTGTAAAGTAGTGTTTCATAGCAATATTGTAGACACGAATTGTTTCTTCATACAATAATGTGCTTCAAAAATATCTCTAATGTTTAGCTAATAGAAGTATTAGAATTTTGCAGGAATTGGAGAAGGTGCAGCTAAACCTTACTTGATGATAATTTCTGGATACATAACATGTGCTACGTACTATTCACAAGAGTAAATGTCTTCCTTTCACAGAGATTCAGTATTGTAGAAAACCAATCTATCTGTAGTTAACAGAGAAATAATAATAAGCCAAGAAGACTCCTGATATCCTTACTGACAATATTTTTAAAGATACTTCTGTGTGGTTATAAGAATCTTTGATTTTATTGGAAACAGATATACACATACTGGCTTCCCCAGTTACTAAGCGGTAAAGAATTCACCTGCAATGCAGGAGACGTGGGAGACATGGGTTTGATCCCTGGGTTGGGAAGATGCCCTGGAGGCAGAAATGGCAACCCACTCCAGTATCCTTACCAAGAAGATTCCATGGACAGAGGAGCCTGGCAGGCTGCAGTCCATGGGTTCGCAGAGTTGGACACAACTGAGTGATTGAGGGTGCATAAATATACTGGAATGAATTTCATTTATATTAAAATCCTATTAGGTTTTTTAGTACCACGCAAAATATCTCCATGCTTTCATTTCATTATCTATAAAAAATAGGGAGTTAGATGAACTTTCAGCTTCCTTCCAGCTCCTATAATAGATCCATTATTATACGTTTCTAAAATTTATAGACCAAAGTGCATTATTTGACAAGAAAGTACTCATTATACCTCTGAAAGTTATTCAGACACACATATTATGCTAATATATTTTAGCTGGGGGAGTCCTAATTGTGCAGGTTACTCACTGTCTTACTCCTTTTATAAGAACTTTGAGAAAGATCAGCATGGTTGTCAATAGCACATATATGTGGAGCACACACTGTGTATATGGCATTTAAGTGTATGCAGGATGGATGATGGTATTAAGTGGGTAGATGGTGTCCCTGGGTCTGAGATCCTCCCACACTGCTCCCAAGGAAGAGCAGGATTTGCCCCAGCCCTGCCTCTGCCAGGCCACTGCAGGACGGTGAGGGGGGCCCCACCCTCTGACCTTATCAGCTGCCTTCAACCTGGGAGAATGGTTAGTCCCAGTCCCATTGTTCAGTACTTCCTGATCCTACTGGTTCCCTCTGACTCACTAAACATGAAATCATAGCTAAGGAAGCTTCAAAGGGACTTCGGGAAACCCTTGACCCACACAGCTTAGATGACAAACTGGTGTCAACCGCAACAAGACTATAAACAAAATCATGGATGTCTAGCAACAGCTTCACTATGTGAAGACCTGCCCCCTCCCCACCAAATAAAGTTGAGGTTCCTTAGGCTGCTTCCCCAAGCCTTTCAGTCTAGACCCAACCATTTCTTCAATCTGTATAAATATTATGCGCCAACAATAACACAGTCCTCAGAGTTCTCTGTATGCTTGCTTTTGTTTCCTTCAAATTTATGCTGTCACTTGTCTAGCTTGCCTTCATCTCCCTGCTCCTCCTGATGGAGCCCTCTCCTCCTATGAAACCAGCTGAGATGCCAAGTGCTCTGTGAAGCCTTTCCAGAGAACCCTGGGTAAGGTTAGGCATGGCTTCTCTCTTACTAGTAGTTCATATTGCCATCAAAATGTTTATTATAATTCATGGTTGACATGTTTTTCTCTGCCACCAGATTTCAGACTCCTTAAGGGAACAGTTTTTGTTTTATTTATCTCTGGATCCCAAGAATTTTCTGGTCCCTGAGGCTCAAAGTTTATTTAATAAATGAATAAATTCTGGCTTCTGCCTCAAGGCAGAGTCATCTTTAACAGGACAGTGTGCTGTGGAGTGAAGGGGGAGGGTGCAGAGTGAGAGAGCAGTCAACTTGAACCAAACTAGAAAGGTTCAGGGTGGGGCCCAGAGTGAACCTAATTAGTGAGAGGCCAAGAAGCAAATTCCAGTTCGTTGCACTTTCCATTAATTGTGCTCATAAAATTGAAATAACATGGAAGAAGTGGAAGTTTCTGTCTTCTCACTAGATGTTTCGTTTCTGGTAAATTTTGGAGGAAGAATTGGGTGATAAAATGATCTGGTCCGCTGAGGAGCCACCCAGGCCCAAGATGAGAGGACATCTTCTAGTAGGCCACGACTGAAACAGGAAAGCAAAGCGAACCAAAGACGTGGGACTCCTTCATCCACCGCGGTCAGCTCCAGAGTAAGGAAAGAACGTATGGGAGAACGATTGGAAGAATTCTTCTCTAACCACCCACATGCACCTTTTAAGATGCTGCAGAACTGCGCCCGGAAAAGGTGAGGAGGAAGCGAAGGTGTGTTAGTTAATGTAATCAACTTGGCTGCCAGGAGAAACACTGCCTAATTCTCCGTGGCTTAGCATAGTCGCACTGCCGTTTCCCCTCATGCCAAGAAAGGAGACGTGGGCGAAGTCCATGTCCAGTTGGCAGCTCATGGCCGATAAAGGGAAAATTTTCAAAGCACAGACCTGGAAACATCACACATCAGTCCCCTCTCATTCGCTGTCTACGCACCAAGTCACTTCAGTCATATCTGGTTCATGGTAACCCCATGGACTGTAGGCCACCAGGTTCCTCTGTCCAAGATCTCCAGGCAGGAACACTGGAGTGTGTTGCCATTTCATTCTCCAGGGCATCTTCCTGGCCTGGGCATCAAACCCACGTCTCTTGCATTTTTCCTGCATTGGCAGGCATGTTCTTTACCACTAGTGCCACCTGGGAAGGCCTATTCATTGTTTAGAAAGCAGTAAGAAGGACTTCTCCATCAGCAACAGGACTGATTAGTGCAATTTAGCTATTTCTAAAAAGAAAAAATAGAAGTGAAAAATACTGCGTGATATCACTTGTATAGAATCTAAAATATACAAAAAAACCAGGGACTATAACAAAAATGAAGCAGACTCACAGATTTGGAGAACAAACTAGTGGCTACCCGTGTGTGTGTGTGTGGAGAGGGGCGGTAATCTAAGCATGGGGGGGAGTGTGAGTTACAAATTACTGGGTGTAAGATAGACTCGAGGATGTATTGTGCAACATGGGGAATATAGCCATAATTTGGAATAACAGCAAATGGAAAGTCATCTTTAAAAGCTGTATAAAAATCACTATGATCTTTACTTTAAATATCTTACAATTTTGTCAATTAATTCTCAATAAAGCTAAAAAAATTTTTAAGTAAAAGACAATTTAAAAAATTAAAATATACTCCTAGTTAAAAAAGAGAAAAAGCAAAAATTCCCTAGCAGAAGGAAGGTAAAATAATCAAGAAGAAAAAGGGAGGGCAAAATCAAAATAAAGGGTGACGTTTGGAAGGCACTCTGGAGACGTCTGTGCTCTCTGGGTCTCTTACATAGATCATCCCTTACCTTAGATCATCACATGGCTGAAGAATACAGTATATATGCGAATATGGAACATATGCATAAAGATGTATACACACACATGTGTTTCGTTCTTCAGCTGTATGTGACTGTGTGTATGCACATGTAAATACACAAAGCAGAGATGGGGTCCAGAGTGTGAATAAGAACAGAAGATATTTTAAAGCATACATTAAAAATATATTCATATCAGCTATATTCTCTCCTTTCAGCAAATTCTGGTTTCTTGTGATATTCAAATAATTTGGGCCTTGAACTGGATACACATCCCCAAACACATCATCTTCCTCCATTGCTGTTTGTTTAAGGGCACATCCTGTGTTTTCTGACTATTCCAGTTAGAAAACAAAATAGTAATTCTAGTGTATTCATCCTGCCCCTTTACCTTTTTCCCCTTATCTTTCAGTCAAATGCTGGTATTTTTTTAAGATCTAGCTAAGTGCTCTCTGCAACATGTACTTTGTACTCGAGTACTTTTGAATGTTAATTGTTTTGTCTGCTTGTTTACCCTGCTCCACCTTTTCCCCGAAGACCAGCTCATCCTGCATAGAGCTCTTGGCAGATGAGTGAGCATGCCCATGTAAACTACTGACTGAACAGAGAAATTTTGGAGTGAAAGGGTAAAGTACTAATAGTTCTATGAAACAGTAGGATGAAACCAGGCTAATCCCTACAAAATAGGGACATCTATGCCCTATGAAAACATATTGAATGAGAATAAAAGCTCTATTCTAACTAGCTCTTTTTTTTTTTTTTTGGTCTGATATTGCTTTGTCTGGTATTCCCATTACTCAGAACCATATCTGGCATAAACTTTGTGTGCAATATAAATTTGTTGGCTAGATGAAGGAACAGGAGCAAAAAGATGAGGCAGTTCTATAAGTCCTAGTCTAAAAACCCTTCCACCGGTTTTTTTCTTATATTTTTTCTTATATTTTCACCCAATATGTTCCTTCAATAGCTTTGCCTATATTGTTTGTCCATACCTCTCTCAAGACACATCCTTTCTGATGCAACGTGATGCTAAATCCTCAGTTTGTTAAACAGGGAACTAAACTGCTCCAGAGACCAAGTTATTTTGATTCATGGGTTTCATCAAAGTGATTCAGGCATCTTCACATTGGGTTTTGAGTCCCCGGCCCAAGAGCCTTCTTTCAACCATCCTTACATATCTCCCCTCCTAGACTAGGGCACAGCCACGGGAGCCGTGGGAAGCAGAATAATTCTTGCTCCCATTAGCAGCTGTGTTAAGAGGGACGATGAGTGGGGGATGTGTGAGGCCATTACAATCAGAGGAAGAAGTGGAGAGGCTGATGGAATTGGGAAAGACTCTACTGATTAACTGAGTCATCACCCTAAAGAACTGACTGTCAGAAATGAGAGATTGTGTGTTTGGGGGAATGGGCTGGTGAGGGTAAAGGTGAGCTACTTTAGACTCTTTGGGAAGCATGGTAGAGGGATTGGGGAAGCAACTCTAGAAACATGGAGTGGATTATTTCTTAGACCAGGGTCAGGAAGGTCCCAGGGCTGCAGCTACCAGCCCCAGCAGGAAGCCCCTCCTGAGAAGCGCACATCCTCCTCTCTTGGGCAGTTGTGACGCAGCAGGTGATCTTCGATGCCCTAATTAGCACTCTTGGTGTGACAAGGGTGGCTCCCATTCTGAAGTTTCCTTTCTGTGTTGTTTTACAGCAGATTTCACGGGAAGGGACCGCAAACTCAGTTCCTCTTCCATTTTGTTGAAGATCAGCACATTACAATTTTTCAGAAGCAAAATTTCATAAGCTTGGCTGTGGAATAGTTGTGATGCAAAAACAATCACAAAAGGCTTAGCCTTGCTGCTTTATTGACACAGCCTTCCTGTCCCCACATCTTGCTTCCTGTCAGGAAAGTGGGACGTGTTGGATGATTTCCCAGCTTCTCTTTGGAGAGGAAGTCTACAGGTTTTCCACCAACCAGCCCCCGCCAATCTGCGCTCCCCGGGAACACCTGCAGCTAAAGGCTATGCCCATTCTCTTTTGTGCATTTACAGCTATCAAAATAAATGAGCCATCTTGGCTGGGAAATCACATCTCTTTCCAGAGTAACCTCACTCTCCACATGTGCGCCAAGATGCATATGCCCTGATGGTAAGTGCTTTGCCTATGACTAGAATTATAACTCAGGCATTCTGCGTATAAAGCCAACGTCAATACATGTCTCAATACAGCTTCTAAAAGACCACATGTACCAGCAGCTCTTCCCTAATGCAGCCCATTTCTCTTACACAGAGTAAATTCTTAAGCCCACATCATAATGAAACACAAGGGAATTTCCCACCTCCTCTGCTCAGATGTCTCATTAATACAATGCAAATAATTCTTGCTGAGTATAAGTCCTTTTCTCACTCACTCATTCACTCCCATTCCAAACACTTGTCTCAGGAGCCAGCATTCCCCTCACCCCTCTGCTGATCCACCAGGACTCTAAAGTTTGTTCAGATACCCTGGGACCTTAAGACAACTTTATGTTCAGCTTAAGGNCTTGGAAACGTGGAGCCCATTTTATGCCTGTAAAAAAAAAATGAGGCAAAAAGAAGTAACATGTCATGATGGCATAATTACAGCATGACACAAAACACGGATCTTGACTTCAAACCTCTGTGCAAGAATTGCTATAGCTGATCATTATAGGCAGGCTGAAACATCCTGAAGCCCAAAAATTAGTCTTCAAAATTCCGGTTTCCAGCAAAGGTATTTTACATTTGAAAACATTGCTAGGGCATTAGATTTTTACATGTCTTTTCTCATTTCTCTGTCTTTTTAATTTAAAAAACCAGAGCAGTCTTTTCTTGTTGATCTAACTAAGACAAACTTGGCCAAATAATTCCAGGAGGCATCTGTGACTCTTATGACTGAGGTCCAAGTTGGTCTAAATTAACCTGCTGTGGCAGCTTGCAAATTCCTTTCCTACCCTGAGCAGTTTTTTCCTCTGCTCAAGGATGGTAACTAACAACTGTGCGATGGTTCTGAAACTGAAGCCACAATTGCAGGGCTTAAATTTAGGCCACTGCCTTGTGTTGCCAATTTAGAGAAGATGTGGTTAAACCAACAGTCACTTAGGCTGCTGACATCTCTGCTGTTTTGAATTAAAAATAAAAGTCACTTTTTCTTCCCTAACAAAATTAATTTGCCCTTGACATAGGAATTAAATGCCACATTCATCAGGATATTTCTCATCCACAAAATAAATCGAACATCTCAACCCAGAACCTCATGGGATAGTAATTTGCCAATATTTAGTACTTATTCTATTTCAGTGTTTCCAGTAAATAGAAAGAACCCTTTTCTAAGTTTTAAATTTGCTTTTTGTGACATCATTGTANGCAAATTTGGAAAACTCAGCAGTGGCCACAGGACTGGACAAGGTCAGTTTTCATTCCAATCCCAAAGAAACGCAATGGCAAGGAATGCTCAAACTACCGCACAATTGCACTCATTTCAAATGCTAGTAAAGTAATGCTCAAAATTCTCCAAGCCAGGCTTCAGCAGTACATGAACCATGAACTTCCATATGTTCAAACTGGTTTTAGAAAAGGCAGAGGAACCAGGGATCAAATTGCCAACTTCTGNCACAATTGCACTCATTTCACATGCTAGTAAAGTAATGCTCAAAATTCTCCAAGCCAGGCTTCAGCAGTACATGAACCATGAACTTCCATATGTTCAAACTGGTTTTAGAAAAGGCAGAGGAACCAGGGATCAAATTGCCAACTTCTGTGGATCATGGAAAAAGCAAGAGAGTTCCAGAAAAACATCTATTTCTGCTTCACTGACTATGCCAAAGCCTTTGACTGTGTGGATCACAAGAAACTGTGGAAAATTCTGAAAGAGACGGGAATACCAGACCACCTGACCTGTCTCTTGAGAAACGTATATGCAGGTCAAGAAGCAACAGTTAGAACTGGACATGGAACAACAGATTGGTTCCAAATAGGAAAAAGAGTACGTCAAGCCTGTATATTGTCACCCTGCTTTTTGAACTTTTATACAGAATACATCATGAGAAACGCTGGGCTGGAAGAAGAACAAGCTAGAATCAAGATTGCTGGGAAAAATATCAATAACATCAGATATGCAGATGACACTACCCTTACGGCAGAAAGTGAAGAGAAGCTAAAAAGCCTCTTGATGAAAGTGAAAGAGGAGAGTGAAAAAGTTGGTTTAAAGCTCAACATTCAGAAAACAAAGATCATGTCATCCGGTCCCATCACTTCATAAGAAATAGAGGGGGAAACAGTGGAAACAGTGTCAGACTATTTTTGGGAGCTCCAAAATCCCTGCAGATGGTGATTGCAGCCATGAAATTAAAAGACACTTACACCTTGGAAGGAATGTTATAACCAACCCAAATAGGATATTCAAAAGCAGAGACATTACTTTGCCGACTAAGGTCCGTCTAGTCAATGCTATGGTTTTTCCAGTAGTCATGTATGGATGTGAGAGTTGGACTGTGAAGAAAGCTGAGCACCAAAGAACTGATGATTTTGAACTGTGGTGTTGGAGAAGACTCTTAAGAGTCCCTTGGACTGCAAGGAGATCCAACCAGTCCATTCTAAAGGAGATCAACCCTGGGTACTCTTTGGAAAGAATGATGGTAAAGCTGAAACTCCAGTACTTTGGCCACCTCATGCGAAGAGTTGACTCATTGGAAAAGATACTGATGCTGGGAGGGATTGGGGGCAGGAGGAGAAGGGGACAACAGAGGAGGAGATGGCTGGATGGCATCACGGACTCGATGGACATGAGTTTGAGTGAACTCCGGGAGTTGGTGATGGACAGGGAGGCCTGGCGTGCTGCGATTCATGGGGTTGCAAAGAGTTGGACACAACTGAGTGACTAAACTGAACTGAACTGAATCCAGATTAGGTAACAGCTAGTTTTCCCAGTGTTTAAAGTGTCAGATTTCTTCAGAGGGACTTTCCCAAGTTCAGAGGGATCTCACACTGTGCTCTGTTCATTCCTTTGGAATGTGACCCTGGTAGCTGTGCAGGCTGCTCTCCAAAGGCATTTGCAGCTCTGTTCTTCAATCAGTGACAAAGGACAGTCTTGCCCATTCATTGGCCCTGTGATTGCAAGCCCAGCATGAGTCAGCAATATCGCCTGTTCAAAAAGAAACTGGCCTGATGCTGGGGTGTGGAGTGTGAAGGGGTAGGGAGGGAAGAACAAAATAATCCCCAGTGCACTGTGCCTGGTTCACACAGCCTGGGTGACTCGCCCAATGCTGGGCCCCCAGTTCCAGGCAGGACTGCCAGATAAAACACAGAACATCTAGTTACATTTGACTTGTAGGTGAACAGCAACCAATCATCAGTAGGATATGAAGACATCTATTTTTAAAATATCACTTCTTCTCTGAAGTTTCCCTGAGTCTCTCACTTCTAGGTCCAAATATCAATGATTATAGCAACAACCAGCATTTATAAAGAGCTTTACACTTTTCAGACTATTTTCTTCACCATCATTAGCTCACTTTTACTTTATCCTCACTACATTCCTGAAGATTGATATAATTATGGCCCCTCGATTGATAATACTAGAGGCTCACTTGAATTAAGTCATTTAATATGTACTCATCCAAGTAAATGTCAAGTTTAGGATTTAAAGCTCTGGTATCAACTATGCTATCTCCCCAGCATATTTTGTATCTGCATTTTTACAATAGAGTTTATAAAATTCTCTCAGATACTCCACTTATTTATCTTGCTTACCTAGGTTTTGAGTTTCATGAGACCGGACTCTGTTCAAGTCTCTGAACAAGACTCTGTTCTTGTTTAATTTTACTAGCTTCACAGTGTCCTTGAAGTTCAACAAAACGTCCTATTGATTCTAACTGGATCACCAACACCTACTATTTTGGATTAGACAAGATCACCTGCAATCCATTTTTACAAAGTAGAAGACAGCTGAAACTCTATTCTACATATTTGCTCAAGGAGACATGGTGAATTATTGCAAACATTGAGAATGGATTCTAGGGCTTATTTTCTCTTTGTGGTTTTATTATCATTACCTCTTAGGAGGCCTCAGGACTCTCCATCTTCTAGAAACAGTATAAGAGAAAGGATATGTGTGACGTACCAAAGACTATCTGAAAGAAGGGTGCTTTGAAAGTGTAAATATTAATCTGATATCTTAGCCTTGGCTTGCTGAAACTGGTGATGTGTTCACCAATGATGTGTTACTAAGTCTCTTAAAAGGAACATGAAAAATTTAATAAACATACAATAAATTTACCCTCGATGCCTTTTATGTTACTATGTCTTGACACCCAACAGTTTTACTCCAAATCTCCAACAGCACGTGCTCTGTTGAGATAGTCAGAGTGGACAGAAATTAAAAGATACTCCTTTTACAGAAAATGGAATGGTTCTCCCTGGCAAGAGATACATAATATTTGCCTAGAAAGTGACTCCGTACTAGCTCAACATCATGGTGGAAGGAAGCAGGCTTAAACCAGTCGGAAATGCATACTGGGCGAGCTCTGTTCCTGGCCCAAGTTCCATCTGTTCTCTTTATCCTGTGGTAGCTCCACGCTCTCAATTCAGCAAGACCAGGATTTCCTGCTTCAATGAGCGACAACGCCAGAGTCTGGCAGGGTGCTTTTCTTTTCCTGTCATCATGTAATCACAGGTCTTGAGAGAGGAGCTCTTTTGAAATTGTTGCAAATTTTATATTATGCTCTTTTCACAGAAGTCTAGTTTACTGAGAAATGTAGCAGAATGATGCAATAGATGCATGGATTTTAGAGACAGGACAAGCTAGTTTCAAATCCTGTCTTCACCCCGAGAGACCTTGGACAAGCAACTTCTCAAATTTTCAACTTTCTCTTCTGTGAAATCAATGTAGTGATCTTGACCTCATAGGATTCTGAGGTGAAGATGAAATAAAATGCCATTGATTCAAATCATGTCACGTATTGCCTAATATAGAGAATATCCTGAACAAGCATAGGTATTGCTATTACTCCCAATGTTTGTAGTATTAGCACATGTTCCTAGAATATTGGCCTCAGCTCATACATATGAGAGAGCTGAAGTTAGGACCTAGTTAACGGTTATTTCTACAAGCTCTTTAATTGATTCTAATTTGAAGACAGAGTTGAGAACTACAGTTCTGGAGCAGGTGTGGTATTAAAAATACTTAGGTGCCCCACAGGCACCCCTCTTCCCTAATTAGAAAGAAAACTTGATTAATCAGGAAGAATTCTGGTAGTAGAGAAGGCCTTCTACTACCGTGGCACCCCACTCCAGTGCCCTTGCCTGGAAAAATCCCATGGACTGAGGGGCCTGGTGGGCTGCAGTCCATGGGGTGGCGAAGAGTCGGACACAACTGAGTGACTTCACTTTCACTTTTCACTTTCGTGCATTGGAGAAGGAAATGGCAACCCACTCCAGTGTCTTGCCTGGAGAATCCCAGGGACGGGGAAGCCTGGTGGGCTGCCATCTATGGGGTCGCACAGAGTCAGAAACGACTGAAGCGACTTAGCAGCAGCAGCAGCAGTATTCTGGTAGTAAATAGCTAGATAGCCATGTAGTGAGCCAACCAAACAACCAACACTCTACCAGGAAAACATATCCTTTGGTCGCATAAGTTTTGGAAATGCTTCTTGTTAAAGATTCTGCAGGATTATGAAAGGCTCTAAAGGGCCATGCAATTAAGAACCAATACCAGTTGACAGATTTTCCAAACAAATGGGTTCATGGAATGTTTCTGTTAACATTAAGTAGCATCTCATAAGACACATTTAATAGAGATGTTGAGGGAAAGGGAAACATCCAAGTCTTGAAAGGTTTTTGATTGTAATCAGGTGCTTGGATTTTGATTCTGTTGATTTATTTACTTCTCTGTATCCTCTAAGCACGTCTGACTCTTACTAAAAATTGTAAAGTCTTAGGTATAATTCTAAGATGGCCCCTAAGTGTCCCACCCTGGGATACATGTTATGTATAATTCTTTTGAATGTGGTCAGAACCTGTGAATATAATAAGGCATGACTTCTGTGATTATTATGTTGTAGGGCAGGAAATGGCAACCCACTCAGATACTCTTGCCTAGAGAATCCTGTGGATAGAGGAGCCTGGTGGGCTGCTGTCCATAGGATCGCACAGAGTCGGACACGACTGAAGCGACTTAGCATGCATGCATGCATTGGAGAAGGAAACGGTAACCGACTCTAGTATTCTTGCCTGAAGAATCCCAGGACAGAGGAGCCTAGTTGGCTGCCGTCTATGGGGTCGCACAGAGTCGGACACGACTGAAGTGACTTAGCAGTAGCAGCAGGGCAGAAGGAAAGTATATAAGGTAGTTCAGTTCAGTTCAGTCGCTCAGTCATGTCTGACTCTTTGTGACCCCATGAATCACGGCACACCAGGCCTCCCTGTCCATCACTAACTCCAGGAGTTTACTCAAACTCATGTCCATTGAGTTGGTGATGCATCTAGCCATCTCATCCTCTGTCATCCCTTTCTCCTCCTGCCCCCGAACCCTCCCAGCATCAGGGTCTTTTCCAAAGAGTCAACTCTTCACATGAGGTGGCCAATGTATTGGAGTGTCAGCTTTAGCATCAGTCCTTCCAATGAACACCCAAGACTGATCTCCTTTAGAATGGACTGGTTGGAACTCCTTGCAGTCGAAGGGACTCTCAAGAGTCTTTTCCAACACCACAGTTCAAAAGCATCAATTCTTCAGTGCTCAGCTTTCTTCACTGTCCAACTCTCGCATCCATACATGACCACTGGAAAAACCATAGCCTTGACTAGATGGACCCTTGTTGGCAAAATAATGTCTCTGCTTTTTAATATGCTATCTAGGTTGGTCATAACTTTCCTTCCAAGGAGTTCAGTTCAGTTCAGTTCAGTGGCTCAGTCGTGTCCTACTCTTTGCGACTCCATGAATCGCAGCATGCCAGGCCTCCCTGTCCATCAGCATCTCCCGAGTTCACTCAGACTCACATCCATCGAGTCTGTGATGCCATCCAGCCATCTCATCCTCTGTCATCCCCTTCTCCTCCTGCCCCCAATCCCTCCCAGCATCAGAGTCTTTTCCAATGAGTCAACCCGGTAGGCCTGACCTAATCAGCTGAACTCTTTAAAAAAGAGTTTTTTGGGTTTTTTTTTCCTGGCTGTTTACAGAGGAATAATCCAAGAGGCTGTTCTTCTGGTAGCTTAGAATTCCACATTAGTTATAAACTGCCTGTAGAAAAGACTGGTCCCTGAGAGCTGAGAACAATTCTTTGGCAATAGCTAGCAAGAAAACAGAGACCTCAGTCCTATAACACAAGGAACTGAGTTATGCCAATAACTTGAATGAACTCAGAAGAGGACTATAAGACTAAAATAGTAAACAGTCCTGGTTTGCAATATCTTAACTATTCCATCCAAAGATATATCAGTGGACTGGATAAAGAATTAAGGATGTACATGCATGCTCAATTGCTTCAGTCATGTCCAGTTCTTTGTGACACCATAGACTATGGCCCACCACTCTCCTCTATCCATGGGATTCTCCAGGCAAGAATACTGGAGTGGATTTCCATGTCTTCCTCCAGGGGATTGTCCCTACCCAGGTATTGAACTCGCATCTCCTGTGGCTCCTGCATTGCAGGTGGATTCTTTACCCCTGAGCCACAGGCGAAGCCAGAAATAAGGATGAAGTGAAGTGAAATCCCTCAGTTGTGTCTGACTCTTTGCGACCCCATGGACTGTAGCCTATCAGGCTCCTCCATCCATGGGATTTTCCAGGCAAGAGTGCTGGAGTGGATTGCCATTTCCTTCTCCAGGGGATCTTCCCAACCCAGGAATCGAACTCTGGTCTCCCGCGTTGCAGGCAGACACTTTACCATCTGAGCCACCAGGGAAGCCCAGAAATAAGGATACTGGTTTACAATAACAGAGCTATTTTTCTCCCCTTTAGGGAAAGGGGATAAAACTAGGCTTGGAATGAACAGGAAAACATGACATCATTGGATTCTGCGAAGATAGGGTAGCCTTTAGAAAAAATGAGGAATCAGTGAAGCTCCATAACATTAACTCTGTAAATGCATGATTACTCTTTATATTTGAAGCAAAAAAATTTTATAAGCAAAATATTAAAGGTGTAAGAACAAAATGAGAGAACACTGAGAAGCACCTTGTTAGAGTGAGGAAAGCACTAGAAACGAAAGAATTTTGAAGTTCTTTCCAATTTTGCTACTAAATCTGCTACACATATGCTCAGTGGTTCAGCTAATGCAGTTTTTCAATCATTCAGTTAAAATTTCCTGAGCACATTCTGTGCATCAGCAGTTCTACCGTTAGAAACACAGTGATGAACAGGCACGCATAGTCCCTGTCCTCAAGGAGTTGACATTACAGGGTACTGAAGGTAAGTTAGCCAGTTGACATACATCACAATTGCAGGTGGTGAAGAGTTCCTCAGAGTAAAACAAGTCCTAGTGGAGATACAGTGGGTTGGGGAATGGGAGTCAGGGATGGCTTTCTAAGGACAGCCTGCACATTTAGAACTGAGACACGAATTTAGACTGGCTGATGGGTGGGATGTGAGGCTGAGAGGGAGAGACAAGAGACATAAGAGGCCTTAGGATTTGGGGCCTGAACAATTGAGTATGCGCTCGTGACATTTCTCTGACTGGAAATGCTGTGGGAAGAGCAAGTGTGGGGAATGTCAAGATTCATTCTGGGACAGACTATGTGTGCCTTGCCTGTGATCAGAGAGGAGACATGGAGAAGGCCATTGCATTTCAGGTTAGAACTCAGTCTCCAGTGTAGAATGTATAGGTTGAATTGGTTTATTGGTGAGACCTTTCCAATTCCAATATCCTGTGATTCTATGAACTAAAGTCAAAGGAGATGAAAGAAACTGTAAACTAAAGAATAAAAGAGTAGGAAAGAGAACCAAATCAATTTTCAATGGAGATGAACAAAAGCATTCACTTAGAAAAGAGACAAAAGTAATTCACCAAAATGGGAGGTGAAACTAAAATGGAGTAAGAATAGAATAGTTCCTATCTGATATGTACAACTTAGGTTTCCACGAAAGCTAAACCAAAAGTTTTCAAAGTGAGTGCTCAGTAGTAAATTTCTTATTATCAAATGACATTGAAGTTAATAATCTCCTGCTCATAAATGACTTTTCCAAGTGCTTTGATTTATATAGAGGGTTTGTTGAATGAACTATTCCCAAGACAGCTCTAAATCCCAGAAGTAAGTAGCTCAACAAATATATACCAGTAAAGTATGTTTTGTGCAGTTTTTCAACATTTTCATGGAAATCACAACCTGAAACTGATCTCTGAATATAATACCTTTCCCTTAGCAATCCTAAGGCAGCCTGGATACATTAATAATTCATAAAACACCAATATTTTCTATTTAAAGAATAAGGCAGGAAGTTGACAAGATAAAAGAATAATCACAACAATTTCCATTTTAAATCTCAAACAAAGTATATTTTAGTTTATCAGTGACCAAGAAACTGACAGGTGTGGGTAATACGAAAGATGCATCCAAGAGAATAGACTTATATTTCTGCCTTCTATAGTTTCCATGGCTACAGGCCCATCTGAATTGCATTAGTCACACATAGCACCAAGAAAGAACAAAAGAAAATGGAAGAAATAAATGGCATTAGAATGTCATAGAAAAGGAAAAGTAATCACAGATTATTTTTTAAAGGAACACAGTTTTCTTATCAAGAGCTATCTGTTTTAGAGTTCACCTCCTTCAGTAGAAAATGTTTCCAGTCAAGTCTGGAACTTTTTTATGGAATTGATAAATAATTACTCTTTGTTTTTAAAAATAAATCAATTTATTGGTGGCTACTCTGGGAGTTGGTGATAGACAAGGAGGCCTGGCGTGCTGTGATTCATGGGGTCACAAAGAGTCGGACACAACTGAGCTACTTAACTGAACTGAACTGATGTGGTAATTAGAGCATTCAGAACATTCTGACATATTCACAGAAATGCAAACTTAAGAGTGTCCAAAAAAGGAAAGAAGCTATGTACTTTTTTTAAAAAAATTCAAGTTGCTTCAGAATGGCTGCCATCAAAAAATCTACAAAAAGTAAATGCTGGAGAGGGTGTGGAGAAAAGGGAACCCTCTTACTCTGTCGGTGGGAATGCAAACTAGTACAGCCACTATGGAGAACAGTGTGGAGACTCTTTAAAAAACTGGAAATAGAACTGCCATAGATCTAGCAATCCCACTTCTGAGCATACACACCAAGGAAACCAGAATTGGAAGAGACACACGTGCTCCAGTGTTCATTGCAGCAGTTTACAATAGCTAAGACATGGAAGCAACCTAGATATCCGTACGCAGATGAATGGATAAGCAAGTTTTGTACATATACACAAAGGACTATTACTCTGCTATTTAAAAAGAACGCATTTGAGTCAGTTCTAATGAGGTGGATGAAACTGGAGCCTATTATACAGAGTGAAGTAAGTCAGAAAGAAAAACACCAAAACAGTTTATTGGCTCATGTATATAGAATTTAGAAAGATAGCAATGATGACCCTATATGTGAGAGAGAAAAAGAGACACAGATGTAAAGAACAGACTTTGGGGCTATGTGGGAGAAGCCAAGAGTGGAATGATTTGAGAAAATAGCATTGAAACATTTGTATTACCATATGTAAAATAGATGGTCAGTGCAAGTTCAATGCACGAACCAGGGCACTCAAAGTTGGTGCTCTGCGACAACCCAGAGGGATGGGGTGGGGAGTGAGGTGGGATAGAGGGTTCAGGATAGGGGGGGACACGTGTGCACCCGTGGCTGATTCATGTTGATGTAGGACAAAAACCACCACAATATTGTAAAGTAATTAGCCTCCAATTAAAATAAATGAATTTTAAAACTAATAAATAAATTCAAGTTGTTTCACTGTATCAGCTATTAATATAGTGGATTGCAAGCTTTTATTAAAATATTTAATACATGGTACTATTTTAAATATCATGATAGGTTCTTCTGGCTACTTCAGTTCAGTTCAGTCGCTCAGTCGTGTCCGACTCTTCTGGCTACTTACAATGTGTTTTTTCTAAAAAATAAAATAAAAATTTGAAGATGGTTTCTAAGCAACACTTGCCATTTTTGGAGAATGCAGACACAGAAGCAAAAGAATCAACATGATCCCCAAATTGAGGCCAAGATTCCCTTGTAGACACTTCTAAGATGGTAATTATTTGATTAAATGCATTGAAAGTGAAGTGAAAGTGTTAGTCACTCAGTCTCATCCAACTCTTTCTGACCTTATGGACTNTTCTAAGCAACACTTGCCATTTTTGGAGAATGCAGACACAGAAGCAAAAGAATCAACATGATCCCCAAATTGAGGCCAAGATTCCCTTGTAGACACTTCTAAGATGGTAATTATTTGATTAAATGCATTGAAAGTGAAGTGAAAGTGTTAGTCACTCAGTCTCATCCAACTCTTTCTGACCTTATGGACTGTAGGCCACCAATCTCCTCTTGTCCACAGAATTCTCCAGCCAGCAATACTAGAGTGGGTTGTCATTTCCTTCTCCAAGGGATCTTCCTGACCCAGGGATTGAACCCAAGTCTCCTGCCTTGCAGGCAGATTCTTTACTGTCTGAGCCACCAGGGAAGCCTAATTAAATGCAGTGTCTCCTTCAAACTGCAAAGTTTAAGAGCAGCTCTGCCTAGATGTGCCCCTCATTAAATTCTTGACATCTTGCGCAGTGAACTGAGATACTTGATGAATCACTGAATGAATGAAGGTAGATGGTAGCCTCGCAATCACTTAGACCTTCACTGTACTTCCTAAAGCCACCAAAATAAAATAATAGTAATACAAGACATACCTGATTTGAAGTAATCAAGTAAAATAAACCTTCTGTACGCATCAATGCCAATTAGCATTGCATGTATTTTAAATGCAAAAATTAAAGCATGGAACTTGGGGCAATAATTGCTGGCCGAGATTTGGTAAAGGCATGCGTCATGTGGGTTACACCAAACTAACCACAATAACTGTCTGGTTTAGTGTGTCGGTCAGCATGAAAAAATACGTTTCCTTTGGTAGCATCTCTGTCCTTTTTGAAAGTTTAATTCCCACATAAATCTCTGCCGTTTACCTTAGTGATGTTTCCAAGATTTTTTAACTTTAAAGGAAACTTGAAATCAGTGTTCCCAATCATAAAGAGGGTTTCCCAGGTAGCGGTTGGTAAAGAACCCACCTGCCAATGCAGGAGACACAAGGTCAATCCTTAGGTTGGGATGATCCCTTGGAGTAGGAAATGGCCACCCACTCCACTATTCCTGCCTGAAAAATCCCGTGGACAGAAGAGCCTGGCAGGCTACAGTCCATGGAGTTGCAAAGAGTCAGCTATGGCTGAGCACACACACATCAATCATGAAGACACCTATTTTATGTTTTACAGATGTCAAGGGAAATTAGAATTACACTTCCAAGTCTGATAGCTTCGCACTAAGTTGTTCCTGACACCAATTTTCTTAATAAACTCATGCAGTCTGAATTTGTCTTCATGAACTTTATCCAGCTCCCCTTCCTGTCCTTTCTCTGCTCACACATGTCTCCTTTCTCTCCAGCCTCCTTTCTATTTCCTTTCCATCCTAGGCCTCTCAGTCCTAAAGAAAGCAAAGCCGGTAAGTCATGCACACATAAATATTTGCATTTCAAAGTGGAACTCTAAACAATGGAATTGGGAAATATAAGTTCATAGGCCAGCCTGATAGTAAAATGTCCTAATCTGCAAACTATGAGGGGCTGGATTTTGGCCTTGTTTGCATGGATGAAATCATACTTGATAGTAGAAAACTCTGCTAGTCACTAGGAAAAAAATCAACAGTTTTGTTGGCTTGATTTCAATTTCTTCTGGAGCGACCCTTTCCTATCCTTAGCCTGTCAGAGAGGGTGAGGATTCTTTTCATTAAGAGCCGTTGCAATCTGGAAGGTAGAGTCCCTTTGACTTTGTAAGGGCCCCTCGAGGTCATGAACCTCCATCTGCATGGTCTTGGCCGTTAATTCTGCAGCTCTGTGTCAAGCGAGAGGCTGGGCAGCTCCAGCAGCTTCCCCTGCGTCACTCCTGCAGCCTGTTTCCTGCTCACCTTGGCCTCTGCAGGGACCCAGTGAAGCACTTGACAACTCTCCATCCTGTGGATGTGGGTGTCTCATAACAACTTCCCCCCTCCTCCCCACCCACCTGTGCAGTGAGCAAGGGTGAAAAGATGACCTCGGATGTTCCCGCAGGGATTTAGGTACATATGGGTTGAATCTGGTACAGGCTTTAATTCATTTCCCATGAATACTACACGTCTAAAACAAGAAGTAAAAGGACCCTTTCGTGACCACTGTTTAACAATCCTATGCATTGGAAACAATATAAAAGAGTTATGCCCATTGATCAGTGCTTTGCCCAGTTCCTGACACTTAGAAGCCACTCAGTATCTGTTGAGTGAATAAATTTCCAAGACTAGGATTTCTGGGATTTGAAAAGTGTAGTGACAGGAAAGAGAAAGAAACGGGAATAATCAAATACTGGAATACCAAACAAAGCAAGATGCATCGAAGAGGTAAATAAGATATATTCTTTTAACAGTACCCCACCAAATATTTGAGGGTTAATCTGCCTGTAAAACAGCATTTATTGGACAAAAACTACCTACAGAAACATCTGACACTGACATTTCTTATAAGAAATTTATAATCCAGATGAAAGGAGAAAATTAACCAAACGAAGTAATCAAAGCTAAGCTACCTTCCAAAATACATGGTTCTGAATGTGAAAGCTGGAAGGAGAATAGAAGCAATGATGAAAGACATGCTGTTGGGAAACACAAATCTATAATGAAAAGTGATTCACTGGACTGCCATTAGATACATATTTGACTTATAAAACTCAATTGCACATGCTACAAGAACATTGTTTTTGAAATAAAAATAATAATGTAAATACTGCGGGGCATTCAGTTGGCCATTCCACCCANCCACCTGATGCAAAGAACTGAGTCATTTGAGAAGACCCTGATGCTAGGAAAGATTGAAGGCAGGAGTAGAAGGGAATGACAGAGGATGAGATGTCTGGATGGCATCACCAACTCAATGGACATGAGTTTGAGTAAACTCTGGGAGTTGGCAATGGACAGGGAGACCTGGCGTGCTGCAGTCCATGGGGTCTCAGAGAGTCGGACGGGACTGAGTAACTGAACTTAACTGATTCTTAAAAAAAAACTAGCATAGTTTATGTAATAACGTAATAAAGAAATTTTTTCTTCAGTATTTTTAACATTGACTTAATATTCAGAAAACCAAAGAGGCATACTTTTTAGCTTCGTTAGAGACAAGGCCTGGGTACTGACAGGTAGAGATAATTTTCAGTATCTCCTTGCTGAAAGTCTGTATTTCTAGCCAAGGTTGGGAAGATATTTCATTTATTTTCACAGTAATTGGTGCACAATAATTGAAATGCACAGAAGACAAAATTTGCTCTCCTTTGAAGCATGTGGCTATGTGGACTGTCAGAGTCAGTAAGTCACAGGAGACAAACCACTGTCTTGCAGGAGCATTGCCCGACCTCTCATTATCCCTCCAATGGGAAATCAACACAGACTGCTGCTGGCTCATACGTGGAGGCAACACATGGAAAATCTGAGACAACCCATTCCCATTTCTGAAACTACCCTAGAGTCTCCTGCCTCTCTTAAGAACATCTGAAAACAGTATTTAGCTACATTTAATTAAGTCCAATATCTCAGAATGCTTCATAGTGTTAAGGCTGAAATGCTTTGAAATTTGATTTTGGTAAATAATCTTTTGCACATATTATCATGAAAACAACTCCGCCACTTTTTCTTCTTTAGGGATCCTGAAACTAAATGACTTCCTCAGGCTGAACAGATACACAGTTGAAGTAGATTTATTCAAGTACACACTTTTGTTGAATTATACATTTGTTCACAATTTAGTGAGAGGAGATGCAAGAGAAAAAGGGATGTACGAGAATTCTATGCTGAGATTCTGTAGTTTCACTGTTATTATACTGAGGACAGCACCATTTTTCTCATGGCTAAAAAGGAAAGTAAAACATTTCTTCGCTGCTTTTTATATGAGGACATACAATAACAGTTTAAATTTTCAAACAATGAGATGATTCAAAAATGAAAGGCAAACTTGTTTTCATAAAATGCATCATAATTTCAAGAGGCCTATTCCTTCCCTGTGCAGAAAAGATGAAGTGATTGCTTGAGCTGTGATTATTTCTATCAAATCCTTCCAAAAATGAAAAATATATGCTTCAAAAAATGAATTTTAATGATTTTTTTCCATAAAGTCATAAAAGCCAAATTGTATACAATGACATGAGGCCATCTAGTCTTAAGGAAAGTAACTTTGACTCTAGGGACAAATATGTGATATAAAAATATTTCTTTCAAAAGAAAGAACTTATCAAAAAATAAAACACCTATCCACACCAGTATGCTGTTAATTTTAAGGTTCAAAAATAATATAAAATCAAAATTGATACTGAGAAGGTGGGCTATATAGTCTTAGTGCATAAAATTTTCAGAAAGGATTTGTGACATCTCTTACTTTTCATAGCTTTGATTACATTTCCAAGATTTACTGTGGCTGTGAAGAAATTCTAGTAGATTTAAAGAAGACTCAGTTCACCTAACAGAGAAGGCAATGGCAACCCACTCCAGTACTCTTGCCTGGGAAATCCCATGGATGAAGGAGCCTGGTAGGCTATAATCCATGGGGTCGCAAAGAGTCGGACACGACTGAGCGACTTCACTTCCACTTTTTACTTTCATGCATTGGTGAGAAGGAAATGGCAACCCACTCCAGTGTCCTTGCCTGGAGAATCCCAGGGATGGGGGAGCCTGGTGGGCTGCCGTCTATGGGGTCGCACAGAGTCGGACACGACTGATGTGACTTAGCAGCAGCAGCAGGAGCAGCAGTTCACCTAAATGAACAAATTCAGGCACAATAAATAAAGTGTGTTCCCTCTTCACTAAAGGATGGGGTGGGAGAAAGGGAAGTGAGGAGATATTTTCTTCTGAAACAGGATCATCATTTCGAAATTAAGGCGAAAAGAAACATGAGCCTGAGCTCTGGCAACCAGACAGCATTTATAATCTACTACAGCAGATTTCTGCTAAGAACATCTGCCCTAAACTAGCATTCAACCAAGACTGATTGTCACTCTTCCGAAAGGAATTCCTGTCTTCCTTCCTCACACACACACACACACACACACACACACACACACAGAGTTTATCTGCCAAGTTTGAGCAAACCCAGAGAAATCTGGAAAACTAGAGTGAAATCCCAACCCACCATTGTCACTCACCATCTTCCTTAGTAGAAAGGAAATGTACTTCAGCTTTCATTGAAATTATAAACAATGCAATGTTTGCAGCTGTGTTTCGAATGCCTGATGTCAATATTACAAAACATATTTTCATTTTGGACAAAACTTACCAAAAACATACAGAGCCAGATTATACAACTCTATTGAAAACAGCACACAGGATCTATCTCTATTCCCATTGTTGTTCTTTCGTCACATGTGTTTTTCATTAATTATTGCCAATATATTTATTGACTAGTAATTAACCATCTCTGCCTTGCAAAATAAGATTTCAGGAGCCAAAAATATGAACACAACTCATAATTTTAATTGATCTTCAGCATCATGTGTTACTGTCACTAAATAGACAAAGTTTGGTGAAGTCTATACTTCACTAAGAAAAAAGAAAAATAGCAGTGAGAAAAATATGAAAATTTATAATGCCAGGTATTAATATAACATATACTACAGTTGAAATGGAATTCTTTTTTCTCTAAATTAGTCCTTTAATTATTTATGCAAGATAAATAGGGAAAGCTATTGTCTCCACTCAGGGAAGAACCAGCCCATTCATGAAACATATCAAGGCCCAAAGGAATGATTCAGCAGTAAAGAGGCACGTTTTGTGATGATTTGGTCCAATGTCTTACCTCCCCATTGTGGATGTTAGCTACCTTAGTAACAACATGAACACATTTCTCAAAAGCAATGCAGTAATATATGAGGAGTCTTTAGATGATTCATAGGCTTTGCTTTAGTGATTCCATATCCTAAAAATATTAAGAGAAGAAAGCAAGTTATCTATAGAGTTAAAAATTTAAGACATAAATGTTGTGTAATGGGAAAATGACCAAATAAATAGTGGAAGAGGCATACTCTGGAATTCATTACAACCATTAAAATCATGCTTTAATGAAAATTTTAATAATATGAATGTCAAGAGTATATATGAAGTGAAAAAATACTCAGAAATAAATGTATATAATCCTAACAGTATAAAAAGAAATGTGTATATGAAGCAACTTAGTAGCAGCAGCATACCTATATACATATACACGACCTTAATAGTATTAAAGGCTATATAAGTACATATATATCCCATTATGTGTAATATGAATATAAATATTAGAGGGAAAAGAAGCATGAATGATGGTTGTTTTCACTATTGAGGTAACATTAGATTTTATATTCTTTAAACTTTCCTGTTTCTTCCAAACTTTCTACAATAAATTTTTCCATAATTATATTTAAAGGTTTTTTTTTTTAAGGTATTTTATTTTTACTCTATTTTTAAAAATAACCTCCACTGACCTCATATGATACCTTGTTTCCTATAAAGTTACTGGGAAATAATGGATGCTTTCAAAGTTTAATATTATTTATATGAAAGAAGTCTAGCAAAATTAATACTTTAACATAAGAAAATGATTTTATATTAATCAAAACTCCAAAGGATAGAAAATAGAAAGTCTTCCAATATTTGAAGATTCAGAAGTCTGGTTATTGCTAAGTCGCTTCAGTCGTGTCCGACTCTGTGTGACCCCTTAGGCGGCGGCCCACCAGGCTCCCCTGTCCCTGGGATTCTCCAGGCAAGAACACTGGAGTGGGTTACCATTTCCTTCTCCAATGCATGAAAGTGAAAAGTGAAAGTGAAGTCACTCAGTCNAGAAGTCTGGTTATTGCTAAGTCGCTTCAGTCGTGTCCGACTCTGTGTGACCCCTTAGGCGGCGGCCCACCAGGCTCCCCTGTCCCTGGGATTCTCCAGGCAAGAACACTGGAGTGGGTTACCATTTCCTTCTCCAATGCATGAAAGTGAAAAGGGAAAGTGAAGTCACTCAGTCATGTACAACTCTTCACAGCCCCATGGACTGCAGCCTACCAGGCTCCTCCGTCCATGGGATTTTCCAGGCAAGAGTGCTGGAGTGGGGTGCCATTGCCTTCTCCTAGTCTGGTTATGATATTGTATTTCTGGGTTTAGATAATTTCTATTTACTCTTGCTATGATAACCTTCCTTAAAAATAGATATTGAATAAAAAGTCCACAAACAATAAATGCTGGAGAGGGTATGGAGAAAAGGGAACCAACTTCCTACACTGTTGGTGGAAATGTAAATTGATACAGCCACTATGGAGAACAGTATGGAGTTCCTTAGAAAATGAAAAATAGAGCTACCATATGACCTTACAATCCCACTACTTGGCATGTATCTGGAGAAAAATATTATCTGAAAGGATATATGTACCCCAGTGTTCATTTCAGCACTGTTTGCAATAGCCAAGACACAGAAGCAACCTAAAATGTCTATTAACAGAGGAATGGATAGAGATGTGGTACTTATATACAATAGAATATTATTGAGCTATTGAAAAGAATGAAATAATGCCATTTGCGGTAACATGGATGTACCTAGAGAGTATCATACTGAGTGAAGTAAGTCAGAGGAGAAATGTTGCATCACATCTCTTATTTGTGGAATCTAAAAAATTACACCAATGAACTGACAAACCAGAAACAGACTCATAGTCTTGGAGAACAAGCTTATGGTTGCCTGAAGGTGGGGAAGATGGGGGGAGGGATAGTTAGGGAGTTAGGGATGGACATGTACACACTGCTACATTTTAAATGGATCACCCCAAGGATCTATTGTATACTACAGGAAACTGATCAATGTTATGTGTGAGCCTAGATGGGAGGTGAATTTGAGAGAGAATGGATACATGTATATGTATGGCTGAGTCTCTCTTCTGTTCTCCTGAAACTATCACAACATTGTTATTTGGCTATAGAACAATACAAAATAAAAAGTCTTTTTTAAAAAAGGAAAAATATGTTGAAGAAGGGTTAGCAGCTAGTCAAGAATTTCTTTCAAATATAATAAGAACATCAAATATATGTACACATAAAAGAGAGCACAAAATTTGATTCAAAATATTTATTTGTTTATTGGCCCTGAGACACACAGGATCTTAATTCCCTCACCGGGGAACAAACCTGTGCCCCCTGCAGTGAAAGTGTGGAGTCTAACCACTGGGCCACTAGGGAAGTCACTTGATTCAAATAATTTTGTTTAAAATTAAATTTTAAGAGTTTATTATTGACAATCATCTAGCTTCTCAGGTGGTGCAGTGGTAAAGAATGTGCATGCCAATGAGGAGACGCAGAGATGTGGGTTCGACCACTGGGTCAGGAAGATCCCCAGGAGAAGGTCATGGCAATCCACTCCAGTATTCTTGCCTAGGAAATCTCATGGACAAAGGAGCCTGGTGGGCTGCAGTCCATAGGGTTGTAAAGAGTTGGACACGACTGAGCGACTGAGCATACATGCAATATAAAAGAAAATGGTCTGTATTAAAAAATGAGATTTTTAATAAGATTAAATTGGTTTTATTGAAACTGAAATATATTTAGAATGCAATTAAAAATGTGATTCTAAAGGAGCTGTGGTGCAAAATAGCCTTAAAACATAATTTTCTTTACAGAATTAAACATGTCTCATCATGACTTATTATAGATTATTACACATCTCATATGAGTTGTTATTTTACTTAATTAATTCTTCAGGTAAAATATAAAATGCTAAAATTAAGGAGAATTAAAATATTTGGTAGATTGCCCCTATCATCATTTCCACCCAAAAAGGTAGAGNCATGTCTCATCATGACTTATTATAGATTATTACACATCTCATGTGAGTTGTTATTTTACTTAATTAATTCTTCAGGTAAAATATAAAATGCTAAAATTAAGGAGAATTAAAATATTTGGTAGATTGCCCCTATCATCATTTCCACCCAAAAAGGTAGAGGTAACTTAGAAGCCCACAGTCTTGCCATTTTACACAATTTTTAAAAAGCCCTGCCATAAAGCTTTCAAGGCTTTGGAATACCAAATAAAGTGTTCATTGAACTAGATAGACTCTGAGTTTTTGCAACTGAAATTTTTTTTAGATTTTACACAAACAATTCTGTGGAATCGTACGGCCTACGTGTGCTATAAACAAGTGCAATCACTTTTCTAACTGTGCACGTGGCCAGTAAGTCTGATCTTCGGTGGCTTCGGAAAAATGAGAGATTGCAGAAACAATAGATGATAAACTAAGGAACAACACAAATTTAAATCTTCAAAATATTTTTCCAGAAATCAAGAAAATTGTTAGGTGAGCTGAAAATTGAAAGACAGCCAGTTAACAATTCTTCTCTTGTTTCCTTGAACAATATCAGGATGATTTTTCAAATTACTAGTTTCTATTACTTATTGTTAAATAGAGACAGTTCATTTGAGAAATGGAAGCAAAATACACTTAATCATGTTGCTTTTTTTTTTAAGTTATAAGAGAATAAATAAGGTGAGCTTGCTGAAAAATACTCTGAGGCTCCAGATGCCTGTACTGGAACTGTTCATTTAACCTTCCTAAGTCCAGATTACTTAGTAAAATAGAGTGAAACAGGGTTTGATCAAATGCTTTGTAGGACCCNTTTTTTTTTTAAGTTATAAGAGAATAAATAAGGTGAGCTTGCTGAAAAATACTCTGAGGCTCCAGATGCCTGTATTGGAACTGTTTATTTAACCTTCCTAAGTCCAGATTACTTAGTAAAATAGAGTGAAACAGGGTTTGATCAAATGCTTTGTAGGACCCTTTCAAGTTTGTAAAGGAAAAAACATATAATAAAAAGAAAAAAGGACAGACACATATAATAAAAATGATCTTGAAAATAACTAGTTGAATTTTTTTCTGATTCTCGACCATTCACCAATTTATATTTGATCCCAAATGTTTATTGCTAAAAAGAATTAATGTTTTGCCATTAGAAGTTAAGGTGGAAATATGTACCAGATCACTGACTTAATTCTCAAATTCTTGGTATCAGTTAAGCAACTTGTCTCCTAGTTTATATGATTGCTCTTTCATTCTATTAAAATAATTATCATGGAAAATTTTTAAATATCATATTNAGAAGTTAAGGTGGAAATATGTACCAGATCACTGACTTAATTCTCAAATTCTTGGTATCAGTTAAGCAACTTGTCTCCTAGTTTATATGATTGCTCTTTCATTCTATTAAAATAATTATCATGGAAAATTTTTAAATATCATATTCATCATAGCGTACTCTTGAAATGAAGCAGCAAAAACAAGGTCATATTGTCAAAATGCTTTTCCACTCTCAACAGCACTTCCCGTTTTCTGTGCCTGATATCCCCTGCCTGCCCCTTGGTTCTTCATCTTAAGAAAAATTTCTGGATGGCTTCAAGATGGAGGAAGTGCCCAGTGAGAATGGAGCCTTTATTTCATTGCATTAGTGGTTCATGAACAGGTGAGGATCAGAAACAGGTGTTGCATTATTGTATCTGAAAAGACCTAAGTTTTAAAAACAGAAACCAACTCTAAAAATGACATTTATGGAAGAATATTGGGTTGCTAAAGGATTTCTTGGATGGCCGAAGAACTGGTAAGGAGCTATACTTCAGAAACCATGCCCAAAACACATTACAGAATCACCCCAGTGGAGATTCTCGACTTTCAACCCCGATTCCAGTGCCCGCAGTCACTGGATACATTTCTATCCCTCAACTGTGTCCCCAGCACTGTCATTTCCAGAACTAGATCTATCTGCCACCATGTATGCTAGACTACATACCACAACACTTCTGCTCCGAGTGCCTGTACCTTCCTATGACACTGCTGTATTTAAAATGGATACTTAACAAGGGCCTGTTGTTGAGCACCTGGAACTCTGCACAGTGTTGCCTGGTTAGGAGGGGAGCTTGGAGAAGAATGAATATATGTATATATATGGAGGAATCCCTTTGCTGTCCACCCGAAACTATCACAACATTGTTCATCAGCATAAAATAAAAAGTTATTTTTAAAAAAAGATTGGCTTGAATTTGTTGGTTTTGGGAACTGAAATGGCTGATAGCCAAATCCATTTCACCTACTTTCACTAATCAAGGCTTTTTTTCCCAACACTTGCATGTCCTCCAAGCAGCATGGAGTCTAAACGGTAAATAATAAAAGCCTAAATAATAAATGGGCCTCCCAGTGGCTCAGTGGTAAAAAACCCAACTACCAATGCAGGAGACGCAGGTACCATCCCTGGGTCGGGAAGATCCCCTGGAAGTGGAAGAGTATCCTTGCATGGGAAATGCCATGGACAGCGGAGCCTGGTGGGCTATAGTCCGCTGGGCCACAAAAGGGTCAGACACAACTTAGTGACTAAACAATAATAATACAAATAATAAAAAGTTAATAAAAGAAACTTTTTTGTCTTCTTGGTAGTTTGTGATTGATATTTTTAATTTCTTTAAGCCTCATTTCCATTTCTATGAATATAATAGCAAATGTGAAAAACACACCAAGTATTGAATAGAAAAGCAATGCTTTCCTAGTTTTTCACTCTAGTGATTCTGGAGGTTCATATGTGCTTGATCAGAGTCAATTTCTCTTATGTATTCTCAAATTGACACTGCTGAGTGTTCTTTTGAAATGCTCAAAGAAAACCACAGAAAAGCATTCAGAAGTGAGTGTGAAGTCTTTTGCCAAAAGTATACTTTCTGCACATCCTTGTGAAAAAAGAGTAAACCACAGTATAGCCTGAGACCCTCAGGGAACGTTGAATTCATAATTATTCTTTAAAGGTCAGTGAAATGAAAAAAGCACTGAAGAAGTTTTGAAATGAAACTTTTGAGTACACCGGCCAAGAAATGAATCCCAGGCAGGCAAAATTGAAATCTAAGAAAACAGACTTAATCTTTTAAGCTTGGAATAAAAAGTAATGGGGTAGTCTGGGAAGAAAAGGAAACCGCAATCCCAGAAGAGTTGCTAAAAACCCAGAGGGCACCCAGGGAGCCTTCCAACATCCACACGGTCATTGCCCATCTTGTCCTGCCTTTCAAAGACTTACAGTCAGTTGATGTAAGTTGAAAGCTCAAAAAAAATTGATTTAGCCGTTTTGAGTTTGTCATTTTTTGTTTCTTATGGTCAGTCTGTCACTTTCTATATAACTGAAAAAGAGTCAGTCCACTAATTTGCTTTGTATTAGGATAGCATCTCAGAGAAGGCAATGGCAACCAACTCCAGTACTCTTGCCTGGAAAATCCCGTGGGCAAAAGAGCCTGGTAGGCTACAGTCCATGGGGTCACAAATAGTCGGACACGAATGAGCGACTTCACTTTCACTTTTCACTTTCATGCATTGGAGAAGGAAATGGCAACCCACTCCAGTATTCTTGCCTGGAGAAACCCAGGGATGGGGCAGCCTGGTGGGCTGCTGTCTATGGGGTCGCACAGAGTCAGACACGACTGAAGCGACTTAGCAGCAGTAACAGCAGGATAGCATCTAGATGTAAAAAGAATTTTTAATTTAAATATATATCTATGTATATGTATACATAGATACATATTTTATTATCTTCCCCAAGTTGGGGAATGGAAAGCCTATTACCAAGATGAGAACTTGAAATTGTAATTAGTCAAATCCATTTCACCTGCTTTCATTAATCTAGGTCATTTTAACACTTGCATGTTCTTACTCCAAGTGGCATGGAGCCTAAACAAGATGTTGTCCAAGTTATTTTCTAGGAACCTGGAGTCAGCTATATCTGCTGCTGCTGCTGCTGCTAAGTCGCTTCAGTCTTATCCGACTCTGTACGACCCCATAGACAGCAGCCGACCAGGCTCCCCCGTCCCTGGGTTTCTCCAGGCAAGAATACTGGAGTGGGTTGCCATTTCCTTCTCCAATGCATGAAAGTGAAAAGTGAAAGTGAAGTCGCTCAGTCGTGTGCGACTCTTCGTGACCCCATGGACTGCAGCCTACCAGGCTCCTCCGTCCATGGGATTCTCCAGGCAAGAGTACTGAAGTGGG